>JAODKM010000001.1:34954285-34976059 GCA_026780845.1 Petrocephalus sullivani
TTGTACATTTAAAAGAAAGCCTTTGGCTTGAGTTGCAGAAGGCATGGGATACCATTAGTGTTGAAGCTCTCAGGAAACATATTGACACTATGCCAGAGAGACGTGCTGCTGTAATTGCTGCAAAAGGTGGACATACCAAATATTAAAGTTAAAAGTGGATGAAAACAGTCTCACTTCATCTGATATTTGTTGTGCACAATCATCTGCATATTTCATGAACATTATGAAATGAAATGTTTTGAAGGCAAAAAAGTCAGCATTTTCAGGTCTGTCAGGTGTTCTAATAATTTTGTCCATTACTGTATTTTATACGGCACAATTCTCTTCTATAGTATAATACCACTGAATTAGTCACTCCCATTTGATTTTGTTTTTAATATTTCAAGGAAAATTTTGCATTTAAAACGTATAACTTTATAGCACAGTACAGTATATATATATATATATAAGTTTCAGGAAACAGCACCTTGGGTCCTTACTGTGTGTGTTTTTGTGATTTGGTAGGATTTGGAGTCACCAACAAGCTAGATATCTGGCTGAATCAGATTGTGTTGTGAACAGTTCACACAGTGAACAAACTACGATTTGCCAGCACCAATGGTACTCCAATTTGTCTCTGATCTGGGGGTTTTGGCGAGCAAAAAATCGGGGCTAAAATCATGTAGTGTGAACACAGCTTTAGTTACTGTTTAATTAATGCATTACGTTAGTGTTGACTGCTACATTATTTGTGCTTCTTCAAGTAAAGTGTTGCCCAGTTTCATTGTACTGCAGGACATATCAAACTATTTATTTCTAGATTTGCTTGCAGAAATTCTCTCATTGTTGCTTATGTAAAAGTTCCTTGGCTTAGCTAGGCTTGGTTGCTCTGACACTTGGTTGGTTGTTATGCCATTCTTGCTACATTTGAGTCTGCTGCAGTTTGTCTTGTATTGGGAAACCCCAGCCTACCTGCAGTTCATCAACATTAAGTACTACTGACTTACATATAGGGAGGGTGGTTAGAGGGCAGAAAACCTGGCTTTCTTGGAAGGTGGTGACCTGGCAAGGGGCGTCTGTTAGCTTATTTTTGTTTGAACTAGCTCACTTCTCTGTTTTTTAATATGTACTTTGTTTTGTTGGCCAGTCCCACCTGTCAATTCATTGTTCTAAACCCAATATAGCACTCATTTCCTAAACTATTTACATGCAAATTATACATATAAAAACAGCAGTAGGCTAACATTCAGCCTGATACAGCATGGCCTGACTGTCTTAGTGGGTGACTCAGAAGCAGAATGAGCTAATCCCCTGCCTACCCTTGTGAGAAGCTGTATCTGCACCGACCCAGGCTCTCCATAATGCTGCCAATCACTATACTCTGCATAAACTGTGGAACCATGTCCACAAATCTGACCCCTTCACAAAAATGAATATTGGGTTAGCAAACAAGGCAAAGCTTTTCCAACAAAGGTCTGTCAGTGTACAAAGCCTTTATAGACTACACACTGGTTTCTTTTCTTACATTAGAACTGTAGTATCACTGCGCATATGCAGCTTTCTGACAAATTCCTCCATAATCTTCATACCATGCCACTGACTAAACGGACCCCTGCAGAAATGTTACGTGATTTACATGTTATTGATATCTGACTCAGTTTAGGATGCATTTGTAAGAGATACAAAATAAATTCATTCAATGTCCCACTTCATAAAATACCCCTAAGGTGACAAAATGCCTTGGAAAGGGACAATCCCTGTGCCATAGGAAAGCTTGATTCTGACCTTCTCCATTGATCTCAGGTTCTTTGTTAAGACAGTCTCCCAGTAGTTGGGGGCCATCCAAGCTCAGAGGCTCCTCCCACACCAGTCGCACAAGATGCTCTAGCTTATTTGGAGACTAATAAAGAAAAAATAAAAACAGCAAAACCTCTTACATGTGGAACACAATGCCAAGTAGCCAAAAATTCAATAGATTTTTTAGTTGCTAATCTTAAAGCAACAACTACTCCATTGTCACTGAGATTTATGCTTCTACTCACACAAAGAATGGCACGATAACATCTTATACCCAAGAAACTCACTAGTTTGTCCAGGTCATCTTTCCCACCCACATGGACTTTATTGAAGAAAATCTGTGGCACAGTGCGGGAGCCAGTGAGTTTCTTCAGTTGGCACCTTAGTTCTGAATGTTGCTTCAAGTCTACCTCTTGCACTGGCAATCCCAGGTCAAAGAGACGAGTTCTCGCCTGCTTACAGTATAGGTTGTCTTCCACGGAGAATAGTGTGACACGCCCCAGTGGACTCCTTTCCGCTGTATCCATTGGAACAACTGCAAAATATCACACATTTGCAAAAGTTACATTAGTGGAAAAAGAATCAAGTGCAATTATAATATGGTACTATTGAGTTATAACTGATATTGAAGATTATTTACAAATAAATGCTACAGATTTACAGAATTCACATGCATTGAATCTTTTATTTCCATATATTATTTTAAGGAAAATGTTTAATTTTTAAACTTAGAATTGCCTTTAACTTAATGTTTAGCAATACAAGTCCAATATCCAAGTAAACTCAAGGTGATCTGCAGCCTCTCCCAGGAAGAATGGGACATTGGGGACAACAAGTTCAGTGTAAGACAGTCTCTCTCACACACATGCTATGGGCAGTTTACACCGATTAGCCTGGATGTCTTTGGACTGCTGGAACAAACCTGCGCACCACGGGGAGAACATGCAAACTCCAAAAACACATACATCTAATTTTTTGTTAAGGCAGGTTTATGCACATGAAACGCAATAAATAAACAGCAAAACATACAATTTCCATTGAACTAAATAAGCACACGAATGCTATATACCCTAGCTGCTAAGTCACTACAATGCCACCGTATAAACTGTATAACTGTTTAGGTGACCATGGCTTGATAGCGTGAATACACTTTAGTACAATGTACTTGTAATTACGGATATTTGGAAGTGTAAATGACTTGTCATATTTTAAAAATGACGCATCAGACGAGAACAAAAACACCGGGTATTTGAAGGGTAATTAAATTTAATGTTAGCCGAGAAGAAGATGAATACGAATATGAAGTAAAAATATCTGCTTTCTTTCGTCATTGCATTGTAGCGGTCTCTATGGTACCGGGAAACGTTAATGGTACCGCGCTAATGGCACGTCTATAGGATCGTGTATATATACGTCCAGTGCGCACATTCGGCTTATTTATGATATAATAGGTTAACATTGTTAGCCGTAAATCTGCACTGATCAGACTTCTGTTTAACATTCCTTTTGGCGTGACTACCCATCAGGACAATTTCGAACATAGCAGGGATAAGCTAAATTAGCGGCGATTTCAGAGAAAAATGTAGCAATTTATCTATGACCTTGAAACGCGCAAAAACAACAACACATAGCGCCACTGAAAGCCGAAGATAAAATGCCACACTTGGGAAACGCAGCGGCTCTTAATGTGAACAGATTGCTCGATAACGCTTTTCGCTTACCGTGAAGGTTGAGGGAGACTGCTCTACTGACTATACGAAACAAATTCCCTAATAAATATATAATATAGCCACATCATAGGTTTTCCATTACCTAAGTTTACGTATGAGAACTGGACATCTGTTACATGATATAAAGGCCATCGGGTTTATCCTGTTATTCTTGAAAACAAAAAAAATGATGTATTACTTAACTACTCGTGCATCCCCAGCATAATTATAACGTTACCTATACTCTGAGCGTCCGCATGATACAGCTCATTGTAACCAGCCGTTTCGCGCAGTGTCGCCCGAAGCTCAATTCTGGTGTCACGGTGGTTAAAACATGTTGTCGGTGATTCGGTGAAATTTCACAAAAAACCCCCCCCCCCCCAAAAAAAAAGAAGAAGAAAAAAAATCCAGTCAGCATAATTTTTAATACGGGAAAGGCAATAAGTACCAGAAACGGGTGATTGGTATTTCGCGAAAAAAACACGCACATTCGGTTCTCCGCTATGCAGGTTTTGGAAGATATAACCTATATATCGCTGTAGTTTCTGGTTATAGCTTACAGAAGCTTACAATCTACAGTACGCGATGATGAAGAAGAGTGCAGTTACATAAAAGTAAAGATTTCAATATAAACCTGCAAGTCTGACGTGTAAATTTAAAAAATCAACATATTTTTACTGCACTTGTACGGTGGAATAGTCATATTACGGTAATTCTCATTCGATAAGATGCCGCATAAGGACGGAATACAACGTTACCAGTGCCGTTGAGGAAAGTAGTAACAGCAAATATAATAGGCTAATATATAATAAAGGCAAATCACTGGCATCTTCACTCTGCTTCTCTTGATTATCATATAAAAACTAAAAACGTTAACTGGTTCTAACCAGTTAACTAGTCCAGGTTAATATCTTTAACTCTCCGTGATATTTGCTCATATATTTTATTTTGTAGTACGTTGTTTTCATTAAACATGAGACTTCTTTTAAAACACTGTGGTGGAACGTTGTATACGTATTTCTTGCGGTGGACGGAACCTTCAGTGTGGAGAACTTAATCCTGTCGGCGTGTATGTTTCGGTTTCTTAGGTCGTTCGGGACAGTAAAATTATCACCACCCAGAATATCACTCCAGACTCTTTAGATGTCCGCATGTAATTATTAAATACTAATAAAAATTATTAAAAGTGCCCTCGAATGAAATCGATGCAGTTAAGCCAGTAACCACACCAGGGAGAAATCTGACCGGCGCGCTTCTTAAAGACTGCGGCTCGTCGAGGTCTCCAGGGCAAGCACGAGTGGACCGGCTTCTCTGGGGCCCCTGGCTGAGATGGGCAAGGGGCCCCCCGAGTACGTCCTTTCAGCGGCTTCTTTTTAGATCCGAAAGAGAAACGAGTTAAATGGATAAAAATAAGTCAAATAAAATGCGACTGAACATTCGGTAACCAGGGTACGAGTCTCCGCCGGGGCTCCTTGTGTGTGGACTTTGCTTGCTCTCCCCGTGGGGGTTACTGCGGGTTCCCCCCACAGTCCAAAATCATGCTGAGACTAATTGGCGTTGCTAAATTGCCCTTAGGTGTGCGTGTGCCTGCGATGGGCTGGGGCCCCATCCTGGGTTGTTCCCTGCCTTGGGTCCATAGCCCCCACCGCCGCGACCCTCAGTAGGACAAGTGGTATCAGAAAATGGATGGATGAACGTCAATAACCTGCTAATTAAAGCGTGGGAGCCACTTACCAATCGGGGTGGTGGGAGTGTCTCGGTAAGATCCGCCGATCCGGGGGGTGTCCCTTCGATCGTTTAGCCGGTCCCTCCTTTGCCTTGGCCCTAGGCTGTAACCTGTGCCTAACTCCGCCCGTGAGGCTAAGGCTAGTTCTGAGTTTCTGCATACTTTCGTTTAATTTGTGGGCCACTCTAACCGGCTGTGCCGGTTCGCTTTCGTCATCGAAGCAACCGGTACCGCAATAAAGTCCCAAAGTAGCAATTGGCCGAGTCTAATACAGCCGGAACGGGGGGGGCAACTTTGTATATCCTGAAAACTGTCGTTAAAAATCCAAATAAACATACATGTTTGACATAATTTAAATGATATTTCAAATGATGAAATTTTCTTACATCCATAAGTGTAATTTCTGAAAATTCTGTCTTGATGGGACTCATCGTTTCTGTTTTCGCAGCAAACCTCATACAGTCTGGAAAATTAACATTTCATTATGCTAATTATTAACATGGAATAGTATTAAGTAATGTCATTTTTGTATGAGAAGCATACAAGCCTATATAATCCGTACTATATTTACTTATGATTTCTTTTTTCATCCTGTAATTGCATATATCCACTAGGTGTCACCAAATACAAATGTTCAGGCAAGAATATCTTATTGTGGATATTCAACTTCTGTATCATGTGCAAGGGCGTCACTGTGTCTTCAATATTGGGGGCGACATTAAGTGACAAAGTCATCCTTTAATACTCAAATCAGTCTTCTCACATGACCTTGCATGTATACCTACAGTATGTATAGAATAACCATCCATTTGAATATAAACATACGTTCGTTTTCTCGTATGCAAGTCTAGTGAACCCTTTGGATTTTTTCTTCCCTCGGTCAGTAGTATAGATGAGAACTGAATTCTCCTGACACATTTATCCTCAGTTTTTTACCCAAGGTAGGTTTAACTCTTACAATTAAGGTAATACTACTGTCTGTCTCCCTGTAAACGAAAAATGTCTGTCTGATGGATAGTGGCCCTTCACACGTCTTATTGGTTAAGACACTTGGCTCAGACTAGGGATCTGTGCTGGCATTCTGAAGGTTGTTGGTTCAAATGCCATGAATGCCAGGAGTGATTCTACTCCACTGAGCCCTAATGCAAGGCCCTTAACCTGCAATTACTTTGTCCTGGGTATGATGTTGACCTGCATCCAGCCCTGCAAGCAAATCCTTCAACTTTCAGGGAAAATTTGGGGGTTGGTGGCAAGATTGGCACTCCAGCCACTGGAAAAAACTTCACACTGTTCCATTCCATTTGAAATAGTGTAGTGCTGATGTATCACTGGCTGCACTTAGGTTCACACCCTTGAGCTGGTTCGTCACGTGCTGGTGCGGCAGCATGTTGTATCAGCGTGCTCTCCTTACCTCTCCCTCTTAGAAATGACTTGGGTGTGTGAAATTTGTTTTAATATACAGACCATGCCAGTCTGTAATGAATTCGTAGTTTACTGCTGGAGCAATCTGTATCTGTGGGGCCCTGTTTGGTGACATGGTGTATAGTTTTTACATTTTACATTTTTAAAAGTGATTTTTAGTCATTAGTCTACCAAGAAATTGTGATATAGTGTTCAGCAAAAACACAATTCCAGGCAGGATTGTAAATGTTTTTCGGAGTGCAGCAGTAAATCCAGTGTGTAATGGTTTCCCCGCAGGCCCCATTGAGCACATTAAGAATTCTGCTAGAAAAACACCTTTTCTGTCGTTGTTCATGCTGTTTCATAATCCCCATGAAAGCATGCAAATGTCAAGTTTATGAATCTCTTTGATTTAAGGGATGTTTCATTAAACAGTGACTGTCAATGAGGGACAAACAGCTGTTTCACATTTGCAGTCACACTGTAGACAAAATGAAATGTGGGAATGAATAAGGAAGGTCGACCAAAAAACTCTTCTGGGAAAGGGAAGAATTTGTGCAGGCAAGAACTCATTTGAAGTAAAGCAACACGAGACAGAATGGATCGTTTGCACCACAGATTATAAATGATCTCTAATTGTGTGAGAGCTCGCTATGTCAATCAAATTATTCATTAAAACAGATAAATTTTATGGTTTGGACACATACTAAGTATACATAGCCATTTGCCACATTGCTACTGAAATGAATTGTATGATTTCAAGCATAATTGTTACTGTAAGGCACCAGGCAGAATAAGAGTTTCAAGTTATGCTTCGTACACAATCTCTGTATTTGTGTAGCTTTCACCCGTACAAAAAGAAATTGATTTTTTTTGTTTTGTTTTAGGATGGCAGAGGTTAACCTCTTAAATTAAATAAGACTAAAATGAATCTGAAACCAGTTATGTATCACAGAAATGTTTTTACAGGGATTTAAAAACTTGGCAGTAAAACGAAATACTGTTCTGAGCACCACAGATTGCACCCTCTGTTCTGAGATTTTTGTTATGCCCGTATAAATAATTTAGAAATGTAAAAGGCTTGCAGTTTGAGCCACTCATGGTCATTTGTTTTTCTTCAATGCACATGCTAAAAAGTCTAGAGGATCAAGATCTAGGTCCAGGTCCTGCTATGTCCACAGCCTCTCCAATGACCTCTTACTTTGTCATCTGTGGTAGAAAACATCTTAGCAAATAGCAAGAATGTGCACTGAGTCAAATTTCTTCTGTGGGGGAAGGCAGAATTTGCATTTAGAAATTACTACAGGCAATGTTATCAGACAGATCGGTGCCAAACACTGTACTGTAGGTTTTGATGATTAATCATTAGAAACACATTTATGCCTCAGAAGTGTCTGAGAAGTCCCTAGATTTCACAATGCATTGTTCAGCTTTTAATTAAAAAGCATCCCCTCCTCCTCTGTGCCCTTCCACAGTGAATAGCAGCAGTACGACTCATTCACCATAAAGTGATATTCGGCTTTATAGAGATGGTGGGGTTTGGTGGAAAGAAATATTGTGGTGCCCTTGTGGTTTTGATGGGACACGCTACATGTGGGAAATTATTCTTGGCGCATTGTTCAAAGCACTTAGAGTTCTTAGTGACTTTTTTCTCCCCCTACCGGCTGGTCTTCCATGCCTCTGCGAGCTGAAGTTGTGGCGAATGAAACCACCCATCCCATTGATCTTTTCCTGTTCTCTTCACAGAAAGAAAAATAACAAGCTACCAGACTCCTGTCTTTATGGCACTTGGCTTCCCTCTTTTTAATAAGCGGTTTGGCAGTGGTTGTAACTGTGACGCACAGGTTCAGAAATACTGTTAGCTGGCGTCTGTTAATCTTTGTGACTCTGAAGCAGTGTGTTTCCCATAAAGGGTATGGTTCTTATGTTAAGTCCTGAGTAGTCTAACCCTGCACAAAACCCCAGTAAAGGTATTTGAGTTTCATTTGATTTTAACTAAACTTTTTTGTATGGACTTTGAAAAACGGAAACGATTGTTTTTTCAGTTTGGCCATTGCAGTATGGCTGAAATGGATTATTCTTTTTAAAAAGCTTTTGTTGAATTATTTTTTTTTGTCTGTGAAATGTCAGTAGAGGAGTAGACAATGTCCACATGGAGGTGCAAGAGTTACATTGTAAATTCAGTCAATAGCCAAACCCTTTTAAAACCAGTATGCAGGAATAATTTTTTGTTTGTGACTGGGAACAAAGTAACAGTGAAAGGGCACAGTGTTATTAAACTAGACTTTGAAAGAAAAGTTTGCAAAATACATTTTTAAAATATAATATGCATACGACTATTCACCAGGTGGGAGATCTTTAAACATTATTAGATTGTAATTAATAGCTCTCTGTGGTTTTATCTTTTTATCCTCTTTAACTATATTCTTGTGTTCTTCCAATTAATTGTAATGAAACAGCATACAGGGAACCCATCAGGGCCTTCCTGTGGGTGTTAATGAGGTGTCAGCGTGGCTTTAAATTAGGAAAACACCTGAGCAACCATGTGTCAGGAGACTGCCAGGCTGCGTTTGCTTGGCTGTCTGTACCGCTGACCCCAGGGAATGTGCCAAAGAAATGGCACATCTGTCGCCGGGCTTCGTTGGCACAGGGTACAAGTGCGAGTCTTCTTTTATTTGTCCATTACCAGGGGTTTAAACCAACAAAGTACATGTCGTTACTGTAGTTGAGTATTTTTTTTCAGAATTTGTGCTTTACAATGTAGTCTAAAATTACTTTCACTTTACTTTTTGCTTTTACTACCAAAGGTATGTCCACTACTTCCCTAACTTTTGTCTACTGATTTTATTGGTTAATATTTTCCTCGTCTTTTGCCTCCATTAACAACAATGAGATAGTTTTACCCAAATTATTGGATTCTCGCAACAGGTTGATTAACTATGGTGGCAAGTTTTAGTTTTACCTAATGACCTTATCACATGACTTAAAATTATATAGTTGGCTATGGAAGTACACCCATTTTTGGGTGTAAAACAACATTTTAATGGGACATGAAGCACTGTATATTTTAACATAATAGTTCTTGCTCTATTAAATGACTTTCTTAGTTCAAGGGTTATCATAGAGGAAGTACCTCAGAGTAGGTGAGTCCATACTATTTGAGTCCATTTTATTTGATCCATTTATTGATAATCTTTTTTTCTCAAGCAGCACATAATTTCTACATAGGGTTATCGGCTCAAGGCTAGCCATCTGTTATTTAATATTTTTTGTGTTCCCTAGTGTTCTGTTTTCCCTTTTGAGTTTTTCGGTTCTAGGTTTTCCCTCCTTGTGTTTTTGGATGCTCTGATCTATTTATTATTCCTAGCGTTCTAGTGTTGGTTGGTGTTTCAGTGTTGCTGGTTTCAGTGTCTGTAGTGTTCCCTAGGTCTGTGAGTTAATTTTTTCCACCTGTCGTTTATTCCTGCGCTCCCCCTTTGATTGGTTAATTGAGTTGCACCTGTTCCTTGTTTGCCCCGGTGTTTCTGTGTATTTAAGTGCTTGCCTTTGTCTGTTTCTCTAGTTGGTCATTGAATTGTATGCTTGGCTTAGTGGTCTAGTCCTGCTCCCCAGTCATGTGAAGTCTTAGTTTTTCCCAGTTTTGCTTTCTTTCCCCCTGTTGTTCTGTTATTTTGTAGTTTCCCCTGTTCTGTTCTGTTCAGCCCCAATAAACTCCTTTTTCTGTTCCTGAGCCACAAGTGGGCCGTCACCCTCATTCTCTGCCTGTGACACAAACTTTTATGTGTCATTATTTATTTAGTGTCATTTTTGGATATTTTCTTATTATTTTGCAATAATGTTTTCTAATTTTTTTTTTTTGAGACATTTTGTGACCAACTTCAGGGAAGACCGCCAGTCCCCGAGTGATAAGTACAGCAGCACGCAATGTGTACAGTCAGATGGATAAATTACACTCTTGTTTTCATTTTGAAATTATTTGCAATTCAGTACACATGCACTGAAGTATAAAACTAAAAAGGCCTAGCCTCATGAAGGGGGGAAGAAAAAAGTTAACATTGCACTAGTGTCACTTGCTTGCCATCCCCTGCAATTGTCTTGTCGGTATTGCAGTATTGCGAATATTGCGACAGCCCTACTTCTGCACTTCACTGGTGTTGAAAGAGCTGGGTAATGGAATTTTTGGCAAAATAATCCCATATATCTTGTATATTATTGATTTTTAATAGTTTCACAAGGTCACCTTACTCCTCATCCCATACACCAGCCATAAAAAGTATATTATTCGATTTTAATCAGAATGTCACCAGTGTTAGTCACAAGTGTTACATCATATCTGTGACACTAGCGGTTAATGTAATGATCAGAACAGTCAAAAGGCTAATAAATATGGAAATTAGATCTTTAGTTCTTGGTTTGTTAATTTTTCTATTCTGTGAAATAGTTGCATGTTCTGTCAATGATGTTACATGGTGGCATGGTGTTATAGTTAAGTTATGACAAGGTGTTTGTTGTTTTTGATAATATTATTAAGAAGTATCTTACTCAAATTGTCATTAACTACAGACTATTGAAACATAAACAAATTTGACAATTATTGCTTCATAATGTGAGAACATTAGTGACAAACTGTTCTTTTTACATTTAAAAAATATTTAAAATGTATTGGAATTAAGTTCTTAATTTTGCCTGTGTTATATTTATTCTTGTTGTTTATTTTGGACTTAATGAAAGTGATTTTAAAAAACGTATCCACTTCATATGGAGATTTACCCAGTTGCATTTGTAAATTACAGTGTTAAAATAGAATAAACACAACTAAAGAATACTTGCCACTTTTATTGTTCTATTCCTCAGTAGTCTCTAATAGAGGTACTTTTATTGTAATTGTTAATTTTTTTGGGAGTTATAATTTTACTTGAGTAGGGTTTTTCAGTGTTCTTTCCAGCCTTGGTTATAATTAAGTGATACGTTGGCTACTGCTGGCAATTATTGAAAATCACTTTCTATTGGCCTCTAGAGGGAGATATTGAGATGGCCATCATGTAGTATTTACGCAAAGTGTAGTATTAATGCTGGTCACAGATATTCCCTATAAAAAGTTGGTATTAATTAAGATGTTGTTTTTGACCAGTCGTGCACCCTTATTGTCACATTTAATATGCAGTGGAGACCCAAATATTGTGTTGTTGATGAATGTCCCAGTTTTCTCAGGCAATACAGTTGTCTTCTATAATCAGAAACGCAGTGGGGCTATATGCTGCTTAAAGGTCACATTGATTGCTAAAGTGTCCCTGCACTGGACTGAAAGTTTTATCTCCCCCATCTCTCTAGTTAGTTTTGTGTTTTAGTAGACGGAAGTCAAGATGTTTTTGTGGGAAACTATTGGCATTTCTTAAGCTGCTCAAATTGCCATCTCAGCATGTCTGTAACCTGTACAGGCAGGGAAACACACTAGGTGCATTATGATCTTCATGCATGCAAGTGTTAAGGTGCAAACTGCTTTAAGGTAAAGTATGTAGTAAGATATACTATCAGATATTGCTCACTGAATGTCAGTATAGGACAGAAAAACAGAGCAATTAGCAGACATTGGTGCTGTGCTCTAAAACTTGTGAAACAACTTGCCTGGTAGGGGTATACTAGTTAATTTCAACAGGGATGCTCAGGTAGTGGCATTTTGTGGTTGTCATATCCAAAAAACATTTTCTTCTTTGAGGTTGCTCATGTTCAGCATCCTACTGCAAAACAAAGGAAATAGGGATAATTCATTTAAGGGATAATTAATTTAAGAAAGTGTTGGAAGGCCTGCTTGCATGTGCACATGTACACACCGGCAGTGGGAAACACTGGGTATAAATTATGGGTGTAACAGTTCTGAATGTGAGAATGAAACTGCAATACAAGATCGTGAACATTTGTATCGCGGTTCCATCTCTTGAATCCCACCATACTTGCTGCTGCAGATTCAGCCTTTTGAGCGCACATTACGCTACTAATGTTTCATTTCATTTTTCATTTCACAGTTAATGCTATAGCACATGTAAATCACAAAAATATTATTCTGTTTAAAGTTGGGGCAAGCTGTAAATTTTGTAAATACTACATGTATTTTCATGGTAATTACAAATGACTTGTATTTTAATTAAATACTTTTTCTCACACAAGTATTTTTGCCATTCATTATTGTATATCTGCATTCACAGGTGTGAAATATAGGTCTTTATATGTTTTGATAGTTTATTAATCCCGGTTAATTAATGTAACGTCTTAAAATTCAATCAAGCTGATAATATGAACAAAAGTGGAATATCAGCCATGGCATGCATGTTCCTTGGCATGCACAACTGCGGTTTTTTAGGTTAAAAACATCCTTCCTTAATCTACTGATGTGTGTATGTGTGATTTCTTAACTTTTGTTAAAAGTTTCTACAGTTTCTTCCTAAGCCACAGTAGGCTGCAGTTTATGACTTCTCAGTGGTAATGCAGGAAAAAGAAGAAATATCTTTTAAATATAAATAAAGGTATAGGTTTTTTTTTTTTTTTTTTGCTCTGCTCATATGTCTTCGATAATTGCTGTATGTTGATAACTACAGTGCCATGGAAAAGTCTTGGGCAGTCAAGGAAAATGTTTGAAGGTATTTTGATCTTAAGTGCATATTTGCACTGAAAGAAAAATGACAATTTAACTTTAAAACATATGCAAATTAACAGTAACATAATAAAAAAATAAACATGAATTTCTTCTCCATAAAGTTACTGATGTCTTATTGGATAGCTACATGAAGATTAGATCTGGTTCCTAAACCTCTCCTCAGGAGCACCTCAACCATTCCTAGTAAAATGTTAAATTGTACCACCAGCTCAATTAATTAATTTACTTCATTAGTTAAATAACAACTAAATGTGGTACTGATTAGCCAAACAAGGGTGTGTAGTGGGTGAGTCAAATATATGGGTGTGTAGAATGGTTGTTGCAAATACTCGGGTGATTTAAGGAGAGGATTTGAAATGGCAAAGCTGACACACTTTGACAAACATAATGGGCCCTATTTTGTGCAGGTGAAAAAGCGAGACGCAAAGTGGATTTGCTAGTTTCATACCAGCATGTTGCTCATTTTCACACCAATTGCACACATTTTCAAAATAACAAATTGCTTTGCATGCGTTTCCCACTCATAGGTGTGGTCTTTTTTAAATGAGGTGTAGCTTGGCGCATTGTCTGTACTTTGCTATTTGCTATAAGGTAAGGTGACATGCCGTTATTTTTGTTTTTTTTCCCCCTATTATAAACCGGCAGTAAAATCCCCCGGTAGCCCAGTAAGATTCATGTCTGCAGCTCTAAATATGAGTAAGCTGCCTGCTTGGCCCTTGATAGAAGGTGCTTGATTGCATTTTTCTGATTTTTCCTTCATGATTTTTCCTGACAGGGTGAAGCAGGCATTCAAGGATTACAGGGCCCAAAGGCAACCTAGTGAACTGTGTTGGCTCTATAGTGTTGAACCGGTTTCGGATTGGATGAACTACCCTTTCATGTTCCCCATGTCCACCAATCACCTGCATGTTTTCATAGTGACCTCATTCAGATGATGTCATACCAGAGCGAAGTTCTTCAAAGGAAAGAGAATGTTGGACAAAATAATTCTGAAAGACAGAGCAGAAAAAAGTTAATTTCACTGCAGCTCCAAAACATACAGCAGCTTCTTCCACTGGAGCATTTATAGGGATGAATTTTTGTCCCATTAAGGTTGCGTTACGGTTGCATAAAGCACAGGTAATGCTGAATGGCCCTGTTTCTACTCTTCTTGCCTTCCTGAGGGCTTGAAGGGTGACATCGGGCTACCAGGTCCCATGGGAGTCCCAGGCTTTGAGGTATGAATACATTGTCTGCCTCCCCTCTCAAATAATCACAAGATAAAAAATTATCTAAACATAGAGAACACAGTCAAACACAGTTAGCATCACAGACAAACACAGACAACACAGCACAGTTAATATAATTTTTATGCCCAAAACACACCTCTGAATAATTGAGTTAAGACAACCTTTTTGTGCCTTAAACTGGTGTTTCCAGTCAAAATAATAAAATGGGTTTGAACATGCCCATAACTGTTAGTTGTGCCTTGAGCTTCACGCTTTACGTTAGATTACCAAAATAGGGCCCAGTATCATAGTATCATTATAATTTTCACTGCAACATTAAGATTTAAACATCAATTTCTTGGTCTGCCTAGGAATTCTGCACAGAACGGAATATTTTTCATGATAGAACAAATTATTGGGGGTCTACATTTTCTTGTGCAATGTTACGTTATGGAAGGAAACTAACAAAATGGTTGCAAGTTGTAAATACAGAATTTTTGTCTAGCAAAACAATATTCAGAAAACCCATTTTCAGAATTCTTAAAATTTTATGACCGACATTTGGATGTCTTTAATTTTCTAATTTTTTATTTAGTGTATTTATTATACTATTTTCATTCATGTGACTTTAGTAATGTGTATATATAAACACAAGCAGCACTCACATTCATCAGGCTGTTATAATACCTCTCCGTTTTACTGTAAGCTTAGCTATCAGTCAAAGAAAAATACACCCTTGGTTGTCATATTTCTTTGTCAAAGAGAAGGTCATCCTTCATTTAATTTCTTACTTTTTCCTCTGTTTTACCATTTTAAATAGCTGGTGACGTTCGGTTAACTTGCTGAACCTGCATAATTATAGGAAACTGTCCATCAATCAAATGCTACCAGCCAGGTTTAAGTTTCCGTGATTTCAGTCTGTTCGTCTGATCCGGCCGAACATGATTGCCACACTTCCTGCCAAGAAAAAAAACTATAGAGGATTATTAATTAGAAAAGTGAGGAGGAAAAGATTCCTTACAGATGTCAAGAATGGGAACAATCTTGAAGACAAAGATTTACGGTATAGATCCCATGAAACTTCCTCCTAGAGATGTGTTCTTGACATGTTTGTATGGTATCTACTTCTCCAGGCTAAAGCTAAACAAAGCTAGCCATGGGACAGAAACTAAGGATGGTGTGTATTCCGGTTTCTTCTAAAGTAACATTAACCAGTACAAAGACAATTTTGATTAAGTTGATTGTCCAGGCCCCAGAAAACAGGATTGTTAAAGGAGAAAATGGTTATTTGAGAATAGAAGGGTACATACGAAAGGAAGTAGGATTACCGCTGTTCTAAGTCAAATCCGGCAGAGATTAGAGAGGATTTCAACCTAAAGAAAGCAACGGACTGGACTGGCCTTCTCAAGGGCTGAGCTTTATTGGAGAAATATATGCAAGAATCAGAAATATGAAAGGAACAGGACGTCTCCCCTGCCTTATGCAGACGTCCTCTTTTTCTGACTTCTGTGTCAAGGGGCTTTATGTGTTGATATAGGTATTCAAATTTATTATACAGTGAACATAGCAGTGACACTGAAAAAATTTGAAGTCTTCAAAGTAGCATTGTTCAGACACTATGTCTGTAGCTCTCTCGCAAATATCAGCAATATATGCTTTAATCAGTGTCCATTTTAAAATCTCTCCCAGCCCATAAATGCTATATACAATAACTAGAAGAGCTGATTTTGTTCGCTGACGTATATTACAGACAAATTCTGCAAAATTAGGATTCTTGGTGGAAGAGTCTTGACAAAAGAAAACAATAAATGGTTTAAAGATTTATGAAGAACCTCTCAGAAAACAGGCACTTTGTTGCTGCTGATCTCTGCAAATCACATTGTCCCTTCTTGAATTCACAGTTTTGGGTACAACTAATTAAGTGAATTGTCCCTTGCACAAGTACTGCATAAATCGAAGAATGTTATCATATTTTGTGCCGTCAAAGCAAGATCTCAGTAGTTAATCCCACAGGGCCATCATTTGTCTTTTTACACATCTGTTTTGGTATTGGTGAAATTCTGTGCAACTAGTAAAATTCCAGGTTGCTATTTCTCAGCTGCTTCTAGATATCCCAAAAGCACTTTGTAACAGAATATTCAATAGACATGATTTAAAATATTCTCAAAAGTGAAGCACTGTATACTCAAAGCCCAGATACTGAAGGATTCTGTAAACAACTCCTTAGCTGCATGTAAATTAAATAGACAGGTGCATGTGGTGCGGGTATCCTCCTGTGAACCTTGAATTATTCTCCTTTGACAGACATTATGCTTATTATAATCCAAATCTGCAAGACCAGTTAAGTCCTCAAGGATCAAATGATATATTTTATTGTCGTCTGATCACAGAAAGTAGATCCTTTACGTCACTGGGCAGATTTCTTGTTGGGCTGGGTAACCTCTTATGGGATTAAATGAGTCCCTCACACACAGTGAAGCACTTCTTTTGAAATCAAACATGGCCTAGTCAATGCAGTGTTCAAGCTTACGGCTCCAATGATGGCAACTGCTGCAGGGAATTTTAATTCACTTGCATTTCAGGTTTTCTCATTGTCTAAAGTATGCCATGGAGTGCTGCAGATAACTACCTGTTTTAAATGGCATAATGCATCATAACTTATGCTTTAAAAACATGAGTGCTTTATGTTGCTGTGTTTCCTATGTCTTGGTGCAGCAGCATAGGTGGTTCTCATTATGTTCTCCAATTATAACCTTCAATAAGGATCTGGTGAGGGACCGGGAGCCTTAATCCTATGTATGTGGCAGCCGGTGAGGGCTTTCATCCCGCCAGCCCTGCTCTCCCGAGGTTTTTTCTGCAAATGCGACTAACAAGCCAATGTTGTCTAGCCCAGCGACCACACAAAGCGACAACGGCTAGGAACGCTGCAGTTATCATGTGTCTGCGTACACTTAAGCGACAGAAATAAGAAACTTATGTGTAACACATGTTAGCGGTGCTCCTGGGAAGGCAACTGCAAGAAATTTCATGCTTAACCCTTTAAACACTACAGTTCTGTTTACCAGAGCTTCTCCTTCACAATGTTTTTTCAAGTAGTCAGCCTTTTTTATTTGTTTATATGTGAGCTTGTTTGTGTATGTAATGTATGTAAATGCATCATATATAAATGGCATTAAATTTAGTCCTGGTGCTGTGTGAGAGTGGCTTCAAAGGTTTGTATTGTAAAATGTAACCTGGCCTGAAATGTGTGAAATAAAAGCTGCAATAGATGGATTTTACATGTGGTTACAAAGTACAATGTTTGAGCAGGTTCCAATACGGAGTTAATTAGCCATGTATTGAAATTGCAGCAATGTTGGATTGGGCTGCTCAGAAGAAGTTAAGGATATTCTCTTGTCACTGCGTCTTTCAACTCTGCAATATGGAGGAAGGAAGACGGAGCATGAAGAGAATGAAAGCCCCAGTTGTGTGGAGACGTCACAGAACTTAAGTATCACAAGAGCACATCTGCAATTCAACAATATATTAAAAAAAGACATTATCGGACTCACCCAGTAATACGTTAGCCAATTAGCCATTTACATAAGCATTTAGCGTCTCGGAGTAGCCTAGCCCATCTTTGTCAGGACTTTGACTTAAATTTATATAGCTTAATTTACTTTCTATGATTCCTGTATTGCAAGGTAACAACCACTGAAATTAGGTTAATGTTAGGCCAGTGCAACAGCTAACATAATACACTACATATTAACTATGTGTTATTTATTAATAATCTATACATATGCGTTATGGCCTTATGATGGTTTTTGCCGTACAAGAAGTTTATCAAAACTTAACGCCATTGTAACTTGGGGGGCAGCTCTATATAGTAGCAATTAAAAAATATTCGCCAAATCTGTATATATATGCACCGGTGTGTGGTAAAAGACACAACTGCCCAGTTAACGTGGCATAACATTGTGCCAAAAGTAGCCATTTAAGCTAGGTACAGGCTAATAAAGTTAAGAAAAATGAATAAAAAACATGAGACGTGATATAACGAGCCAACCTGCACCTCCGATAATTTATTCTCAAAATATTTTTATTACAGAAACACATTACATAAAGGGACAGGACATGCTACTCCTCCTAATACTTGGAAAAAGTGATACCATGATATATAATACCATAACCATCCAAAACATGAACAATACTTTAATGATATAGGTCATACACCCCCCCACCCAGTGTGCACTTTTGAACTGACTGGGGTCAGTTGTCCATGCTATAGTTTGTGTTCATTTTTTGGCTGTGGGTGCGGATGCATGCATACAGCGGTGATATTGCACCAGACCAGGATAGGGCTGGTATACAGCTACAAACACAAATTAATTTATTTGTGAACTTTAAATGTTCAGTATATGCTTGGGGTTATGGTGGCAGTCCAAAAACCTGCAACTTCAGTGAACTGGAGTGCCTAAATTGTGTGCGATGGGCTAGTGCCCCATCCAGGGTTGTTTCCGGCTTTGTGCTACTTGCTATATACATGTATACTGTATTTATATTACGTAAACCTTTCCTGGATTAACCAACATACATCAATAGATTATTATGAAAATTAGTATAATCAATAGTAACACCCCTACTCAGGATAATGGTGCACCAATATGGAAATTTTGACTGATACCGACTAACCAATATATTTTTCTCAAATGTCGGTGGATACCGATAAATTAGCCAATATATTGTGCATCTATAACTCAGGGTTAGTTTTAAGAAGCTAGAGGAAATTTCTCCAGTTCTGGTCCTGGATGGCCAGTCTTCAAGACAGTTTGCAGATTTCCCAGCTCAAACATACCTACTAAACTAGGTAATTAGCTGGTGAGCTAAATAAGGTGTAATTGAGCAGGGAAATTAGCAAATTGTATTACAGATTGGCCCTCCAAGACCAGAACTGGGGAACTGGAGAATGAAGTGTCCATATGGCTGTATAATGGTTAGCTGCTACAATTTGGTGGAAGGGACAAGAGGAGGAACTTCTGCAGTGGCCACAGATGAATATATGGATTTCTATCTCACCTCCCACAAAGATTTATATAAGACCTCTTGCAATCAATTAACCACTAAATATTATGTAGGTTTATGACCCTTTTAATAATCCTTTTGTTGAATTTGAAGGAATAAGTCCGCTAATACTAAGAAGGGTAGGTAGAAATTAGTCAAATAATTTCTTTATTTAGGAACATCATCAAAGATTAAATTAACCATATATTAACCTAAAAAACTGTCACAAGGAGCAGGAGAAATTATATAAGTAGGTACAGGTACTTTTATTCACCACTGGAAACCTTCACAGGCGCTACATTAAATGTTGATTAAATGTTTAATATGAAGATTAAATTTAAATATATGCATTTAAATGCAGCACCAATTTGATATTTGTTTGTGAAAGCTAGGTAAACAAAAGCTTAACGTGTCACAAGGCATTATAAAGCTTCTTTTGATGTCAACATCGCATTATAAAGAGGCAAAAGAAGCTTTATAATACCTTGTGACACTTTAAGCTGTAAAGGCTTATAACATAACATTATAACGCTTTATGTGTAAAGTCATGACTATGTATCAATGATTATGTAGTCTAATGTCAATCATTATAAGGCTTTATGAATACTTTATAAGTGCCTATGATTGAATTTATAATGCTTTATGGATACTGGCCTTAAGTAAAGTGTTACCATATTTCCAATTCAGTCTTTTCAGGGTTTAGTTTGGGCTCAAACTGGCTTTCTGTCTTAAGAGCGCGCTGGGAAAAAAAAGCTAATATTTTTACAGAATGCATGCCAGAAGGTGTAAACAAAAAAGGGGAATCCGATTTTTCTGTCTCTCCGAAATCACTGTTTAAGCAGGCACTTGCAGCGGGCTGTGTCAGCAGTGACCGCAGGGATGCTGATCTCTAGCCGGCACACAGAGGACCAAACACGCCTCAGTGCTTGATCTCCGCTGCAGCAGCCAAAGCACTCGCCTCGCAGAGAAGAGAATTAGATGCTGACAGCTTCCACTGCCTGGTTAATTGAGGTGATAGATACTCTTGACATTTATCTGAGCGGCCCAGAGAAGATTAAGAAGTAGTTTTTTCTCACTAGTTACCCATATTAGAGGAGGTCACTTTCTGGGGTCTTTTTAATATGCTTGTGCAATTAATAACTCTTTAATTCTGTCTCCTATCTAGGCATGTTTTAAGAACCCTTTCATGCACAAGATAAAACTCTCTTGCTCTCTTTGCTATTTGCTTGAAATTAGGCTAATCTCTTTCAAGTTTGCCCTATGGGCAAACACTCGCTTTTTCGTCTTTTCATATTCTTGGCACTTGAAAATTAATAAAAAGGTTACTGCACTAGTTACATCTTCTGACTCCTGTGGCTTCTTACTGAAGTGTGCTGTGTTTTGCTTTTGCCCCATGGTCATATTCTGCACAATGCAATCATTCATGTTACAGATAGTATGGTTTAATTACAGTCCATCACTTTCGGTGTTTCAAGCTGTGAACCAGTCTTCAGGCTTGGCAAATAATTTAAATCTTTAGTGTCTGCTCACTTCCTCCATCCTAGATCTTTCCATACCACTGACTTAGTTCATTCTGCTATAGTTGTGCTATATGTCAGTTGCTCTCAGTCCTAAAATCTGCCATTTGAAGAAACTGCACACTAATTGCTTCATTGCGTCTAACCTTTTTTAATTTATAATAGTTGATCACAAAAACAGTTGGTCATTCTGAAGCAGATTCTATTTTCTATCCTATCCTACTGACTGAGATTAATATGTCCTAGAAAGCTGGAATTTCTTAGTGAAGAACAGGAGGATATACAGTTCTGGTTTACATCATAATGACATCATCATTAATGTAGACCAAGGGTGCCCAATCTTACCCGCAAACGGTCTGTGTGTATGCAGGTTTTCGGGATAACCTTTAGATCAGCTGTTCGAACCCAGGTGTGAGGACTCTTCGGCCAATTAGTCCTCTAATTAGTGATCTAATTAGGGAGTTGCAGCGAAAACCCGCATACACACCGACCCTTTGCAGATAAGATTGGGCACCCCTGATGTAAGGTAATCCATGCAGGGAGCAGAAATATAAAGTACAGGTATTTTATGGGTCCTACTGAAATAAAGGAAGCTGATTATGAGAAAGACCTCGGTGTGTATGTTGATGCTTCCATGTCCAACCCTCGCCAGTGTGGGGAAGCAGTTAAAAAGGCCAATAGGATGTTGGGTTACATCTCCAGGTGTGTGGAGTTTAAGTCAAGGGAGGTAATGCTTAGATTA
>JAODKM010000001.1:34980514-35005255 GCA_026780845.1 Petrocephalus sullivani
GACTCGGTTTTCCCTGAGTTTTTAGCGGATGTGACGTTATTCTGAGTTCCGCGCTCCGACCTCCGAGGATAATGGAATGCAAGATTAGAGCAGCATTAGGCCATCATTAGGTACACAGTGCAGATAAGAAGACCTGGCACCTGGCAAGACACTGAGGTGATGAAGTCCATGCATGAGGCCTTGAATCCACTACTGGAATCCGCTGATTCGCTCTCTGGTGAATGTTATGTGAGTATTAAAATGTGCAGCTGATGCTGCATCTATTCAGAACAAAGATTCTGAAGATATCTGAAGATGAAACACAGTTTATGAAGGGCATCAATATGACTGTCATGGTGTATCTTGATGAAAAGTATGTTGACTATAAAACTGATGACCTGCTTGATGTGGCAATCTTGGTGGACCCACACTTCAAGATACAATACGTCAAGCCAGAAAAGATTGATGCCATTAAAATGAGAGCAGTGTCTGGCATGCTGGAGGGAAACCAAAACTGTCCACTTCAGTCAGAATAGAGGAAGCAGGAGAAGCAGGGGGAGGAGCTGCTGTAATGCTACCCACCCAGAAGAAACAGAGAAAGTTACTGGGCAGTTTCTCTAAGAAATCAAACCCTACCAGCACAGGACTCAGTGAACATGAAAGAGACAATGGAAAAGGAGCTTGACAAGTATCTACATAAACCACGTAAAAAGACATCAGTGCTGTGGTGGTTCTTTTTGCATTATTAAGTCTGACACATTTAAGGATACTCCGAATTTATACAAATTACTAACTTGTGGGCGTCACAACACGCCTCTCAATAATATTTTAGGCGTACTACTAATATGCTTATCAAATTGTGGGCGTAAGTAAATGTCTGTATAGTATTGGAAAGCCAGCGCCTGGACAAATTTTTACGCCTGTTATCTAAAGCCCTGTAATCACCTCGCATTTGCTGGCACTAATTTGTATCCGTTGACACAATTCGTGGCAACTGCGCCAGCTTATTTGACACGCTCCATTGTTCGGCTGTATTTTTTCAGGTAAATTTAATCTTTTCATCTTTTTTGTTTTATATTTCAAATAATCATGATGTGATATCGTACAACACTACTTTCAGTAGAGCAGATCGCACTATGTTTTTGTGTTCCAGATCACGTTGTGTGAGGCTGGCCACACAACACTAATAGGGATAAAGCTTCACAAAAACACCGGATGCTGGTACCCAGTTTTAATGAACCGTTCTTTACCCCACTAACTAAATAGCTGAACTATCCTTTCAGGCTGTTGAAAGGAGGATAAAATCACAATGCATTCTGTGACGCTGTTTTTCTGAAGAATCACATCTTTTGTAGCGTTCAAGAAATGAGGCATCCATTATGATGCTTCTGTAAATTTGCTAAATTGTTTTGAAGCAGATGGTGGCTGCAGCACTGGTGTTGATTCAGTGTTATCTGGACAGTCTTTTAAAATAAATATGTATGTATATTCCAAATGTCCTTAGAATTGTATTCAGAGTAATCACTATGCAGTTGGGAATTCTACCTTGATTAAGAGCTTGCTTTCTCTTTGACTTCCTCTGTGATTATTTACCCATCAGACCATGCAACAGCATCATATGCTATTGTGTTTCCCACCTCGGGGATGAATATAGATTGTGTTAAAATCCTGCATTATTGTAATTAACAAGTGCCACTCTGGTTCTTCCCACGGAAAAATGCAAATCAGCTCTTTTGCCACTCATACATGTCAAGTCATCAATTAAGATGTCATACTCCACAATTGAATCTCTTTCATACTCCTCCAATTGTGGCTTTGGAAATATGCACAAGGTTATTGTAGGTGGCACCCACTTTGTGATATTGCTCATGCCAACAAGCAGCTCTCATTATTACTGCTGCAGAGTATGAGAGGATTTGTGCAGAGCTGGTCGCATTTAAATATATTATGCCCCGCTAAAGTCATCAGAAATCCCCATATATGGCAGAATTTCTATTGGGAGCTTTCAGATAATTCTGCGTAAGATTCATAGATGACAGTAGCTTCGGCAATGAACTGGATTTTCTTCATTTGTGCTTATAAATCTGGTTTCATTTTATTGATCAATGATATTGAATTGTTCGCCCTTCAGCTTTTCAATCGTACATACAGAGCTTATCGCACTTGAGCCTAAGGTATCTGAATTCTCCCTTTAACGTTAACAGATGAGGTGGTCAAGGTTATGGACTGGTAATACATTGGATTTGAATCCTACTCTCGCTGGGAAATCAAATTTTTTGGGGGCAGTGTGTGGCATAGTGGGTTAGGATGCTATGCTTGTGATTGGATGCCTGCTGGGTCAAATCCCAGGTTCAACAGTAGGACTGTTGGGGCCTTGAGCAAGGCCCTTAACCCTTTTCAGTTGTATGCCACTTTGGATAAAAGTGTCTGTTAAATGAATAAAATGTATATATAGATCAATGATTAACTTATGCACCCTTGGATAAGCAGCTGCTGAGTCAACAACCTGATGGATGGGATGGTAAATTGGATGATAACACAGGGAAGCAGCATTTTTAAAAATGGACATGATAGATTTTTGGGAGTTTATGCATGATTAATAGCAACAGAAGAGCAGTGCACTCCCTGTTTCCTTATAGTGACCTGCAGAAGAGGGATTTGGTCTCCTTCACTCATCCGTACCTTGTAAATGTGTGAAAAATGTAGGGGGCAGGAAGAGTGCTATCAGTAAAGCTGGGAGAGGAGGATGGGGGCGCTCTGTAGCTGGAGGCTGTGCAGGCAGGCAGGCGCCCATGGCTCTTTCGCTCTGTCTTTCTCTTGCTCCCTCCCTTCCTGTTCAGCAGACAGCCTCAGCCCTGCACTCTGCTCTAGGCTCCCGCTGAACGGATGGTGACTCCCATCTGTTTTGATATTTTGGTGGTTTCCTGATTGGTAACAGTTTCCGGCAGCCAAAACATAAATTTGTCATAACGCTTGCCCCCGTGAAAACCAATCAAGCCAAGTCGGCCATGACCACTTAGCGGCGATTGTGACAGAGAGAGGGAAATGGAACGACATAATTAGAGGGCTTTGCACTGCTGCTCACCTGGAGTCCCAGACTTGGGAATGCCGGCCTGCTAAGTAACTATTTGCACGCAAACCAGTGATATTTGATCCACCTTAGTGTCAAGTGCTTCTATAACTTTAAAAATTAAATAGTAAGAAAGTCCCTGGTGGCTCTTGCCTGGCAGTTTGATTCAGATTTTATTATCCGCAATGGTTCTATAATAAGCAAGACCTGTCCGTTCAGATTAGCCATGCTTGGAGAGCTGGTGTGTTCCCCAGCACTCCCTCCATCTCCCCCCATACCTTGAGGAAATGGAAACTCTTGCCACCA
Organism: Petrocephalus sullivani; assembly: GCA_026780845.1. NCBI lineage: Eukaryota > Metazoa > Chordata > Actinopteri > Osteoglossiformes > Mormyridae > Petrocephalus > Petrocephalus sullivani. The sequence continues at coordinate 34,983,870 of JAODKM010000001.1, forward strand.
AAGTCTGGTAGTGGGAGGGAGGCAGGGAGAGGAGGAGCAGCACACTAAACGTAATCTTCTGCTTGTCCCATAACCCATTATTGCCTTGTGGATAATGGAAGTTCGACACCGACACCTACCTCAGGTGGTCAGGCAATATCACACATGACCCTTTGTACCAGTCAATAAAAGATGTGTCTTATATGTATGAGATAATAATGCTCCTAAAAGGTTTCAATGAATTTGTGTGCTTGTCAATGTCATGTTTGTGTTGGAAGAAAAGTGGTGGGAGATTGTCTTTGGTAGGGTCCCTCAGGGAGTGCTTCATGGCACCAGGCTGCTGCTAGAGCTTTGTGTCTTGGAGTGACTCCATTGTCTTGGAGGCCAATGGTATGCCAGTTGTCTCAGAGTTAAAGACCACCTTGCAGAAAACGAATGACACGCCACAGCTGCGTTTTTACATGCTGCTTTAGCTGCTATAAACTGACACAGTTTGTTCCAAGCTTTCTAGTGTTTCCACCTGACGTCCCAGAACAAAAAATGTTTCACAACAGAATGGTAATATTTTACGAAGCAAAGTCTCGCAGTGATGGATGCTTGCTTAGTGAGGTAGCAACTGAGTGAGTACAGTGTATATATTGTTTTATATGCATATCAAACTTAATATTGATGGTAATTGCTGTTATTACACTTTATTAGCAACACAGTTTTTTAACATCTTCATATATATACTGAAGGGTATTTGTATGTAGTTAGTGGATGCGACGATGTCTGCAGCAATAGCTGGCTGCTGATGATCCTGTTGTACAGAGTTATGCTTCACAATGGCAATAGATTCTTAGATAGATAGAGCAACATATACATATACTCTTACTTTACCAAATATTCCTGCTCTTTCCTCGAAATATGGTGGCCAGATGATTCCTGGTAATAACTATGATCTCCCCTGTTAAATCCACTTTATTTTGTGTAGATAAAGGGGAAGAGGCAGGTTAGAGAGGGATCCATAAGACATGGCTTCTATATGTCAGGGGGTGGACAACTGATGCAGGCCTCTTTGAGAGGAATTATTATAGTAGGTGCCAGGAGCATTGGTCTGAGCATATCACGAGCTGTAGTGCTACTGGGTTTTTCAGACTCAATGATTTCTCATATGTGTCTGGAATAATTCACCACCCAGAAGGCATCCAGTCAATGGCTCACTGTAGTTCAGTAGCTTATCAGTTGACAGTCTAATACAACTTTGGTGTCAAAAGACCCATAAGAGTGCAGCTCGGAACTCAGTTTGCTGTATATCATTTGAATGGTAATGATACAGTGTATTCTTACAAACAGTGCAGAGACAGAAGACTTCTACACATAATTAAAATGGCTATTATGTCAGGAGGTCATACACTCTTACCACTGCAGTGTAATTCACACGCACATGCACACACAGACAATGTCTGTATTCCTATCTTATTGAGGACCACCCATTCATTTCTATGGGGACTCAAACCAGTCAAATGTCAACATTAAATAATCAAACCAGACCCACACCTTAACCATAAGTAACCAAACAAAATACAACATGTTTTTTTACTTTTTTGATTGCATTCAGAGATTTTTAGAAAAGGAAGTAGTGAGGACCGAAAAAATTGGTCCTTTAGTCCTCACAAATATAGCAAAACATGTAGATGCACACACACACACACATACCATGTATTCCTGTCTTGATGGGGACACTCCATGCATTCCTATGGGCATAACCCTGATCCAAACTATGACACCCTTAACCCCTACCCAGCCCTAACCTTAACCATAAGTAACCAAACAAAATATGAGACTTTTGGCATTTTTAGTTTTTTGACTGCAGACATAGATTTTTATAAAATCCTTATATTATTCTTAATTTTGGGAAGATGTTTTTTTTGGGTTTTGGTTGATGTACGTGAAGAGAGCAGAAAATACAAAAAAAAAAAATGGCCACTATTGCCGTCTGAACACTTCTAACTGATGAACAGGTGGGCCGAAGGCTGATATGGCGTTATTTTGTTTTTAAACTGAACGAAAGAGGTAAAGCTGCAGATGTGACAACTCCCAATAGCTCCTACAGGGAAAAACATGTGCAAAGCCTGGCGGAGCTATATAATGAGTTTAAAGATCATAAGTTGTGCATGATTTAATACAGGATAGTGATGTAATTTAGGGATTATGATTGCTCATGCTCATGCTCTTGCTCATAGTATTTACAAAACAGCTTGTCAAAAGCTCATGTTCCATCTTATTTGCTGTATTTTGTTCAATGCAATTTAGTATTTTGTTAGCTACACATTCTAGTGAACAATTCAGGCAGTTAGGTAAGCAGAGCCCTTAATCCTCCCATTACCCATTGCTCCTATGATTGTGTGTAATTGTGTCATTTGTCATTATGCTGCATCCTTAATTTCACAAAAGCCATTCGATTGGAAACAACAAATGACAAAAATAATCATATAATGTTTGTTATTAATGTATATTAAAGCTGCTAAAGGTATACTTAAGTACTTAAGGCAGCGGTGGCCAACCTTATCTGTAAAGAACGGGTGTGTGTGCAGGTTTTTGGGATAACCTTTAGGTCAGCTGTTCAAACCCAGGTGTCATGACTCTTTGGCCAATCAGTCCTTTAATTAGTAACCTAATTAGGGAGTTGTTGTGAAAACTCTCACACACAACAGCCCTTTCTGGATAAGATTGGCCACTCCTGACTTAAAGTATTCTTATTTGCTGCATATGAGTGTTCTGTGACTGCAGTATAAATACATTATGAAGGTGCACTGAATGTTTTATAAATACATATTGATTGCATTATGAAGGTGCAGTTAATATAAGCCATTACCCATTAAAATGATGGTTGTTTCTTTACTGATGCTTCATAGAATTAGAATTGTACACTTTAGAAATTTTTGCAGACAATAATAAAGATTCATATACATATCTGTACACTATTGCGTGCAATAATACAGGAGTCTAGGTTGACCATCCATGATGAATAAATGTTAGGAGTGCAGTTTTAGCAACCAGTGTTATAGGACTTTGTTATACGATGTTGTGGACATACCTGAGTGATCCTAACTTTCCTTTGACTGACTTTTTTGTAGCCTATAATGCATGAGGCTCCTTCATATTTAAATAACAGGTATTGAGGGAGTTTCTGACAAGCTTCGTTGCACTGCTTGAATCACGCAAGGGTCTGTAGACCATGAGCTGAACTACATGCCTATGTGCCCGGGGCTCTCATTGCCTCACGCAACCTAAGCAATGATGTTCACATGCATGCTAGAAGAATCTGACCTGTTTCCATATGATTGTCTCAGCAATAATGAAATATGCCGGCGCAGGGAATATTCTGACTTAACCTCACCCATCTCAGTAAGGTTAATAATACCTATGGTTATTTATTGTCATCATATATCTATTAACAATAAGATATAGTTTATAAGCTGCAGTGCTCAGTGTTGTGTATGTATGACTGTGCATACAAGTAAACAGTTTTAAATTCAATGCATTATTAATAATAAAAAAAAAAAACAATTGTGTTGCGGAATGTTAATACAATAAGACAAGAACCAGCTGCTCTTTAAAGTACGCACGATTTAAAAAAAAAAAACACTGGAAAGAGAAAATGTAGAGCAGAGCTGTTTAGGTACATCTGAGTTTAATTTCATATAGTAAATCAGCAAATACTGTACTTGTGACTTCTTGCAATATGCAAGTATTTGAAACATATCTTACTAGAAATAAAGTAAAATTAATCCAGAATATTGCTCCTTTAAGACTATTTTCATACAAAAAAACATGAGCAACGCATAACACATAGAAGAGGGACTTCTAAATGTAATTTTGCAGGTTTTACATACCGAGAACATACCAAGGAAATTCATGATTTTGTTGCTTTGGGATGAGTCTGTTTTAAGAGGTGAAAGAAAGAAATGACAAGGTTGTTGCAGGCCCAGAACAGTACCACAAAATAAAAAATATACTATACACTTCCAGACTAATTGCATTAAATGTTTTATTATATTAGTTTTTTTTGTTATAATTATGGGATGATAATATTAGAATGGGGTTGTATACCTTTTCAGTGAAATCTAAATTAAATGTCTGACTACTTGCTGGCAGCACGTGAAATGTGGTTTTATGAAAATGCAATTTCTAAGCAGCAGAAATAGAAAAAGAGAAACGCAGGTAGCTTCATGGCCAGTCCTTTTTTTCAAGCATAAATGCTATGTGCTACACAGAATAAGGCCTTGCCTCGTGTGCTGTCATCTAAATCCCCAAATTTAGGTCATGGCTGCAGATTCCGGTCTCTCACGTGGATACTTCCACATGGTAGCCATAGCTCTCCATGGGATGTCAAAACAATCAAATGTTGCCTAGCATGCTTTTTTTTTATAATAGTGAAGCCTGTGCTTCCCCCAGATTGAAGCTGGATATTCTCTGGCCTTGCCTAAATCCATCGTCAGTGTTCGCGAGTCTACCTGGTTTTCCTCAAATGTGTCATTTGTCATTTATCAGACTGGCCACAGAACATTTAATGTAAGTGGAAAATGTTGTATTTGTTTTTTGGACTAAATTGTCAGAAAGGTTGGCTTCATTTGGTTGGCTATAGAGGATAAGTTCACCAATCCAAAAATCCTACTTAACCCCTGCCTTAAGTAGGCAGTAGAACAAGAAGAAAAACGTATTCTTTAAGACATCGTGTAATAACGTGTATGGGAGCTTCTTCCTTTTACAGACAGAGATGTTATCTCCACAGAGCTTCTCCAGTGCTGCTCCTAAATAAAAGCTCTCCCATTTCCCCCCATCTGCCTGTTTGATGGCTGTCCTGTGGATCCTTGCCCGGTTTAATAGAGATGTAGTGCTGACGGACTGTCGCTCTGCTGTGCTGCTGCAGACTGCCGTCTCCCAGAGCTTAATGGGAGCGAAGCTGTTTCTTAATGCAACGACAATGACAAGGGTGCGTGACCCACTGGAGAGACATTAGTGTCACAGCACTGGAACAAACCATTCCTGACATTGCTCCCTTGGGGGTTCACGAGAGGGCATGGGCATTTTTGGCAGCTCATTGGTACACCTGGGGGCGCTGTTTGGACTTTATTTTTTTGGGCACATCAATCTGCTGCTGTCACTTGTGACCTCAACTTCTGTTGGATTATCACACTTAATAACATCTACATAATCATCGGCCTGGCTAAGGCAGTGGTGTGTGTATGTAAGAAACTGAGCTGGATCACAATGATTACCCTCTGACTTTTTGGTGAACTGCTTCAATACAAATGGAGAGATATGTGTAATATCAGTGTTATTTAATCTTGACATTTCACAATATGATGGTGTATATTTTATAAATCAGTGTTTTAAATACCTGGTGACCCATTATTGCATAAGCAGTTGGAAGATGGAAGGGAGGATTGTTTTCAATTAAGATTAAATTAAACAGAATACATATTACATTTTTCAATTTTGTTTTTATTAGGTACCTTATATTGTATTCTGGTGGTTTGCTTATCTAATTGTATGCATGTAATTGTATTTAGTAGTACTATTTTTTATTTAATCTATTTTTCTCAATTGCATATTTAAGGATTTAAATGCAAAAACAGTTAAAGTTGAAAACTTGCAGGACTGGAAAGCTCAAATATAAATACATTTTCTTTGCCTTTAAAGAACAAAAAAAATGAAAAATAAAAAGTGCTAAATGTGTTACAGTTTTAAAAGTGTTACAGTTTTCAATAATACATATAAGCTTGTTTATAATTGTGATGTAGGTCTTCCACAGCCGTGAGCTCAAACAGGAGAAGTGTAATTCAAATTTCAATCAGGAATGGACTGCTGTCATCATAAACATAATAGCTCTGCAAGATTTTTTTGCTAATAGGCTGTATTCTATAAAATTTGCTTTCTAGATCATAGTATTTTCCCTTACCAGACAGTGTGAAAGGTCACAGTTTTCATCTAAATTGCCCTTTTTCCTATTCAATGTAATGTGTTGAACATAATGAACCAATACTTCACACCACAGTCTATTAGTAGTGTTTTTTTTACCACAGATATCACGTTGGACATTTTGTAAATATCTTAAAATTGCTGTTTTGGACCTTTTGGGCTAAATATTTCTCTTATTACTCCCACATCGCCATGAAATTCCTGTGAATTTCATACTATAACTATTCTGTCAATAGATATGGAGATGCTTGTTGTATGTCAAAGAAATGCTTATATGCTGACCAGTGAGTTTCTGGGCTCTTGTTAATCGCACATGCGAAGTCACAGTTTGTTTTTTTTTTTCTGGCAGAACACCCAATATTAAGTATGAAATATGAAATACTCGGCCGACTCCCTGACCTGATAGAATGCTTACATTACTGGTTATGTGGCCCCGGAGATTCATTCAATTTAATTTTTTCTTTCTTGTTTTGCTCCTCTCCGTCACAAGTCAGTAATCGGGTTAATAGTCTGAAGAAAAAGCTATCTTGTCCGGGTAAACTTTGCTTTCATCTTAACCAGACACCCCCCACCCCCATCCACCGAGATGTCAAGCAGTGAAATTGGAAGAAACCACTCTAATGATCCATCCAATTTATCTGGCTGAGCAGCTGCTGCCAGGAGGCCTGGCCAGCGTGAGCGACAGCCAGCCCCTTCACACAGGAAGACCGTGCCGATCCACTTCCAGCGCCTCCCTGGCTGGTCAGAGCAGCACAGGGTAAGGCGGGCACGGCTGGTTTCCCCCAACAACATCCATATCCATGCTGGCAGTGCTAGGGAGAAGCGGGGCTAGGCCTGGATTAGGCCCCCATCTGCTGGGCTCCTGGCCACGAGCCCACAGTGAGTGCCATAGCTTGGATCTGCTTAACAATACAGCTGCCAGTTTAATTGGGCAGTGAGACAGATAGCTTCTTCATATGGTTACCTTCTTTATTTCATAATATCTTAATCACAAAGTCTTGTTTACCTGGACAGGAACTTTTCATGGCGGACGAGCACTTGGGGAAACTGTTTTTAAATTTGTATTTTTTTTTTACAGTCTGCTTTAGCACATCCTGATGCCTGAGTAGAATATAATAGGGGGTTGGTGGTATATAAAGCAGTTTATAACCATTTTCATCTATTAATTAAATAAGATTTAAATATTAAAATTTTGTCAATCATAAAATCGTATCTACATTTTTTAAATTGATATTTATAATGCGTATCTAGGATAATTCTGTATTTCCAACTTATGGAAAAAATCTTAGGTGATAATAAATTATAATTAATAACAAAAATAGTAATTTTACTAGTAAAACCAAATGTATCTTGTGAAAAAAGCATTTAAAATATTTTTACAGCAGGTACTTGTCGTATTAGTATAATTTCTAAATGTGCATTATTTTTACAGTAACCACAGTAACGCAAATTCAGATTCTTTTAAATAGTCATATCAATGGGAAATTGGACTGATTATACATCCTTTACTCAAATTTGCATTGGATAAGTGGACATATGGATAAATCAAAATAATTTATATTATCAAATAATTACTATTTAGTGTTTATGTTATTACCAAAAAGAATTCCATTAACATTCTGTGAATCTGTAAAATTTACTTTATATTTTGTTTCTTATTTGCCCATTATCATTTAATCCTCTTCATACTTTTTCTGATTAAACTTTGGTTTAGAACACAACTGAATTAAATATGAACTAATATATCCATGAATTATTATGGCATTGTGGCATAGTTTTCACTCAATATACTTAGTAATAAGAAAAATAAGTACAATGAGAGTATGTACAATGAGAAATATTAGTTCATGCTATTAAAATACAAAATGTTTCTTTGTTTTTTCTAAACGGGGCTGATATATTCCCTCTGCTGATGAGACCCAGTCCATCAGGGCACATTGTGACTCACAGCTGATGAGATAGCTTTTGCTCATCACCACTTAGTAATGTATGAATATTCTCCTGACCCTCCTCTGCTCTGTGCCTTTCTCTGCTCCTGTTTTTGGGAATGTGGTCATTGCTGCTGTTCCTCTGACTTGCCTGGTTTACGGTGATTATTCCTGTTGTCAGTTTCTCTGTTCATGTTTTTGTTCTGACAGTCTATATCCCCAAACACTGATTTTGCTCCTTTTGCCTTTTAATACACAGGCCTTTAAAGTTCGGTAATACTTAAAATATAATTATCAGTAAAAACTAGTGAACTGTAAAAATTCAGCTACAACTTTGTTTCATAATGTTAGTACTTTAGTTAATATTTTCTCATGCATATCACTCTTTTTTCCCAGAATTCATGTATTGTCCATATATTATTATTCATTGTACTGAATAATACTGTTATATTTTGTTTAGAAAACAAAGTTCCCTTTAAACTGAATTTTCATGTGTTAATCAGGATGAATCTTACCAAGGTGTAATCTTGCCTAGTTTTTGAGGTTCAGGGTCAGTGCCTCATTGCCCCCCTCCATTGCGTAGCTGAGGACGGTACAGAAGCAGGAGGCTTACAGTCTGACTGAAGCAGGTCTGAACTGAGGCCACTTCAAAAGCCTGCTATTCGTTACAGAAGTTCTAACCACTAACAATGGTCAAGCTGGAAGAAATGTTCACACATTTCAGATCATCAGTGACATGTAGAATGTGGAAGATTTTTTATATATTAATTAAAAAAAACGTTTCATGGTTCCTGCTACTGTAGCTGTTCAGCATTGCCATTGATGGCTGCATGATGAGAGAATTGTGCTTGTGTTCCATCAAAGAAATCTGTTTTTTTTTATTATTATTCATAGAGGGGCTGACTGACTAAATCTTTTGTTTCTCATTCTTAAACCTCGGCCAGATGGGGTCAGTAAAGTCTCATACCACCAGGCTGGTTGTCTTGAGAGCTTCTGCTCCTTGTATGTAGGGCAGGTGCTGCACTCTTGCCTGGGCCTGTGTGGATGTTGGCTGCCTTTCAGCTGCCTTTTTCGCAAGCCAGCTCTGGCTTTTGAAGGGTGACCGGGAACTTCAAAAGCCTCTTGAAAACACACAACACAGTTCACATATACTGCATTGTCTGGTTATTTGTGGATATGTATGCCTGTTTGTCCTTTGAGGCAAGTTCTCTTTTCTCCGTTTGCACTTTCAGTGCATTGCCTTGAAATCTCCAGCTTCGGAATTTATATGAACTTTAAATACTTTACTTTTTCTCGTTATGCTTGATTACTTAAAGAACTTAAGACCATTTGGTTGGTCAGTATCGAAGGCCTAGCTAGCAGCAAACTCAAACTGATCAAAATCTGTAGTGTTTTGAATAGCACAGGACCAAATTTTGAACCTGTAGTCAGACATGATTTAAAAAAAACATGTTACATTATGATTTGCACTATATCAATGGATAATTCTTCTTACTGATCCCTTTTTCCATTTTATTTGTTAATTTTTTTCTTTAAATATAATTCTAGTAATTGAAATTCAGGAAAATCTTGAGAAAAGTTCACTAGAAAAGCTTTGAAATTTTCCACTAACTGTTTCATCATGGTGGAACATCATCCAACATTCCACTGTAAGGCCAGTACTTCTGCTTTCATTTGGGTCCACTGATGTCATCACTGGGTTTGAAAGATTGAGCTTTAACCTAATTTGGCAGAGCCTATTATCCAGATAAGTTCCACAAATTCCTATACTAGCCTGATGCCTCTTTGCAATCCCTGAATGTACTTATGTTGCACATCTGGTCATTGAATAGTATTGAATAATATTATTAGGTTCTTGGTTTGTGACATTGTTGTGTAAATCCTGCCCCAATATTGCTTATACTTGTACCTGGGCTTTTGTTGTAAGCTGGCTCCATTTATGCCTAGTTGACTCCTTGACCACACGAAGGTGTATAATGGGCAGTTTGCCTCACCTGTATGTTACTTTAGACAAAAGCATCAGCTTAATATGTAAATGTACATCATTGTTATAAAATAGTATCATACAGCTTCCCCTCTAGTTAAGCTATTAGGATCATGGCCCCTTAGGATGGTAGTATGGAGAAAGCACATAGTAAGGAGTCAAATTCCTGCTTTTGTCAAATCCATTGCTGCTCATCTTTCATTTGAAACACAACCATCGCTCTGAGCTTTTATCAGTAGGAAACCTCTAGTCTAGTAGACTCATGATCAAATTGATAAACTGTGGGCCATTAAAGCCGGCTGCACTTGTAGTATTAGTGATCCTGTGATGCAGAGCTCTGTGGTGTGTAGCATGCCTCTTTGTACAGGCTGTGTGGTTCCTTTACAATGGTTCCTGTTTGGTTTGTCTCTGGTGAATGCTTTGAATTAAAAGGAATGCTTTAAACCCGGTACTGGTTCGGATTAGTGGTGACGAGAGACGATGAGAGAGCAGCGAACTGTGAGGTGAGCCGGGGGGGCCTTGGGTGAAGATCTACTTGGGGTGGTGGCGCGCTGTGGGAATGTCCTTTTTTCCTTCCTTCTCCTTTTTGTTTTCCTGGAGTCATCGTGTGGGGGCTTAATGCTTTTCACCTCCTTTTACAGTGGCTGCTTAGCCAAAGACATTTCTGCCACCCCCGGAAAATACTAAACATAGGTCCTAAATACCCTTCTTTCGTCATCAGTTGCACCAAGAATAAGTGACTAATACTGATATAAAAATGATAAATATCTGGCTACCTGTGCATTTTTCATTACTGCATGTAAAAAAAAATTTTCACAGGGTCACCATATCCATCAGGCTGATTCAGATTCTGTTTTGATCACCTGAACATATTCTGGAATAAAGCTCTGAATGCCTTTCGATTGCAGTGTCGCTTGAAAATTGGTGCTTAAAGATGAACAGGAATTTCCCTGCATGTTGCGTGGACAGTTAGCAGAAACAGCCTCCACCCAAAAAATAATGGTTCCTACTAGGGCTGGGTTTAAAAAAATCTAATTCCTTATTCAAATTAATCTCAATTTGCGCAATCTGATATCGATTCATAAAATCCAGAGATTTTTAAATATATGCCTTTTAGAGTCTATGGCCCTTTCCCGTTAGTTTCGCGTGGCCAGCCTCGCACAAGATCTGGCAGACAGAAACAGATGGTGGGAGCATAGCAATATCTCCTCTTTTAAAAGATGTTGTGCTATTGAGCTGTCCCTTTCTTCACTGCCACTTCAGTGCTTATCTCTTCTATGATATACCAAAACAAAAGAATGTGGCATGCTCTGCTAACTTAATTTTTAATAAATTTAATAAATTTAATTTAATTTAATAAACATTAGGACACACCAAATTTATACAGATTACTAATTCTTTGGCGTCACAATTAATATAGAATCAAATCGAATGTAATCAGAAATTGGGACAATTTGGCACCTTGTGAATTGGAATTGAATTGATCTGGGAAATCAGCGGCAATACCCAGCCCTAGTTCCTACATAGTTCTTTCATGTGCATAGTATTTGTTGGACATGGTAGATAATAAATCTCCACGTTCTTGCGGAACCTAAGCATTGTACTTGAAAGTGCACAATCTATCACTTTAAGTCGTGAAGTTTGGGAAGTTCTCAGTAGATAGAAGCCTCTGGCAGTAGTGTAAATCATGCACGATTCACCCTAGTTGTTGTTTAGTCCTAAATTGCAGATTAGTGTGAATAACCACAATGCGGTCTATAATTTTTCCAGGAAGCCACCAGATTTAAGTTTTAGTTCTGATATCACAGCTTTTCAATAGATTGAACTTATATTCTCTGGTTCTGTTGCAGAAGGAGTCTAAATACGCCATTTTAATGAAGTTCCTGACCTGAAGCACAGGGCATAAGTCCTTTTAGGGAGTGGCCAACCCACTTTTGCTAGTTTACAGTGGAAAAATATTTGCTGCCAATGACATAGGTTTACTGAACATGACAGGCAAATCTCCAGCTATGACACAATTTTCTAAATTTCATACAAAGGAGACCATTTACAGTTATAAATATTAGTTTATTTTAGGAATATTATTTAGAAATCATTGGAAATGCGTTTTGAAAAATAACCAAAACAAGGGCCCACATCGATATAAAAGTATATGGCAACACTTAAGGGTGCTCTTCATAAGGCTACATGACACCAACATGACAACACCCTCCATGACAACTGATATCACTAGACAAAAACTTTTATAAAAGTTTGTTCAGACCTTTATAACTGTCATAAATGCTGACATATGTGGCTGACAATTGGCAACTCCTGTGTCAAGCTGACATATCACCTATGACTATCATAGGTTTATGCTGACATAAAGGTGTATGACACTTTTTTCATTCAAATGATATATAAGACTGACTCTATACTTCAATGTGTCAGAGTGAGATAAAGTGACATAATTTCTCATTTAAAGCCAGTTGTAAAACAGAAGGTGAATACTTTTTAGGTTGACATGGCCACTTTCGAGAGACTCATGGAGCACATACTCCAAATCCTGGCCCACTGGCCCAAATCCCCAAGACCCAGTGCATTGTCTACCTCAACGATCTGTTCACTGCTCACTGAATGTCACCAATGTCATGTTTGCATGCACATATATTATGTGTCCTCACTTTCCATAGAATAGGTAATGTATTTCGCGTATGTGTATAACAAATCTAGTCTTTAAATTTATCACAGAAAAAGCACAGCCAGTACCTCTGCCTCACTGAAGGGGGCGTGCGTGAGCCCACTGGATTATTATTGCCGGTTCGCTGGCTAAAAATCAGAAAATCAAGTTCACTATAGCACGCCATAGTTTTTTTTTTTTCCTGTAAGCGCCAGTGCCTCCCCTGTCACGAGCCTCACCACACATCACTGGCGGTATGGGTGCAATAAAGCCATCTTGTGGTTAAAATTATCATGGTCCCCTGCCTCATCAGTTATGCCAAACAACATAGCCCATCTGCCCATCACAGCATCATGCTAATTTCATTATGGACAGCATCTTATATAATCTTTAAATAATCACTTGACTAAGATTATTTATAATGACATGCATAGTACTAATACATGGCTGATTATCCACACAGTTTCTTTTAGCTAAATCCTCCAGCTACTATGTCAACCCTTGGATAATCCTTCGACATTTCTTTCAGCTTTAAAGAAAATACATGGTGGAATTTTAAGAGGAGGCATTATTATATCCTCCTTGTTCCAACATGTTGAGTAAGACATCTGTTCATTAGGAAAGTGGATCAAAGGAAGCAGTTTGTAATCCATCAGTGGGGGAAATGGGAGGGACTGCATTTTCAGCACCAACAGTCATTGGAGGGAACAAACCCAGGAATAGAGAGCAGCTTGTTTTCAGTTTGATATTATTTGTTTTGGATAGTGAAAAAACCCAGACAGCTGGTGATGAAATTGAAGACCAAAGAGGAACAAGCAATGTCAATAGCATGTATAGTAGTGGAATCGGTCTACTGTGAATCTCAGACAGCAAGAATTCGAATTTTTACATTAATCCTAATGACTGTGCATATGTTTTAAAGTAGTAAGTAAGTGGTAAGTAAGGTTTGCATGCAGATTTTCAAGAGAATCTTTCATTGTTTCTCTGTCCCACATTATGTGGCCCAGGCCATGCTCCTCGGGACAGCACAGGGCTGAATCGGGGATGAACATAACTGGGACATCTGGAGACGGGCTGAAGGACCCTCTCCAGGTGGAGAACACAGGCAAAGACGCCTGCTTTAGGCCACATTTAGCGACAGAGATCTCACCTGCATTGGATGCAACTGGTGTGGGAGGAACAACTCCCTCTTAGACCCTCTAGACCAGGTGTGGCAGTGGCCTCCTCTGGTTCGGGCGTGGCTGTGGCCGCTCCTGGGCCGGGTGCTAGCAGAGCCCTGCAGCAGCCCATTTGGGCCTGAGGAACACAGCCAGGACAAGGACAGGTTTGGTGCGTACCTCACCAAGGTCGGGTGAGTGGGGAGAATGAGCTTGGGGTAAGACTCAGGCTGGGGCGTGAAGGACAGGGTCTGGTGCAGGTTCAGCTCACTTCTACAGCATTCGCTTTCTATGGAGGGAGCTGACAGAGACTTTTGGGGGTGTGTCGGCGAGCAGCTATGGGCCACATTGTTTTGTGGTCCTTTTGAGGTAATGGCAAAAATCTTAAAGCTCAAGGCAATCATTTTTTAAGTGTATAGGTACAGTAAATGATATATTTCATTCTACACACACAGCCCCACTTCTGAGACCAGGATAAGAAATAGAATGATGATGATTGCTTAAGTCTACTGAACACCTGTGATTAATATAACCTGAAGTGATTTTAATAAGCTTATCATTCATTTACAGCCAAATATGTACCAATGTCTAGATTATTTTGGAAAACCATCCTCAGTTTAAATGAACCCCTTCAAACTGTATGGTTAACAATATAATTGCATTAAAACTGTCAATAATGATTAAACTACTCTGCCAGTTTCTCTGTTTGAACTCAAGTGGTTCAAAACAATATTTACTCATGTAACCTTCGGCTGGCTCAATGACAAAATCTCATTTCCTCCATTATAGACTGGACTGGCTGTACTAAAAAATTTTAACGCCCTCGAACAGGGAAGTCCATGTTTGTTCAGTTGTGCTACATTAGTCTCATTACTGCAGTGAGGAGTGCACAAACACTGATGTTCCTTATTTGCTGGTCTACTCCCAAAAGAGGAAATGAAAAATCGTGTTTTGATGGAACTCCAAAAAAATGTTTTAGAGGTACCTGACCTGTACCGCAAACTGACCGTTTTCCATAGAAAGTATGCGAACCAAACTCGACCCATACCGGTGCTGACATGGGCCTGCTAGTTGTTTCACCACCATCTGATGGATCAAAATGCATGGAAATACTAGTAATCTGCATAAATATAAATTGATTATCTGAAGGAAAAAAATGGCATATTCTGTATATTCTGTGTAATTATAGTAGAATTGCACCACGTGATCACACGTTGTGTATTAATGCATTCCCAATAACTCAGAATTTGAAAATTATAATTAAAAAATAAAAATGAAAAAATACTATGAACAGCTGAACAGAATGAATACTAATGAAAAAATACTATGAACAGCTGAACAGGATGAATTTTTAATGCAAATTTACACAAGTGAATGCTAATTCTGCTAGCATTTGGTGCTAGGTGTGTGACAGATGCATTAGAAATTTAGGAAAATAGCGTTCACTAAATCATGACGTACACCGTTTCAATACTAAATAAGTTCTTCTTCAGTTTTATGACCCTTCTGCAGTGGAAAACTGAAGCAAGTTGGAACCAAGCTGGAACAAGCATCAGTTTGTGGTACCAGTCAGGTATGGCTCAGTTCCTGTATGAGAGTGAAAAAGCATCATAAGTATAGACAAGCACTAATGACTGCCAGGTCTGTGTATCTGTCCAAATTAACAGAAGAAAAATACTAAATTCCTTTTGAATTTCCCGTTTGAATCTGTTAACTGGGCCCACTACTGTTCTCTTTATATGTATGCTGCCACTTGGTAATATTATTAGAAATCATGGTGTTAGCTTCCATTGTTATGTTGATGATGTGTATATATATATGTCAAACCGGATGATGCATCCCAGCTCTCAGGATTAGAAGACTGTCTACTAGACAGCTGGTGCTGGATGGCTCAAAATTGCCTTATGTCAAACACAGAGAAAATGGAAGTACTGCTAGTTGGTAAGTCTGCTTGAAGTAAATTCAATCTCGGACTTCTCGACTCTTCCTATTCAACTTATCACAGTGGAGATAAATCGTTGTGTCCTGGTTGATTCAGATCTATGTTTCAGTGCTCAAATAAGTATTACTAGAACTGCAACTGCATTCTAACATCTAGAGAACATAGCTGAACTCTGGAAGATGCTTTCCTTCCGTCATGCAGATAAACTAATTCATGCCATTATAACTTCCAGACTGGATTACCGTGATGCCCTCCCTTCTGGTTGTCCATCTGTAGGGTTGCCAACTTTCATGCATCTGGCATAACATTCACATGTTCTGATTCTCACCGTCTCATGCAAGAAATCTTATTGCAAATCTATATTATTACATTATAAACATAAAATTAGCTACATCAAAAGCATTTGGGTAGTTTGCAAACCCTTCAGACTATTTACAAGGTGATAAAACTGTCACTTACATGTAAGCGAGTGTGCAGATTGGTCTCAATTTGAAAATCTCATGCCAGCTAGCTGACCAAAGTTAGCATTGCTGCATCTGGATCCTTAAATAAACTTCAGCTGTTACAAAATGCAGCAGCTAGAGTTCTAACAAAAACTAAAACATCTGATCATATTAGCCCTATAAGCTCCCTTCACTGGCTTCCAGTTAAATTGATGATAAAATACTCAAATTAACTTATGAAGCACTGAATGGCCTTGCAACAGATTATCTTAGAGATGTACTGGTATCTTACAATCCTCCTTGCCTTTGATTTCAAGGAGCAGAATATCCATTAGTACCTAGTAAGGGTGGGAATTGGCAGTGATTGCCTAAATCGATGTTAAACCAATATATGTTTGCCAATTCGTATTCAATTCAAATTCAAATGTATCACAATTTTTGAACAGATTTTGCTGGAGAGAATTTCATGTCTATATTTAAAGTAAAGACAAGGGTTGTAACGGTATATGTATTCATTGTGTGTCTTTCAGTTACAGCATTTTCAGTTTGGATCACGCAATGAAACAAATTTATTCATGACACGTAAAGTAAATGTTAAGCATGGAAAATGCTATACTAATTGTGGCTTTGAGTTGGTTACAGCTAGTGCTAGAGAGCTCAAAGACCCTCCTACATCACGTAAATCTGTAGTTTTGGAACATTTTGGCTTCGCAATAAATTATGCCAACACCAGAGAGAGAGAGAGACTAAGAATGTCTGTCAGCTCTGTTACAGTATATTGAACTTGAATATTTTTGTACAAACACATGCTGCATGGTAACTCATTTTAGACCACATCATCTGAGTGTGTGCTTTTGCCAGGAAATTCACACTGAGATAAGAAATAAGTAATGTAAGTTCACACTACACAATTTTAGCCCTGATTTTCTCCTTGCCAAACGTTTTTGGCGATCGTCAACAAAAGCCTCAGATCAGAGGCAAATCAGTGTTCATTTGGTGCTGGTAAATCAGTGCTTGATTGCTATGAGTTGGAAGATGCAACTGGAAAGAGTTGGCCATAGGTTGCAGATGCCCTTTAGATATCTAGCAGGCTAAATATAGTGTGAAAAATGTGGTGACTGGAAATAAATTTGAAAATGAGCTACAGCCAATGAAAGCGCAAGACACAGGATTAAGTGAAACCTGAGGGAGGAGTTTAAAAAAAGGTTCAGTTTGTTTAGAACTTGTCCTTATTGTTCAGGGAAGCGGTATAGGGATATTCAAGTTCAAGATAGTTGTGGCTTTAAATTGAGATGCAGGAAAAGTCTTCGCACACGCTTGCTGATATGATAGCACCAAACTTGTGCATGTCAGTCCCTTAACAGAATCAGGCTGTGTGCAACTAGACAAAAATATTACCAGTACCAAATGTGACCAACATATTTTAAGTAACTAATGCTTAAACTGATTTTTAGAAATTGATTATTGAACTCTCATGGCGATATCCAATTTGCCACCTTAAAGAATCAAACTTTGTACCAAAATCGATTGCTCTTCCCACCCCTAGTACCTAGAGTAGAAAGAATTACAGCAGGCCGCAGAGCGTTCTCTTACAGAGCTCCACAGCTGTGGAAAAATCTCCCAGCGGATGTGCAAGATTCAGGCTCACTCTCAACATTCAAGTCTAGAGGACAAACCACACTTGTTTAGCTTATAGGTACTCTGGTTCTAGCTCCAATTAACTTCTCACCCCCAGTTAAGCCTACAGTGTGAAGTGTAGAGCTGGGTGGGGATCGATGCCATTGGCTTTGGATGAACTGTGCTGTCAGTGCTGTCACTCTAACTTCACATATCCCTCATAGAATTGGAGTGCTGATATTTAGCCCCCCCCACCCCTTTAGTACAGTTCCCACTTGCCTCTCCCTCCTACTTATGCTGCTACAGCCATATTTGCTGGAGCTTACATACTGCACTCACCTAACTATTTGCACTGACTGTAGTCTCCCCTACTTTGGCTAATGCACTTTTTATTCTCCCCACCCCTTCTGAGGTGTGCTGCTTAAAGACCCCAAAAAATTAAAAATCAAGATATTCTGCTCACCCTGCTGCCTGCGATGCATCACCTACCTGTTACACCCTTCCGGCATGTCTGCCCTTCTGCCTGGGAGTTCTCTCATGCCTGCCTTGCAATTGTATCATTGTTCATCCTGCCATCAGAAGCCACACCAGCACCTGTAATGTAATGTGAAAATGCACTATGCAAATACAATTGAATTGAATATCTAATATCTAAAATGGTTTACTAGTTGCACAGTGTTACCAGTAAACAATTTTAGATATTACAGAGAACGTAACAAACAGCATCATTTATTTTGTTAATGATATGGTACTGTTGTCTTGTGGAAATTCTTGCTTTGGCCCAAAAACAAAAGTATTTCTTGAGCAGTAATTACAGCATTCTTGGATAGTTTTCTTCTCCATTGTGTGTAGAAACAGCAACAATTCCTTAAATGAAATAACAAAGCATATTAGTATAGTTACCTGTAGTCTCAGTTTAGGGTAAAACTTGGAAACCTCAGTGTGATAGAGCAGACAACACATTATTTACATCAAAACAATAATATCAAAGAATATATAATTATAAAATTAGCTGTAAACAATAAGTATAGATACTAAACAATACGCTATTGGTTTCCAGTATTTGTCGGTTAAATACAGCTACATACTTAGACATACAGTGCAGTGTTGTGCTGGACAATATTTAACATGATGTATGTGATGCGTTCGTTTGTGCAGCCTTTAAAATATTTCCTTGAAATTTATTGTGCTTTACACTCGGGTCAACTGGAAGACTTCTTGGGGGGAGAGCATAGAAAAGTTTTTAGTTTTTCCCGTTCATTTCATTGGCACCCTAATGCACACACATACATTTTGTGCAGTTTATAGGTGCCATTTTGACAAACTGCATGCCTTTGGATGGACATAATGCATATGTATTGGTAAATTAAGTTTTGACATGGCCTTGGCTGATTGAATTAGGATCTCGGCCATGTCCAACAAGTTGATGGTTTCTTCTCAGACTCCATTTGGGTTCACTAGTGCCATGAGAACAAAGTAATACAGTGGAGTTTAATTTCTGACCTAAGTCCATGGAAGATTTACCGAATCACTAAAAAAATAAACCTTAGTGGAAAAATAATATTACTGTGAAGTTATGTTCTGTTGAGAACCTTTATGAGCACAGCTCAGGAACCAAATTTATATTTCATTGCAGTGCACTGGATAAAACAGTATTTCTGGTCTCATGTAATCTAAGTGAGGATGGGCATCCAATCATTGCCTGTCTCTTGCCTTTTATGGCGTTCTCCTTAAGCAAGTTAAATCTGATTTGCTTTTTTCACTAGAAATAATATTACACTACAAATAAAATACATAATATATTAACACAAATAATATTGCCAGTTAATGTACTTCATTATTTGTGTGAAATCATCCTATAATGTACAATGTATAGTACCCTTTATAACATTTGTGACAAAGACACAATGCTCTTCGATTTGCCCCTGCTCTCCACAGTTTTTAATTTCTCATTAAAACATTCACCCTTGATTAAAGTGCATATTATAGACTTTAACTTTGGGGGTATTTGCATACATTTAAGTTTCATCAAGTACAAATTACAGCACTTTTTAAGATAGGCACCCCATTTCAGGACACCATAATGTTTGGGACATAGCAATCGTATCATGCTGTCTGCAGTATTAGCCATTGACAAATCCACACCTGCCTAGTGAAGATTATTTCTAATCGGTCGGACAGGGTTTTGGGGATTTTTCTTTACTATGATGAGAACTCCACTGTCATCAGCAGTAAAGATCATTGCACTGTAATCTCAGATAAGTTGACTCTACTTAAAAATTTTGAGGCTACCAATTGCCTTAAAATTTTCAAGTAATGAACAATGGAAAAAAATGTTTTTTTAGGTTAAATCAACTTATGTGACAAAATAACTGCATAAAAATAAGTGAAAGTCACTTAAAGGCAAGTTTTTGTACTTAAAATGTTCTGTGAAACTGATTGTTTAAACAGTTGTTTAAACTCATTATCTTAAGTTACTTTTATATAATTTAGCCTCTGATAAAACTCAGAATATTTATGTTGAGCAAACTTGCCACATATTTCCTTTAACACTTAGCTTTATTTAATAAAATAACTATATGAAGAATAACTTCTGAATAAGGAAATTTGCAAAACCTTTACTCAAACAAGGAAGCAAGCAGTCAACCTGCTAACATCCATTTTCTGAAACTACTTATTCTGTTCATGGTGGCAGGGGATCTAGAGCCTATGGGCACAACCCTGGATGGGGGGGCAGCCCATCACAGGGCACACCCACACCTATGGGCAATTTAGTAACTGAAGCAGTAAAACATACCTGGGTAATCGTAAACACTGATAAAGTCAAATGTCTCAAACATTAAGGTGCCCTGAAATGGGGAGACTATCTGTAAAAAGTTCTGTAAGTGAAACCACAATGCATGCAAATACCATTAAATACCATTTAATACCATTCAATTAAAGTCTAGAATATGCACTTTACAGTGCTCACACACGTGCTTTACGCACAGAGGCAAATCAAGAAAAATGCGTCTTTGTACCAAACATTATAGAAGACACTATATACAGTATAAAAGACACTATACAGCGCCACTTCACACTTTGACTTTTGCGGCTTCACTCTATCGTGGTTTTTTCAGATACAGTACTGTGCTCATTAAAGTATATAAAGTATTGTGCTCATTAAAGTATATACAGTTCTGTATATTCATTAAAAAGTTGATAGAGAAAGTGAAAATGATACAGCACATGCTTGGTTGTCTGAGTCAGTTATATCCTCTTCCTATCCTGGCCACTGACTGGCTCAGCCTCACGCAAGTTCATTTCTCTCATACATGCTTCTACATCGCTACGCATCGGAAGCATCTTTGTTTGCGATTTCTGAGAACTTTTATCTAAGTCCCACGTACGATGGCCTAAACATGCTGCTTCTTCTAGGCCTTCTGCTTCTTCTTATTTTCATAGGTTAGTGATTCTGTGTAAGAACTATGTGTGTGTGTATTTAAATGTACAATAATAATAATATGATATTTGTAACTTCTAATATGTCATTTTGTCATATCTTTTATCCTTAATAAATTGGGTAATACGAGTTTAATGGTGACTAAAAGGTGTTGTTTCTCTTCTAGAGGGCTCCAATAAGGGCGTACACACCTTACAGAGGCGGCACCACCTGAAGTGACTGTGTCTAACAGGTTTCAGGTGCTTCCAGCTTTAGAGCCGGAAGGGAC
>JAODKM010000001.1:35008803-35020278 GCA_026780845.1 Petrocephalus sullivani
TTCGGTTGCTTGCGGCGGTCCCGGGCGCCGCCTGGCCCGCGGCCCCCCCCTCGGCCGGGTGGGGCGGGGGGGGGGGGGGGGGGGGACTGTCACATACCTCCTGTCCGATTCTCTTGTTTGCCACGCCCCCTTGTTAACCTCATGTGGAATTCCTGCCTTCACCAGCTGTCTCTCGTTGATTGTCATTATTCCAGTGTATTTTTGTCTGCGTTTGAGTATGTTTCCCCAGTCCTGTCATTGACGTCCCATGTTTGTACCTTGCTGTCGTCTCGCAAGTTGGTGCGTATTAAAAAACCCTGATTCCACTGTCAATCTGCCTGCGTCTCTTCCCTCACCTTTCCCGCAACCCGTGACAATCTTACTATAGAATTTTAGAAAGAATGCCCTCTGTAATATGCCTTTAAGACCCATTGAAAATCAATGTGTGATCTGCCATATTTGCCGCAATTTATCTGGTCAACATCAGAACGTCCGTCCAGAACTCTAATTCTCCATAGAGCAACTTTTGCACTTACTACGTTTTGATTTTGACCAGATACATTTCTGTGAATAATGCAGATCACGCATTATGCCTATTTTATTATACGTATTTTGCGAATAAGAAACCTACTTCAGTATCGTAATCTATTGCGAGGGAACGCAAAACTTTAAAAAATATTATTTCACCCTGACATCTTAGGGGCTCCGTACTATTGTCATCATAAGATCGAAAAATTTTAAGTCAAACCATCATAACTCGGGGACCATCTGTATATAGTATGAATGTCACACTAATCGATGTATATATTACTGTGAAATTTCAACCCACTGCAGTTGGCGTGGGTGGGGGGCATACTACATTCTATGTTCGCGATGTGATCCCCGATTTTTAGGTGATGTCTTTGTTATACCTAAAAAAGCAATAGAATAGCTAACACTTCAGGTTGCCAAATGAGGGCACTTCAGCATGGGCAGCTGCATGGTCCCTGGTGCCCCCAAAGCCGCTTCTGTACTTCTGCCCTGGCAGTGTACCGAAAGAGCACTTGTGTTTACATGATGCTGCAGACTGCGGCATTAGAGCCTCTTTTTTTAGCAGCTCTAAGTCCTACCAAGAGACGGAGCAGCCCCCTCCTCGACCCTTGGCCGTGAGTTGATCCCGGCGCTGCACTGAATACTGCTGTCAGCAAGCTGTGGATCTGCCGTTGCTAAATCAGCACAGCTCCTCCGACGCCATCGCTAATCAGCGCTCCTCACGCTTTTCATCCCCTTTATTCTCCTTGATTAAAATCATGTCTTAATTTTGAGCGAATAATTGTTCTGCTTCTCAGTCATCTGCAAACTACTTTCATGGCTGTTGAAATGCGTGGTATCTTGGCAGATTACTTCAGTCACCTGGCAAGCACTGAAAGATCGAATGAATCATATAAATACATACATTTTTAAGGCTTAAATATTATTTTCAGCTTGTCATTTAATTATGGTACGGTAATGCACTTCAAATCTTGACATTTGCTTTCTTCTGCCCTGAGCTCGCGTCAACAGGAAGTGCCTCACAATAACTAACTGCTGCATGGGATGGTTTCATCCCCACAAAGAGCCTCCGTTTCCTGTGGTTACAGTTACACTCATCTGCAGCCTTATAGGATCATCTGCAAACAATTTATCTGGGAGCCAAGTGCCAGTAATCTCATATCTCTCGAACAGATCTACAGACAGCAAAGTAATTCATTCTGTATGTTATTAAGTAGGTCAGTGTCCAGAGCCTGTAATCTAGCCTATTAAGACAACAATCAGGAAGATTGTTACACAGGGGTTCATAATTACTTCAATGAGGAAATCTGGGGCATTTTTTCTCCTTACTTTAGATCTGAAGGTGTTAGAGTATTGAACATTTTTTTTATTCTACTGTGTTATATGTTCCAAAGGTATTAACAAGTGTAGTAAAATACAGAGGTATGAATTATCATTAGCCAATTTCACAACAGCTCCTGAACTAATTTGAGCTTTTTTTGTCTTGACCATAAGACTGACTAGACTAGCCTGTCATTTCCATATTTCTACATGCCAACTATTTAAAATGCACAGATACTTTATAATGATCTGGCTTCTTCTCAAAAGATATTTATGCCGGTGAACGAAATATATAGTTAGCATAATATGTTTGCACATTAATGTTGCAGTTTTTTCACCTCGTTTGTGGTTGTGGTTAATTGGCTGCCCATCTAAAGTAGACCTATTGGGTTAATGAAATGTGAGGCCTCCTCTGGAGCTGCCAGACTGACTTAGATGCCTCCCAGGGGAGGCGTATCACCAGCATCTTGGTGCTAAGTTATTTCCATTTATATTACTTGAATCATGTCATTTGCGTGATGAAGAGATTTGCATGCCGTATCCTTAGCTCTTCACACAAGATCTTATCTCAATGGGAAATGGTGCCCCGCTGCACTGAATAGCTGGGCCTGAAGCCCTTCTTTTTCTGCAGTTCTTCCCATGTTTGTGTTCAGTTTTTTCCTCTGGCCTCGTTGGTTGCACACTACTCATTATCCAAGCAGGAATACGTCAAACTCATTGCTGGACCAGAGGGTTGGGCTGTTAGAGACGTGTTTTCATCATTTCCTTTGTTACATATTCACAGTAGCACCCTGAAGTAAAGCAACAAGACCTCCTAACTAAAAACAAGCAAAATTGACAGTTTTTGCTACTGTGTGCATAAGACGCTGCAGCTCGCAGTGAATAAGAGAGAAAGGAGGATTTGTACTTTGAACTGAATAAGCTGTACTTCGCTGTTTTCATTAAGTATGCGTTAGTTGTATTCTGAAACTTACAGTCTTTAGTCCATCTTTATACAGGTCTTTAATATTTACAATGAACTCCCAATAGTTTTAATGTTAAATGTTTTCTTTATAAATTCTGAGGTATGCAGAAATTTTTAGCATACCCTGAACATTTAGCGTTAGAGCTCTTCACTGATATTTTTTTTTTGTTGTTTTTTTGGAAAACTCCATGGCAGCCAGAACCTGCATGTTCAAATCCTTTTCAGGATAATGTGATTTTCATTTGCCAGATAAGGATGTGTCACTGAATGTCTTATTTTTGGACACTAAGCACTGCTCGTGGCTTATGCCTTGAACAGAAATGAATCCACGGTGCATTATTACCTGATGCTCTTTAGACATGCAGGCATTGTCACTTCTAGTAGTCCCTCTCAAAATACTTCTGTAGAGAACATAGTTATTCTTTATATTCACGTATTTATTGTTTTCAGTATGTCCAAAAAACTAATTAACACTAATTGTGATGTCATACCTTGTATTGATGTCATACCGTGTATTCTGCAGCGAAGTAAATTTTACTTTTCTTTAGAAATTTTCCCTTCACAGTGAACCACCTGGTTAAGTTATTATAC
This sequence comes from Petrocephalus sullivani, assembly GCA_026780845.1. Lineage (NCBI taxonomy): Eukaryota > Metazoa > Chordata > Actinopteri > Osteoglossiformes > Mormyridae > Petrocephalus > Petrocephalus sullivani. The sequence goes on from JAODKM010000001.1 coordinate 35,012,189, forward strand.
TGAATGAATGAATGATGAATAAGGGAACTCTTTTGATTGATTGATTGTTTGATAGATTCCAATCGACTGATGAGGGCATCTTCTTACTGGTTCTTACTTCTTGGAGGTACCCAGTACCTTTCCGAGGAGCCCTGGAACACATGGAAATATTTGAGCCCCACAGACAATGTGGTTTTGCAAATATCCTGAATCAAAGAACAATAATAAAAAAATTACCTATAGTATAAGTATAAAAAATACATGCAAAAAAGATATTGCTACAAAATATACTCTGACAGAGAAGCAAATTTGGTGGTAGGAAACAACATACTGAAGACTGAACAAACATTGTTATGTGCTGTGTATAAATGACCAGTGTGAAACACAAATTAATATGTCAGATGAACACAAATAAATGTGCCAAATTTGTGGAAGAATTAACTGTGATTCTTTAATAAAAAAAATGTGTGAAACTACACAATACACATTTCTTTCAGTCCCCCTTATGTAATGTTTTTTTTTTTGCATAGCAGCATAATTAGCACATTTAGAAACTACCATTCCTACAAAATGATTATTAACACTTTTACCTATGCACCTCCTCCATGTTAATCTTTCATGTTGCTCATAAATGATTGTACTGTAACTGTTTTGTCTTAACTGTAACTGTTTTGTCTGTTGTAACTGTGCTGTCTTCTTTCATGATTTTTATTGTCTACGTTTATAGATCATAGACTGATATTAAATCTCTGTGGTAGGCTTGGCTCCTTTGCATGTCATTTTATTCAGAAATTTGTTCACCCCAAGTCGAGTGTACCACAGTAGAGTGGTATCTATTGGGGTTGGTATTATGTGCTTTGCGGGAGGTACAGCAATGTTGTCTGTGCTTTCTGTAAGCTGCATGCTCTGGGGGGGATAGCATATGGTCACATGCTGGGAGCCATTACCGCCCCGTAGTGCAAAGATGACCAATGTATTTCTTACATGAAGACACAAACCAATGAAGACTTCATAAATTTACAATACATTTATCTTCTTCAAGATTTACCCAGGCATTTTTAGCAGTAGGTTAGACATTAACTATCCATTTCCTAGTTAAATAACCGTGAACTGGGGGCCCATTAAGACTCAGTGAAACATAGGGAAGCAGCTGAAATGCCTCTCAGCACCTACATCCACCATCGTGCTGAGAGTTTGAATAGTATTATTGCGGCAAAAGAAATTGTTCAGCCTTTGAAAAAATAAGCAGTGAAAGACTTCATTCCCACTGCTCCGCAATAGGAGCTGCCTGACAGTTATCTAAAATATTTGGATGTGTTTAGGTTTCTCAACACAGATTTATCTAATGCCTACCAAATGTGCTTTTTGAGACTAGTTCCCAACCTGTATGATCGGTTTATCCATCTTTATTCTCAGAAAATACCGGTATGTCATTGGCTGAGTTAATGCGGAGTGATAATTGGTAAGCTCTTAACAAAACAGGCTGGTGTTTTTGCACAGTGACCCCGTGGAGCATGATGGAATCGGTCCATGTTAACCGGAATGCATTGCAACATTAAGCAAGTGTCTAGGAAAATTCGTTTAGGCACAAGCATATGGTTATGGTTTCCTTTGACCATTGAAATAATAAGAAGAACTAGCAGTGAAGGGATTTATATGTACTATGGAATATGTTCGGTGCCATACATCTGATCTTTTACCTGTATGTTTAATAATCTTACTAAGTTAGGAACGTTCATTCCTTTTTAATATGACATGAAAGACATATGCATCAAAGTACATCAGAAATACTGCTAATCATGTTCTGAAGATATTTCTTTGCAGGTTTCTTTGAGCCAGGTTGAATATGTACTTGAATGGTGATCAAAAGGATTTGGGTACAAATCCCAGGCGGAGAAGTTAGAAAAGTGCTTGTTTCCTTCAGTGAGTATCTTTCTTAATAATAAGTTCAGTTTAAGCTACACAAGTTGCTCTGAATAAGCCCTGGCGGAGCAAATATGTAACAACAAGAGGTGAGCAGTAAAGAAGCACTTTAATTATAGAAACATGTGCTCTCTATCCCAGTATTTACCAGGCAAGCATTTTTGAGAATGCAGAGATTTAGCATTGCCTGCAAGCTTCTTCCATGGATGTGTACACCAGCTGATGGTTTTCTAATGGCTGGGACCATATGTTTAGTTAATCCAAATATTTATACCCTTTAACAAATTTGATCAAGCCATATGGAAATGTATAATAATCATTCAAATATCTTGACAATATGAAAACCCTGGGTCTCATTACATTTTTATTCATTCGCTTAATTTTCATGTCATGTTTAGAAAATTCTTGGATGCATTATATATGGATGAGCCCTCTTTAAATGAGTGGCTTTTGAGTGTTTTTTTGTTTAGTTTACTTGATCTTTGTTTTATGGATAAACTTAGCTGCCAAGATATGTTCTCTTTTGTTCCATATTAGTTTGAGCCTCCAGGTTTTGACAACAGCACACAGAACTGTAATGATAGAATTCTTAGAAGGGACATGTTGCTGGTTTGTCTCCCTCTGTCTACTTTTCCTCTTAATGGCAGAGTCATTTAGGAGAGTAAACACACTTCCAACATTTGAAGCCCAAGTTCTTGCACACAGCTAGCTACACTGTTTTGGATTCTGCTTGTCAGTTTGCTGGCATTCTTCAACATCCATTTACCTTTCATAAATGTGCCAGTCAGAGTTTACCAGGGAATGCGCTTGTGACTGTAAGTCCCAGGTAGACTATGTGCAGCTTTTTATAATGGAATGCACATGTCTCTGAAGTCATCCTGAATGCTGTGTTTTGATGAGATGCTCAGTTATCCTGCTACAGCCTTCATTCTCTCACTTATCATGTCAACCTTTCCAGCTCGGCACGTAACTTTTGTGTCAGCAAAGTTTCAAAACCACAGATAAACATGACAGGTGTTCTCTGTATATGGTGTTGGGCTAAGATTATATTTATATCAAAGGGACAGAGCCATTCGCTTGTGACGAACAGGTCAAACAACAGTGAAATGAAGCCAAGAGCGGGAAGCTGTTATGACAGAGAGGAGCAATGGAAGGTATCTGCCGACCACTGGAATGACTTTCATCTCCCTGGGAGTTACTGGTCTCAGTGAAGCATGGCACAACTGTACAAAGCTTGTGAAATGCGGGTTCTGGTGCAGGTTTGCCGTTTATGTAAATAAATCCAGATGCAGCAACCTCCCATCTGAAATCTTTACTTGTTCTGTTAGTTGGTGAGCAGTGAAATATGCATACTAAAATTCTCAAAGCTATGACATGAGTATCTAAGAAATTTCTTATATTAGGCCTGTAATGGAAGTCAGATCTGGTGGTTGACCGTATAACTAAGGCAAAGGACTCTCCAATGAAAAGTGAAAGCTACAGCTATGGGTCTGGTCAAAAAACCCTCAGAAGTGTGTTCCTGTAGAATGCGTCTACAACATGACACATTGCTATGAGCATGGTCATATTGAGGTGATGTCTCTACAAATGGACCCTGAAGTGGATGTCAGACTTCACCATGTAGCTGTTACTCAGATGTTTTTCTTTCATTCACAAATGCTAAGTGATCCATGGAAAAACGATTAGTACCTCCAGCTACTATCCTAATCCACAGCACTATCTAGGATGTGATACATGAACCCTGTAGGACTGAGGGAAAAGACCTGTGTTGTCCTGAGACTGCAGGTTGCACTACACTTTAGGACAGTGACACATTCCAACCATGTGGGAAACAATTACGAACACTTACGTTCAAGTGTATAGTGGTCATTATGGCAATAAGTAGTTGACCCAGAGGGCTCTGAATCTAACAGCGGATAAGAGAATGCTGAGAAAAGAGGAACTTGGAGTTTCTTCTGTGAAAAAAAAAAACTTCCAGGTTGTGGTTTTGTTTAGTGTATGTCACCTAGTGGAGTATAAAAATGGAGAGCCCAGCATAACCCAAAGAGTTTGGCATCATCCCTTACTGATTTTGAGAATCTATGTTTACCTAAAACCGGAGTATTCTTCCAAAATAGCTCTTAGATCAAGAATCGTGATGTGTTAAAATGATCTAACTAATTCATTCCTTTTAATTTTCAAGACTCTGGATTGTTCCACCTAGTGGTTGGTCTGAACACTCGCCACATGTCAAGTTGAGAAATACTAAACTCCAGTAGCATTAACTGGAAGGAGATTGCCTATTTATATTTTCCATCTGGTGCTATTTTCGGACTGAGAGCGTGCCTTTTGTCTGTTCCTAACATGGCCGTTATCCTCTCTATACAGACCATAGGCTCTATTTTGACGATCTAACACAAAGCGTAAAGCACAATTAACATTTTTGGGTATGTCCAAATCCATTTTGCTATTTTGATGGCGGAAAAAACACAAGCACAAGCATACAGTGGAAACCGCTTATGGTGGTCACGGCTATAGTGACCAACCGCTTATGGTGGTCACGGCTATAGTGACCAACTGCTTATGGTGGTCACGGCTATAGTGATCAACCGCTTATATGGAAGAAATTAAAACTAAGGTAATTCTTTTTTTTTTTACTTTATAGCCATCTTTTCTTTCAAAAAACACTGTGGCTGTTGAGTTGTCCCTTTCTTCTCCGCCACTTCAGTGTTTATAAATTGTTACCATGATAAATCAAAACAGCAGTATGTGGCGTGCTCCGCTAACCAAATTTAATAAACACAAGGATACTACTATAAATTACTAACCTTTGGGCATCACGATACACCTCTCATTAATATTTTAAGCAAACTACTTATCTGCTTACAAAATTGCAGGTGTAAGTAAACATCCATATAGTACCAAAAAGCCTGCATCTGGACAAATGCTCACAGCCATCATCTAAACCCCTGGTGATTATTACGCATGCCCCATGTAATCGCAGTTATATCACGATGTGATATCGTGCAGCCCTAGTGAACATGGTGCCAGACTGGCCCTTCTGAAAGTCATTTCATTAATAGGCTCATTACTTTTCAATCTAACCTCGTTTGACTTTTCAGGAGACTGAAAGAGACGTGGCTGCCCAAAGAATACTGCTGCTGGATGGGTAGTGAGGCTTCTGTTCTGCTGCGTAATTGATGTCCCCGTAACCAGGAGTCAAAACAAAAGGGTATACGGAGGAGATGCTGCATATTTGATGGTGGATGGCCCTCACAAAAAGGCACTGAAAGGCCATTATCTCCCTGCCATCATTGCCTCTGTTGTGTCAATGGCAGTTGATGAGATGCAACTGGATCTGCATGCAGGGCACAAAGGAAATTTGCTGGTCCCAAAAGTACCATTGGACATGGCATGGGGGGACAATAAGAGTCTGTATCAGGGCATGTAGGTGTGTTTTGTGAATCATATCACATTCCTCTTTTTTATCCTTAATAATATATCAGGAATGGTTTGATTAAAATGTAAATTGTAGCCAATTATTTTATACTGACATTTATCAGGTTATTTGATTGTCCTATATAGTCCACCTTTAATCTTCATCTATCTACCCTAAAGGGAATCAATAAATAACTCAACTTAAGAGCTCCAAAATATTATCTATTTTCATGAGAGTCACTCATATCGCTCTAACACATTTTTGCTCCCATTCAATCCCTTTATAGACTTTGGATCCTTCAGGATGCAGTTTGTAAGAATTGAATATATTTCATTTCAGATATTTAAAAAAATTATTTTGCTGTGAAAATGCTCTCCAGTCTCCTTTCAGATGCATTAGTGTCAGGATGGATGTTTTGTAGATATGGAAATGAGAGGTCGATTTCCTCGTACCAGGAGCTTCTATACCCAGACATTAGTCTTGCAATGATTTTTTTGTCCTGTTTGGCAAAGTGAATGAATAAAACCTATTTCTGTTGTAAAAATGGACGGCAACACCTAGAGAGGTTTCAGCCTAAGCTTTTTACTTGAATGTCAATGCAGTATTGAAAAAAATTGCATCATTAAATGGAACCACGGTATTAATTAACTGGGGGTAGTTACACCCTCTGGGTTTTTGGAGGGGTGGGATGAGAGAGCATGATGGGTGAAATACATAAATCTTTTCCAACAATGATACGATTCTGCACCATCACCATACTTCATAGTGCACACCCCTACACACACACTCACACAGTTACAGGCATAATCAACCTCCACTTTCAGCTCCCCAGATAACTGCTAATACATTCAAATTACCTTCCTCTTCACTCCCCCTATAGAATAAATACTGTGTTTCAAGCTGTCCAACAGCGCCGAAAGGGGAAAACCAGAGATTTATCTTATTTTTCTAGAGCTGAACAAAAGGCTTGCTCTTAAAGGGGCTCTCCTCATGCGTTTTTCACAGGAAACCTCATTCCTGGCTGTGCCCTCCAGCACTTGGGCCTTAATTCGTGAAACGCTCTAGGGACCGAACGGTGTCAAATTGTTCCTTTGAGGATGTATTACCATTCATCTTGCAGAATATACTCTAAGTGTAGATGAAATCCCTCCCGTAGTCTTACTGAAATTACTTATTAGCTATGTATAGTGTAAGTGAGTACATTACCTATTGATGCTTGAATCCTATATTAAAAGGAATGCATTATAAATTGGCCATTAATGACAGCAGTAAATCTAAGAACACTGAAGCCTTGTTTTGTCAAAGAATAACCTCTTCAGAATGCACAGGTTACTTTCCTGATGCCTGATCCTGGTCCTTAAAAATGAGTATCCCATATGCCTCAGCTTGGGGGCTGATGGTTGAACCTGTTTCTATAGGAATGCATGTGTCTGTTATAACACCGACCTGGATTTAGACAAGACTCAAAAACATTCATGCAGAGATATTCACATTGCCGGAATCCGTTTTGCTTTTACTTTTTATTTTTGTTTATCCTCTTCATATTTGATAGGTGTAATGGAAACAAAAATATTCCTTCAGTCCTACATATTTCCCATAGAGGTGTGATCACGTCTCCTTTACCTATCGCCTTTATCTTTGGCTCAGCTGTTACAGAAGGAATTCAAGCAATGAGGGGTGAATGTTGTCAGTAGCCCAAATGACACTGACTCCAAGTCTAGGTAATGGGTGGCGTGGATGCAAACAGTGACACATACAGACTATTCAAGGGGGCAGGTGCTTGAAGGGGTGGGGGGAAGGGGTACGTTTTTCCAGCCGGACATGGGTCCCTCACAGTAAATTTTCATGGTGGGTGGGGGGGGGCTCAGTTATAATCGTGGCGCATCAAAGGGGAGGCACTTTCAGGTGAAACAGGTAGGTGTTCAGGCACCCCCAGTCCTCTGCCCCCCGCAAGCGCCTGACTGGCGGCATGGGCATCAAATCAAATCAAATCAAATCACTTTTATTGTCACGTCACATGTGCAGGTACACAGTACATGCGAGTGAAATTCTTGTGTGCAAGCTTCACAAGCAACAGAGTTGTGCAAAAAAAACAATTACGTAACCAAGCAAAATATAAAAATGACTAATCTAAAAATTCATAAATATATGTACAATATATAAGGTATATACATTACTGAATGTGTATTACATTAATGAATGTGTATTATTTGCTGCCTCTTATGTACCCCCCCCCCGCCCCCAGTTTTAAGCAATCTGTTTCAGCACAATCAAAACAAAGGCATACGGCGGCACCCATGTCTGATTGCACGTTGTGCTTAATTGAAGTCTGAACAAGTTAATTAATCAGTGAATGAACCAGAATGCATTTTGTTTATAATATTTCCATTAGGCTGCAGTAATGAGACAGCTCAGGTTCTATCACGGTCTCCTGGAGCCTGTAGAACATGGCTTCTGTCAGGGAAACTTACGTGAAGCCCAGCCTCCCTCCATAAATTAGTGCTTGTCAACACAACTTCTAAACATTTTCCACTGATGTATTAATAGAGAAGTGTCAAACAGTGCGGTGGTAGAAAACACCACAAATAACAAGCGACTTTAACTTTGTGTTTGCTACAGCAAATTTGGCAAAGATGTTCCTCACTTCTTCACATATGTCTCTGTATATATATATATATATATATATTAGGAATTATTATTAGGAACACCTGTTCAATTTCTCATTAATGCAATTATCTAATCAACCAATCACATGGCAGTTGCTTCAATG
>JAODKM010000001.1:35046384-35057119 GCA_026780845.1 Petrocephalus sullivani
TAATAAACGCCCTTGTGAAGGGCTTAACCCCGCAGCCTGCCATTATGGGTCGTTCCTCCCGCCGCAAACGTGACAGTTATCCCCCCAACCCACTACCGGAAGTGCAGGCTATCAAACTCTCATTACGTTACTATTATGTTACTAATGTCACATAAATAATTTTCCATTTCACACAAAAACACAATAACTAAGGTAAATTGCAAATTTAATATTCTTTTTAAAGTTAGTGCAAGGTGTTTATTTTGTAAATATTGCAGATTATTAGGACTGTAACGGTATTTGTCATGGACTGTTACAATTATATGTATTATTTAATTTTCAGATTAAAATTACTTGTATTTTAAATACATTTTCTCACACTCGTATTTATATTTTACTTAAGAACTATACAAACGAGAAGAGGCCATTTGGCCCATCAAGCTCACTTGGGGAGAACTTAACTAATAGCTCAGTGTTGTTAAAATCTTATCTATCTTATTTATTACATTTGATGAGCAAGTATTTGTAATTTGTAAGAAGATTGTTCATTTGCTGTCACTAGCTCACAGTGGCAAAGGGACACCCAGTTTATCATGGTATGTAGCTTTGCTCAACGCTCACTCTAGGCTACAGTGAGTGAAATGTAGGATATGTTGAAAATGGCTTCAAAACAAATAGTTCCAGACATTGCTGCGACCAGTACCTGGAAATGATCTAGAAGCCAATTGTGCTGTCTGCAAGGGGTCATTTAAGCTAGGCATGATGGGTGTTAAGGTTATGTGTAGTCCAACCTGTAAATGAACTTTTCCCCAACTGTCCTGAAACTATCCCTAAGTGCTATTTCAGCTGTCCAGAAATGAGTATGTACTGCCCTGGGTAGCTGAGCCACTACGTCATAGTAAGGATACAACTGTTAGCAGATGGTACCCCTAATGTTAACTAATGTAGCTAATTAAGACACAAAGTGGCATTAAAAATCCTTAAGTGACATTAAAATCAAGTGACATGTAATAGGTTGTAAAAAACATTAAATTCAAAGTTTCGATAGCTGCATAAACGAAATAGTATTTTTCACTCTTTCTCCCTCTTTAAAAGTTTTGTTTTTTCCCTATATAAATATGTCATATGTCACATCATATATCAGCCATAAGATGCTTTCCTGTTTCCCTACACAGTGCCATGCTGCTGATACAAAACTATGCCTATTCAATGTTACTGGACAATTCCTCCACAGCTTGAAGGTCAACAAAAAAAAATCTGCAGACTTCATTTGGCCTATCTGCAGCACACTGACAGTTTTTATAAGACTGTCTCTGAAAATCTACTGTGTCCTGAAAATAAATATTCTGCAAGCTGAATTTGAACATTATTTGAGGACGCAGGAGAACGCTGACCGTCACTCACTCAGGCATGACATGACCACAGGTTTGCAGAGCAGCGCTGAGGATTTTCAATCCGGACGATACACTTGACATTCTCTGGTTTCTGAAAATGTGGGATTTCATTGCAGAAGTGCAGGGCGAATTGCCGTGAGCAGACAGACGTGGATCATGGTCCTGTGGCCTCGTGATTTTTACAAGATGATTTTTGAGGATATGGAGATGCCATCTGCTGTCATGAAGACTTAAGACAGCTATCTGCCCACAGTGTTCAGTAATCAGTACACATAAATGTACAGAAGGGTTGGGGGTTAATTTCTTGAGAATAGGATGATATGTAAAATTGGGGTGGGGGGACCGAGGATTTTGAGTGAGTAACAAGGCAATCTACTGTAGACTTTGTTAGGATCCGGTTGCTTTCAGCCGCTGCACCGGACTGGACTGTAACGATAAGATATTAGATTAGTAATGCCTAGTTGCTGTGTTTGGCAAGTGATTGTTGATGCCTGTGAGAGAGCGTGGGTAGCAGAGTGTGTGGCTCACACAAAAAGGCTTGTGAAGTTGGCTGTTGAATATATATTAAGTACAGTACAACTTCTGTTCAATCCTGAGTGGTTATTGAACCTAGAACTAACAATATGACATGGACCACATGTCAGACAGTATGTCCAGCATCACAGTGGGGCTCACGTTGGGGTTCTTCAAAGGAGCAGAATGGGATAGCGGACAATAAAAAGCCCCTGGGCTCCCTTCACTCCTGTTCCCATACTTCTGCTGTCCAAAAAAGGCTTTCCTCTGCCCTGGGTAGGGCTCCCCCAAGTACCTTCTGAGCTAATTGCGCATTGAAATGGAGACGACACAAGCCCAAACACAGCAGTGATGCTTTTTCCGTCGCTGGTGCCAGAACCGGCAGACATTCCACTTGGTAGCAATTGAGATCCTAGTGCCTGGATTTGATACTAAAGGTTTGAGCGAACACAACACAATGAACAAAGGCTCTCTTTTCAAACTCTCAGTAAGAGATGACAGCTTTTTCACAAAAATGTTAATATTTTAAACCTGAAACAGCCCCACATCCAAGCACTTCCTCTGTGGATATGTGCTGCCTCTGATCAATTTCCATTCCATCCTGCAGTTCTGAGGTTCAGAAATAAAGAGAAAATGATTTATTATATTGTTTCATGGAGGATCAGAGGAGAACACCATTCTGGGCTCCTGTGTTTCTGTGTCTCCTGCTCTTTCTAGCACTCCCTCCCTGCTTCGCCCATCTCTTTCTCTGTTAATTGGGAGATCCGAGAGACAGATGCACAGGGTCACGTGTTGTGGGGAGGGGGCACGGCGATGGCGAGTCATGTTTGTCATTAATGGCTCTGATTGGAGGGGCGGGGCCTTCTTTTTGTTGGCCATCAATGGAAGCATGTGGGCCACCAGATCACAGTGCCTCCCATGTGTGAAATCACAAGCCCCGTCTGCGTCAGACACATGAGGGGCTTTGCAGTGCGCTTGGGTGGTAAATTAATGAAATGACTGCTCTGGGAAGCCAAAGCTGTCTCTGCAGCTGACGTGCCAAGATGGCCAATCAGATCAATTCTGTGTCCATTGTCTGCTGCACACTAAACTTTTCGGGCAGATAATCATGTGACAAACTTGTCCCTCAATCATTTGTATGTGGTGTCCTTTATGTAAATTTCTCAAATGCAGTTTGTAAACATTTAACGAGCCATGATAATGTCCTAATTATTGTGTTAATTAAAACCACGAAGAGGGGGATGGGTGGCGGGGTTGGACAATAAACACATGCGATTCCAAACCACACAAACTTATGCAGAGGTCCCGGTCTTGGACGGACCTAGTTTTTTTAATTAAGTGCAGCGGTAATCATTTGCCTAATAATACGCCTTTCTGTTAGTTGATTAAATGTATGTCCTAAAACACCCTGCGGTCTGGCCTTCCTCGTGCGACCACACGGCCACACGCCAAGCTGTCGCCGTAGATGCCCAGAGCCTTCAGGTGCTGAGGGCCTGCACTAACTGACTGTGGCATCTCAGGCCTGGGGTATTTTGCTGGCCGGGAGAGATGGGACGAGGGAGAAGCCTAAGCAGCGGGCAAAGTACGCTGCTGGGCTGGGTGGCGTGGCAGGGGCATCTGTTATGCCGCAGGCCTCAGAGACCGGCTACGGATCGTCTCCTTTCCCTGCATCTGTTCTGGAGACTGGGGACAAAAAGAGTCATGCAGCCCCATTAGCCTAGAGGGTTTAAAACCACTCTGAATGGTAAATGACCATTATTTAGTGTGTATTGCCCCAAAGCAATTAATCTCACAGTGTTGCCCTCAGTGAGAAAGCTGAATTAGTTACCTAATGCTTTTTAGGTTAGAATCTTGCTCAAGGGTGCAACAGCAAAGCCCCTGCTGGGATCTGAAAGTGGAGACTCTCAATTTCAACCCTATTTTCTTGACTGCTTGCTCTACCTGCTGCTTCTGTGTCAAATAGCTGGGTTTTGTCACTCTACCTCTGATGTGTAAGGTGAGGATCTTTTGGGTTTTACAGAAGTTTTTAATGACCTGTGGGTAGTGGTGCTTTCTGGGGTCATGGGGCTACCTCCACCAGCATGCCACCATCTCCTGAGGCATGTATTATGTAAGACAGAAAAATAGAGATGTTTTCCAGTACCCAGTGTTTCACCCTTGTTTCAAAGACTCACTGCACCGCAGTCCTACTTCTAAGATCCACAGCTACACCCCCTTCTCTAGCCCAAACCTAAATCAACCTGAGATGTAGGATCTTGCAGATTCAATCTGCTTTTGAAGATTTTAAATTTAGTCTCTCTTCCATTCACTTCATCTGTCCTGCTTTAAGGGAATCATTTGCAAACAAAAATGACATAAAAAACTTGAACTGAATTATAACTGCTTACTAAATACCTTTGTCCTATTTCCCACCAGATTTGTGTTTATTATGACTCTGTTTCATGCTGTCCAATCCCCCTGGCTTCCACTTTAATTAGACTTAGTCCTGTGGCATAGAGTAACTACCCTAAATTATACTGAGGAAACGCTCTGCTTATTTTTATTTATTGTTTGTGTGGACGTGCTTTAGCCTAAATGATCATATATAAACCCTGTCATCTTAATAACGAGCTGCTGTTACCTCCTGTAGTGAACCCATTTACAGGTTTTCGCCGTCGTTGTTGCCTTGATGTGTCAGCGTGTGCTTGTCATCATTTGTTAACAAAAAAATAAATAAAAAACCTACCTGAATTATATGCTTGATTTACGCCAAAGTGCCAAGGGATATTGGAAATCTTTCACGAGTGAGTGAAGTATAGCTAAGAATGGCTATTGCTGATTGGCTTGACGTGGCCTGTCAGGCATCCTGGACCATGTCGTTTTTTTATGCTTTCTTCTTTTCCTTCAGCTGAGTCCACACCCCTCAAAGGATCACGGCAAAACTCAAGGTGAAGCCTTGCTCTAGAACTTCAATTTCCTTTTCTGTATTTCATTTCCAGGCTATCTAGGCTTTTAGCAATTACTGCAGGCTCCCCTGGGTTCTGATGAAAGGGACAGAGAGCTAATATGGTAATGAAGATAAATACTGGTAATCTCCTCCCTGTCGAAATGCGCCGTTATTGAGTGGACGGTGGGGCAGTTCTAATATTTGCGCAACAGCAGTGCTGGCTTCAGCAGGGAGTTAGATTCACAGAGCTCCGAGACCTGCTTCAGACATATAAACACACATAAGCAAACACGGCCCTCTAACTGCTACTAGACAAAACTCCTGCTGCCTGCGCTACTGACATTCAGATACAATAATACGTCAAAGCACCAAGAACCTAAAGTGGATCTTGTAAAAGGGTTCACCACTTTAAAATTGTTTCGAGGTTTGTGCGCTGTGTAAATAAACATTTGCTTTCAACATTTCTGCCTCGTCTGAGAAAACATGGCCCTTCAGACACATCTGTTTAATTTAGAGAGGTAAACCTTTGCAGTTCTTTCCATTATTATTTTGACGTTCCATTATTAATTTTCCCCGTATAAAACAGCTGGTGAAGTTTTTTTTTTTTTTGGGGAAATTGAAACACCTCTCATTCATTACACATTCCAGCCTCCGAGAGACATGAGAGAGCATGGCGGTGCTCCTGCATTTTCTCCGGGGTTTCATGGGAAATGTGAAGTTGGATGTGCTAAAAAGCTAAAGAGATTATAAAAGCTGGGGGGAGTCCTTATAGCCCGTGTACCCTGATTTATTAAAGTGTCCTGTTATTGGAGCTTGTTCGAGGAGGAAAAGGCTGCGACAGCGTGACACCCGCTGCACCGTCAGCCCGACCCACGGAACAGAGGAAGACAGCTGTAATTATAGTGCCTGGAGTTAATTACCCCACCCCCCCGCCCCTAAAATCCACATCTTTAGCAAAGGTCTCCTCGAATATGCAGATGGTCCTCTGTTGTAATTAACTCTCCTATGTAGGTTTTCAAGAGCACCTCTTCTCTGCCGTCGAAGACGAGATACAGTGTCCAGGACAAATAAGAACACACGTCAAGAAGAGATGGAGAAAGAGAGAGACGGAGAGACAAAGAGACAAAGGGACTTTTTTCTTCCACATGAAAGAAGAAAGAAATGTTTGGTGCGTCGTTGTCTTTCACAAAAGAAGTTTTATGAAGCGGACTGGTCCTGTGCAAACCCATGCTCCCGTTCCAGAACCTATATGTCATCAAGCGAACATCCTGTAATTAAACCGCTGACAGCCCCTCATTATTTGCTGATAAGATTAGTTTCCAGTGAATTCAGATTGTTCCCTTGCCAACACATATCAAATTGCTTGTGAGGCTAACTTTTAATTCATGTGTCCTAAATTTCTGTATCAGCTTTATATCAGCTGTTAAAACATAAGGTTGGGCACTTAAAATGTAATGCATTTGGCTCCATTGTATAGTCCATGCAAATTAAAGGACAATCTTTATTTTTGTATTTCCACAGCCTTAATTATATTGTTATTAAGCTGATATGAAAATTTCATTAGATTTTTCTGTTTCCCATCAAATCTGAATAATTTAAAAGCTTAGAATATTACCATGTTAGTATTTCATCCTACCTAACTTTTTTCTTATTGTGATGTGTTTTTCCTGAGCAATATATTTTTGCTGCATGATGGTGCTTTAAGTAATATGCATAAAGTAATAATTTTGCATAAACAAGTTTTACATGCTATTTGCCTGTATCTGCCAAGGTTGAAATTACGGGAAAAAATAAATAAATTATACATAGATTTTCTGTTTAGATTTTGTGAGAGTAAGGATAGCCAGGGTGATCATTTGAAACTGTAGCTAAAATATATGTTTTGCCGATGAGTCATGACACCGTTTCTATATGAAAGTCTTTCCCCAGAGGAATTCACAGTGGTTCTTTTCCAGCTGGTGGTACCCTATATTCCTTTAACAAACATGCACTGTGGCAGGTTACAATGTCTAATTAAGGGAGCAATTACACTTGGCTTTTAATGAGAAGTGGAAGCAGTTAATTGTTTCCGAAAGGTTTCTGTTTTTGTTATAAGTGGCTTCCTTTATGGTTCCGCATTAACCTTTTTAATTTGATGTGAAAATACAGTTTAAATGAATCCTGGTTTACTGCCTCACATTGATTTCAGTATGTCATTGTTTTTAGGGACTTTGCTGCAATAAAATGTTAACAATTACTTAAAACGTTTATGTAAACTTTACTGTCAGTTAGACAAACCAGAGCCCAAACAATGTAACAAAGACTACTAATTCAGTAAAGGGGCATCTCTGAGTCTCCAGCTGGTTACCTGCATTATTACGTAGATTTTTATCTGTGAAATATTTTACACATTTTTTGCATACTGATAGTTTGTTAAAGTAATATTTTTTGTAAATAGTCTGAGGAAGTGTACATGTCAAGTTAATCATATGGAGAATATTAGGGAATATCAGTGGAAAATGACATGGGGAGAAAAGAATGAATCCAATTGTTGCCTAATGTAGGAGATGAACACTGTGGGTGTGGCCTGGAAGTTGTTCCAGAAAAGTAACAGGTTTGTCATCAACTGAAGCCCTGCCACTGAGCTACTCTGGCATATGGATTGGAGCTGCCATTGTCACTATCTCTGGCATATTCTGAGAGCAGATGGAGAAGCGATGGCGTTCGAGACAAGGCTGGCATACCCAGAGAGTGGCGGCACTTCCGCTCACACTAAAAAGTCAACTTACGCTAAAATCTTTGTAGAAAGCCTAAGTCGGAAATTAAGGCGCTTTGTTAGGGAAGTAGGAAAAACTGGAAATCCACCATTAGACATACCTCTGCTTCAATTAAAACGTCATTTCTGGACATTGATTGATGAGTCTATAATTTCAAGTAAAAATTGTTAAAATGTGGACAGCTACCAAGAAATTTCAAAGAACATATAAGGATATGTACCTTTTTTATATATATAATACAAATATAGAGAAATACATGCATTTAAAATATATTTTTGTCCTTTGACCTTTTCACTGTATTATATATTTTAGAATAGTGCACTTGTTCATTTGAGTTTATGTGCATGGAATCATCTGAAATGGTATTTTCAGAAGATTACTCATGGACTGCCACACTTCTATGTTGTGCTGCCAGTTTTATTTTCAGAAGACAATAGACTAAGCCTCAAGTCCTAAATCTTATAGACCATCTCACACACATGCATCATTTCAAACAAATTAAGCCAGTCACTCGTAAATTGTCTTCTGAAAACAAACCTTTATATTTGTTCATTTTTGTAAAGAACAATAAAAACAGCATGTTGTAATACAGTAGTAGCTCAACAGCAGACAGTGTGTTCTTCTTTCAGATGTTCACTACAGAATGATCTTGGGCGACTTTCACAGACTATAAAAAGTACTACACATGGCCCCTTGGGGGAATGTGCGCCTTGAGACGAAACCTCAGTGCCGTCATGAGAACCAAACGTCGCCCGCCTCCCTCCCTCTGTGACTCGAGTCCGCTCGTCTCCCTCCCTTTCCCGCACATCCAATAAATCACACCTCAGACGTGTTTACTTCCTTGACAGATTGCTGAATCCGGCAAGTGAGCTTCCCTTAGACGTGGGGTCTGACGTGCGCCCGGGAAGTCTGCTGCCAGGCTTGTGCGAGGCTTGTGCGAAGCCTGCCACCATCCCCACGGGCTGCCCGGGCCCCAGCCTCAGCCGATTTCTCAAAGCCTCCCACCAGATCTCTGCGGGGAAACGGCTCTGGCTCTGCACTTGCAGCAGCTTTGGGCAACATTCTGGATGTACTTATATTATGATCCCTAATCATTCAGGCTGTTTTCTTCACAGCATCTAGCAGCTGGCACAGTAGCACTACAGAGGATGTAACTATCAAAAATGATAGATTAATACCCAGATAAAATGTAGACATGGCCTGGTGTTTGCAGAGGTCAGTTGAGAAAATGCCTTCAGATACTTTTACATAACCGATATTTGTATAGGACAGTATAAGGTATTGTTTTGTGAAAAAACTGTGTTAAATGGTAATCGATAATATTTATCACAATATACATCAATAGTTTCAGCTGTTAATTCTTTCCGGTTCAGCACAGTTAATCACATTACCATCAGAGATTATTTCACATGTAATGTTTTAACACTTCCCACATTCATTTTGAAAGACTGTTTAAGGAAAACTGCGAGAAATTTCAAAGAAATTGTGCAACATTCTCCATCCAGCTGACTAATAACAATACACACATATATAAAGAAAGCCTCTGAGATGGTTGAGTAACCTATGCTGTTTTACTTATTCCATTTTTTCACATCATAGATTTACGTGCAATAGATTAATATATTTTGGTTTATTTTTTAATTATAATCCTGGATATCAGTTAAGTTTATGTATCTGAAATAATGATGGAGCGAACTTTGCAAACCACAAAATTAGTGTGCAGTTAAAGTAAATGATTAATTTTGAACAACAGAATACATTTATCTAGTACATTATTTTTTACTCGAAAGTAACAATGCACAATACTTGTTATAGCAGTTATGCAGGTATTGCCAAAATATATTAAGATATACAATTACATTAACTGGATTACTAAAAACAATGGAGGATGCATTGTCACTGGGTCGCTGTCACATGACACATACCGTTGTCTGTCTATATATTTATTTCATGTGGAAATGGATAATGGTAATTTATACTTTATGTGTAATGTTAAAGTCAAATGGTGCTCATTGAGTATATGGGGGAAAAGGCTAGAATGAAATTATCTTACTATATAAAAAAACATTGTAAAAAATAAAATCTCATCCACACATGTAAATGTTAGTGTACATACCAGAATTTAGCACGAAATAATTATTTTACTTTCTTGCTTGATTTTGACTCTTTAATCTGTTTATAGGTTATAAGATTAACGGTTATAAGAGAGAACATTTTCCTTTAATTGTGTGCGGTATACCATGAGAATTATAAAGCTTTTTGTGCTGTTCATTTCATTGTTGTTTCCTTGCATGCACATGGCATTTGGTGCACTTTTTCACTATTATATCGACATGCCAAACTCACACGACTTTGTTCATCGTGATTACCAGCAATTCCGCAGAAAGGCACCTCATTGTGCTACGTCATGTTACTCAATAGGCTACTTTAAAAACGTAGCAACCAAAGCAGAAAGAGTTGTTTACTATAAGCAAGTTGTCGTTAAATTGCTCTGCTTAGCTGTTAAAGTGGATTTGTGTGGTGGTCCACTCCCAGGCTCAATCCAGCATCGGCCGCTCCACCCAGCAGCTGGCAAGAATTGTTTTCCGAGGATATATGACATCATTACCATCCTGTCACTGTGGATATGGCTGTGTTTTAGATCCATATAGTGACATTTGACGATGGTGGTGCTGCTGGGTGCTTCCAGTACCCAGTACTAATTATTCGCAAAAGTCTAGCTGCAAGAAACCGTCATCTGTGCGCACATTAAAATCTTTATATATCTTAAAGAATTCTCATTACAAATGAGTTAAAAATATAAATAACTATGTATTGATATAAATGATACAATATAGGGATATATATCTGAGTAACATACAACGTGACACATACGACAAACAACAACAACCAACTTGAAATGTAACCAGTAGGTCAGAAATACACAAAGTGGCTCTTCTTTTTTAAAAACATAACTATAAGTAACGCAATATTCGTCTAAGCTGTAATAATAAATAAAATATACACATTTCAAATTCAGTGTTTTTCACAATGCATATTTAATATATAAAATGTTTAGTTTTATAATATAACATAATTTAATATATTAGTAAATCAAGTTTAGTTTAGTTCTATTTGCGAAACTAAACTTAATTTTCTTATAGTAAGATGAAGGATAACAAATATAT
>JAODKM010000001.1:35057198-35114177 GCA_026780845.1 Petrocephalus sullivani
ATATATATTTCAAAAATATGAATTTTAAAGTATTATTCTATCAGTCCATGTATTGTTTTAGTGAACAGGCTACCTTTTCACAAAAGGGTTTTGTCCTATTGAGGTGCGAGTGTGTCCCTCCGTGAACTTGGAAGGAGCGTGTTGAGAAAAAGAAGGAGAAAAAGCCTGACAGACCAAGCTGGAATACAACCGTTCCTGTACGTAGGACCCAGCGGAAAAGGGAAACCGTCCTTCAGATCCATTCTCGCTGGAGGAGCTAGAGAGAGCGCGCAGACTCCTCCTCATCTCCGGTGTCAAACTTGACATCAGCCCCTGAGCCGAGAATGGTAACTTGTGTCGGAATCGGAGTCCGCACATCAGTGGCATGCTTCGTGGAGTTATGTACCTCTCGCTGCCCTCTGAACTGCCGTCATGGATTGCAGCCCCCCTCTACTTTTTCTCGTCTTCTTCTCGTTTCTTTGCAGAGGACAACTGACTAGCAATGCCTCCAATGAAGGTAAGGTAACGTTTGGGATGAGAAGAAAGGCAGAGGCTGTCCTGCGCTACTTTTCGGGGTGACGGTGCTTCGGAGTCTCTCATGGCTGTAGTTGAAGTGATGCTCTGAATCTTCACGACTCGAAGCGTTCAGACGTGACATTCACATTTTCTCCCTTTTTAATCCCGTTCCGTCGCGCTTTGAATTGCGTTTTTGACAGTCTTTTTCTGCATGGCTAAATAAACCGGCACGGTCCATAGATTAGGTAAAAGCAAATGCAGCCTATTTACGGTCTTAACATGGTTATTCAATCATACTCGAAAATAACGTGTCTGAAAAGGAGGAAACGGTCTTATGACAGTGACCTGTTTTCGTCTCCTGTTAACAATATTGGGATGTTTCCGTACTAGACAATGCGACGTCCATAGCTGCCGAATATATCTTAAAATCGCTCTTATCACTTCTGAGTTGTATTACTTTACTTTCGGACAAAGCTTTCTACGCAGCTTTATTCACACCCGTATTAATGCTGATGTTTGGGGAGTGTAGTGTTCTCGCCAAAGGTGATCACAAGATCGGTGATCACAATCTGTCATTGCACCCCACATCGCATGTGAAATCACTCTTCTATTGTGTCTGGTGAGACAGCGTGGATGTGAAACAAAACAAATAATTAAAAAAATGTTATGGATGTCTTCCGCTTGATTTTATAGGCCTACATTGTTCTTTCATTTCTGTGGGAAATCCATGCAAAGATGGATGTAGAAACAATACCACCCCCAATGAACAACGCCTTGGAGTATATTAAGTATGCTAACAAAAGTTTTCAATTTTTAATGCATGCATCCCGCGTGTAAGCATTATTGATTGTTGAAAATGAATGAAAATGCTCACAGTGGAATGAAAATATCGCAGTCATGTCTCATCTAAGGTGAAAACGATTTTTTTTGTGTCAATGATGTCGTACCAGTGGTGACAAAATGCAATTAACATGATTTAACACACATTGACACATGTACAGCGAAAATATCCATGCAAATACAATTGTCAATATATTAATAAGTCAATATAATTCCTAAAGTTTAAAAATAAACACGTTTTATTGATAATACCGAGTATACTACTGCTATTAAATGATTTATATTTGAAGAAATCAAATTTATGAGTTCTATTTTTATAGTCCTATTTTTTGTCTGAGACGAACAGAGCACGGCCCGTATTTCGTACAGGCTCTTCTAGTCGTTGGCAGGATCTTTGAGACACATCTAGTAAAACTCGAAAGTAGTTTGAACTTCCTGGAATATTTATAGAAACTACCTGGAAAGTAGAAATAAGAAATATGCAGTATAAAATACGATATAAATCTCTGTATACAATCTGTCGCAAACAGTGGTGCCCAGTTTACCACCGTACAGCGTACAGCCCATTAGCCTATAGCAGAACGCAGGTGCTGCAAAATGAGTGTACAGGATAAAGCAGAGTGAACAAATAAATATACCAAGATCTGAAACAAAGCTCATTCCGCTTTGGGAGTACAGACGGAGTAATGTCTGTTACAAATGGCAATGCCATGCATTGCAAGTCAAACATCGAATTCATGGCCGAAATATTATGAACACTATTGCTATACTTCCATATTTAATTTTTCGATTTTACGCGAGTGACAGCCTTTTAATTAATTGCAAGTTTCAGTGATTTATATGAAAATTAGTCTGAGTTAACCATTCTGCATACTGAAGTGGCTTAAAATAAAACAAATGTGAGAAAAATGGAAATATATATATATATATATATATATGTGTGTGTGTGAAGGAGCGAGGAGGAGTATTAGAAGCCGTTATATGATGTTATATAGTCACTTATCATACTAAAGCTGAAAATGAACTAGGAGCCACGTGTTCCAAAATTATGACTGAGGCTGAATATCGATTCAAACGACGAAACTCAAAGTTTATCTTACCAGCGAAGCCGCCGTGATCTAAAATGGTTATTTTTCATTTTATGTTTGCCATGTAATTATTCTTCCACTAATGTGTAAGATATATATAGACCTAATATTATATTAACCTAAAGTAAAAGCACGGTCACTGTTATATTACTGCATTGTCAAAGTATATTATTTTTAAGTGATCAACTGGAGATTAATAAAATTGTTTCTTATTTATTATTGTTTTTATTTATTTGTTTGTTTATTCATCTGATCTTTTATTTAACTCGAATAGTTGTAGCACTTGTTCGTTTTTTATATATATATTTTCGATTTTATTCGTATTAAACCTTGAAGGAGTAGGGCCTACCACCAGTAAGCGTCACTATCGAGCTGCTATAGTTGAAGTGAAGACGGTACACGAAAGGGGTGCCTATGTAACAACTCAGACTAACGTATACCTTTTGACGAAGTATGAAATAACTATCTCTAAAGCATATACTGTTAATACAATATTTAATTGATGAAGCATTAAAATACCATTTTAAAATTACAGTTTCTAGGTCGACTTTGCTCATATATTTATCACATATTAAAAGTTTACATGTTAGTTTTATACTTCTACATGTTTCACACATCTAATTAACAAGTTTGTTTGACCATGGCAGACCTTATTTGACCAGCTTTTATTATGCCACTCCCATAATCTAGCCGATTTATTTCGTTACGTTGGTTTGCTTCGACCATATCAAACAGCAGTGGCCGTTCTCGCTGCGCATAAGATACCGTGAACTTGAAAGTTTCTAAGTTATAATTTTAAAACGGTGGACATTTTAGGGCATTTAAATTATGTCTAGTCTACGTTCTTCCTTTTAACATTTTGTCTTCACCTTCTAATTATTTTCTGTAACTGTAATCATAGCTTATATCCATGTATAGCTATCAGGGAGATATTTACTAAAGTATAATATATAATCATTATTATTATTGCTGTTCTTGTTAAAATCATAAATCCATAGACAACTTGGTCTGAAATTTTCTTTGCCTGGAGTTGTGTAATGTGTTCTACCATATTAAGCATGTTGTTAAGCACTTTTATAGAGATAAAAATGTCTAATATGATCAAGTACTATTATAAAGCTCCTGTCTTTCATTGTGATTTACTAGTAATTGCGTCAGTGTAACACCTAATGGACCTGTACCCGTTATGTATCAAGTGGAGGTGTAGACTGTTATCGGTTCAGTTTATTTACTATTTTAATTACAAGTCTGACTGTCTGAGTCCAGGTTTGCATCTTGTTGTTGTGAATTATCTGAAACTTCTATCATGTTGGGTAAGAACAAATAATCGCAGTTTAAATTGTTTAACGGTTAATCGTGACAAAGTAATAAAACTTCGCCTGGGTCAAATCGACGCGCAGCGGCGGTTCCTAGAGGAGCCCACGGAAGCCTAGGCTGGGAGATGTTGTTAGAGAGCCGCACCTCACAGCACTCCGTTTAAGTACACTTCAGCACCTCCCTGTATTTTTCATTATAGCCGGGTTAAATGAAATAAAGCGCATGCCTGAGGTTGATTAATTTGCAAGGAAACTTTCCTCGTATGTATCTGTATTTAGGAAATAGAACAAATGAGACAGTTATTTGTCTAGTAATTTGCATGTCATGCAACAATATAATTCGTCAATAGCCTATCTCGAGAAAGCTCATATTATTTTCCAATAAAGTAAATTAATGTTCCGTGAATTTGCAGTCCTCTTTCCCTTCTAACCTGCCAACAATGTATTATTTCAGCCTTTCGCTATTACTGTATTGAATCTGCAATTAGTTATCATTAGACAATTTTCCCGTGCCATTCCAAAAACCCGAATCCACATGTCTGAAAGGAAAGCGTTATATTTTAGCATTAATACATTTCTGAAAGATCATCCGGAAAGCATTTTGCCTTGGCATTGGCCGGGGTAACTTTCAGGTGCCGAGACCTGATAGGCATGAAAGACTTTTAAATGTTAGGACGTGCATATGTAGTCGTTACTTTATAGCGTGCCGTTTGATTCTCTGTTAAATGTCGTCACACTTCCGCCAGTGGACTCATTTATACCGTCTATAAACTACAACTTTAGGAAAATTCTGGAGGGAAAAAAAATCTTGGAGCCATTTTTAAAATCTGGAATTCAGTTGAACGTTAAAACTGTTCTGCTGGCTCCAACACCAGTGCATTGTACGAAGGAATGGTAATAATTTCTTGAATATTTTAAAAGCAAATTGTTGACTAAAATTTAAATAACGCATACGCAACGTAGCTGTGCTCTTGTTGAAAATCCTTTCTGGCTTTTTAACTGGGCAGACTGCCTAGTGAAATAGGCTTCTGTTTAAAGAAGCAAATGAATTTCTCCGCCATTTAGCACTGTTTATATAAGTAGAGCTGGTCCTGAGTGAACATGGTGGGCAAAGAGATTGACCCGTCCTGTGAGGTAGAGTTTCATATAGACACTGGGATGCATCTTTTTTATTATTATTATTTTATTTGGTGTGATATTTATGCATCAATCAGTTTTAAAATCAGTGAGGAACAAAGCTTGCCTAGTGGCACTCAAGTGGTTCCGCAAATAGTAAAAAATACTGGGCACATATCTCGGCACAAAATGTTATGTATAATATAACACTGAAGGCCATTTTCATATAATGACTAGAAAGTTAGTCCCCTGCTTTCTGAATATCATTCAGACCATAAGAGGAGCTGTGATATTTTCCATGGCGAACATATAAATGTGCATTTATTGGTCCGGGAAGGCGGTACGCTTTCCAGTTCCTGCCCTGGAAATGGTGCTGGCTTGTATTTTTAGAGAGACAGACCCCAGAGCCATGGGGTCCCACTGGGACAGGGCTGGGCTTTTGTGAGCGATGGTGCCTTTCGGGAGGCCGCAGAACGTGCCCATTCACGTCTCCTTGGAGAAAGTAGGCCCCCTTAGGCCCCCGGCGTCCCTGGTAGTGAAGGTGGTGACTGAGGGACACGTCCTGGAAGTCTGGAAGACCTTGGGAGCTGAGGTGTCTGGGCACGGGCCACACAACACATACTTCTAAGGTGTTTCTGTGTCGACATTAACGGAACGTCGGTGTATGATTATTCAAAAAAAAAGGCTGAGAATTTGAAAAAAAAATTGAGAAAGAATTTGATAGTGATAGACTATACATTACCATATTTAAGTTTTCAAGCTTTTTAAAACATAAATATATAAGTATTCATTATCTAGAAATATAACAAGAATTAAAGAAGCAATACCTTTTATATGTTTTCAAAATATTTTTTATCCGAACAAAAAAAATTGACTGAAAATTGACTGACGTTTTTTTCCTTTCTTGACAATTTTCAAGAACATAAAAAAATAATTATAGAATTTCGAGAATTACATTTTTTTTATTTTGATGAAGTTTTCTTGTTTTAAACTGTTTTGATCTTGGTTAAACTTGATTTTTTAGATTATATTGTTAAAATATTGGGTCACAAAGTACAGTTTTCACTCGTACTACATTATAGGGTGGTAGTTCACTCCAAAATAGCACTTATTTAATACATTATCAGGATTTAATTATCAAAATATAAAAATATAGTCTCCGCATGCAGGCCTGGCTGCCACCTCTGTGGCAGATCAGATGTGCGTGTGTTTCTTTTGGAAAGAAGGCTTGGTGTTATGCGCTGGTCAAGATGGAGGTTGGAGGTCTCCCAGCAGGCTTTGTGTACTGGATTTAACAGCACCAGCTGCAGGAGAGGGTCCATCATGGGGACCGTGGGAGTGTAGGGACTGAATCCGTGCTCTGAGGTCAGCTGGGTTTGATGGAGACTCGGCTTGGATGGCTGCCCTCCGAGGCTGGCCCCTTAGGGTCCCAGGGATGCCAGCATCCTGGCGCATCAGCTCTCATATCTGCGGCTCCCGCGGTGCCGTTCACAAGTCGCCTTGTCCTCATCTTGGCTTGACTGCATTAATGTCTCTGGCCAGATCCCCGAATGTTATTTTAAAGCCCCTTAATCCGCTGTTTCTGTCGGGGATGGGTGCCAGAGTCTCGATCTCTGCCATGCACCAGGAACCACATGTTTATGTTTTCCTGCATCATAAATATTTCTGGGTTAATACACTGAAAACTAAATTTGATCATCAGCGGTTATTCACTTTTCTGGCTTCAGGGCTGATATCGGTTCTCACTGAGGTTCTGTACACATCTGTGAAGAGCTAGACCTCCAGTGTTCTTTGTCCTGCGTGGGGCTGAGGTAGGCCATGATGAAAGGTAGAACGGTAACCACGGTGCAGCGATCTGGAAGATCTCTGTCCGTGGGCCAGCTTGGGTCTTTGCCTATTGTCTTCTTCCTATATTGATCCACCTGCTTCAGCCCTCGTGCTTTCTTGATCCCAGAGATAAGCAGCCATATCTCTGTCAGCGATATTAGCTCTATCCCCCTCTTTCCGGTACTGAGTGCTGCTCGCACTAGGATACAGATGCCAGATTATGACTGCCAGTCTTCTGCAGCTGGAGAATTCACCCGCCTGTTCAGTTGTCTCATGTATGCTCCGTAATTCCCTCAACCCGCCCAATTCAAGATTTGGTTCGGCTCATTGAGAACTTTAAATTGGAACCAAACTCTGGTTATTAGCTGACATGAGCTTAATGGAAGCTAGTGGAAACCCTTCTGCTACATGCGAGCTGCCTGCCAGCTGCTTGACCTGCTCTCAGGTGAGGCCCACTTCAGGATTTTCCGAAATAAAGTTGCATAAGCTCCTCCTGTCCCGCCCTCTCGTGGCACCCTCCCCTGACACACCTGTTTTTCTGTGTCTGTTTTCGCTTTCAGTCTTTTTTGCTTTAAAGTAGGCCGTATTACTTCTGAAATTCCCTTTAATATTAAGAAAACAGACACTTTATTAGGAAACGCATATTTCAAAGTTCTATGCTTAGAATGATTAGTAAACCATCAAAAAATGCTTGTTTTGGCTTAAGCTTTAAGAAAAGGTCAATTAGAGAAGCCCTTTAATACATAAACTTTTAATACAACCTCCAACTTGTGAAAAAAAAACGCAGAAAAAGAAATGAAGTGTTATATTGACAAATATCAGAGCTGTATATGGGCAGGGGGAGCATGTGTAAAGCGTACACAGGCAGGCCGCAGGCCGGGCTGCTAGGGGTGTGACCTGACATGCTGCAGGCTCGCCCCTCCCATGGCGCCTTGCCTGCTGACGTCACCTGCGTGTCCCGGGGATCCTGTGTACTTGCCGTGCGCCCTTTCCTCAGGCCTCGAAAAGCCCATTTGCGGAAGACGGCACCTGTGCTGAGGGGATTTTGGTGTGGGGCACGGTTAATGGGGCCCATCAGGCAGATTAATTCATGAGGAAAAGGTTTATATATATATATATATATTATCTTCCTATAGGCTAGGCATGTGGAAGCTTGCAATTGACTGCAAATTCTTCAGGAAGCTCTTCATCATTATTGAATATGTATTTGAAATATAAATTGTAACAATATATATACATATATACACACACACATATATATATATATATATATATCAGCTATACTGTCTACTTATTCTTATTTCATATATTTTACCGTTTTACTGTTGTTACTATTTCTGTTTACTATTTTACTTATTTTTGTCTTTAATATATTGCTATAACTTACAATAGGGAGCTCTCTGGGAAACTCAATTCACTGACTGCCTCTACTGCTGTTTGCAGCACTGTTGTGATTTTCATAAATAAACTTTGAGTTGATTTGATTTGGTTCGGAAGAAATTATTTAGGTTAATTGAATGGAAAATAGAAACAAAGCAGCTGTAAAATAAATTGCAAACAGGCGCCTGTCTCACTTTGTTTCTCCAAAGCAACAGACAGGAGTTGGAAAGTGTGACAAGCCCCAAAGCATCATGGGGGATATGTGGTGACTGTAAATCTGATATTTGTGGGCTTTCAACATTTTGAGTAGCAAACAAGCACAAAGCAGCCGTCGCTGATGCATATGGCTGTCTCATTATCTCTCTTCTGCCTTCAACCTTTAGCTTCCCTGAATTGAAAACAGTTAAAAAATTCATAATACCACGACCCCCATTTATTATCAAAGTGAAGGGCACACAGTTGCGAATGCTTCTAAAAATGTGGCATATGACCCTTGAAGATCATCGCTTTCGCATACAATCAGAGCTTAGATCTCCGTAAAGCTAATGAACCCACACATACAAGTATTGGATTTTGCTCCGAAGATACAGACCGGGGTTAGGAGTAATATGCAGTTTTCTTGCTGCACTGTAGATGTTATCAGTAGAGCAGCACTCAAAGGGGCGATGGCGTGGCTGATTGGGACACCTGACAAAGGACCCCCTTTAGGTTAACCGGGGATGTTGTCTCTGAATCTTTGTTTTTCTTTCTACACACAGTGAACATACTGGATTCTAAAGCAGGCCAAGGAGAACTAGGCTGGATTTCCTACCCGTCACATGGGGTAAGTGCCTGGGGGGTCCTGGGGAGCAGGGATCTGGGAGGATCAAGCTGGACGGACAGCATTGTCCTTGCAAACTTTGTTTTTTTTTATTCCTTTGAGTTGCAGTAATGCTATGCTATGGATTATCAGAACATATGATAGAAATAACACCCAGGCCATTTTCCCAGTGGCAATTTCCCACTTCCGGGTAACGGCAGTGTTTGTTTGGCCCACTTGGGGGCACTTGGCTATATGCGCTATTCTAACTAAGCCACTTTAAAAACTTTATTAAGTGTTTGAATTACCTGTTGGCACTTGTTAAAGCTAATTCAATCATTTGCTCCATATAGCTGCCAAAGCTGGTTTCCCAGTGCCGTGCATTTCCGAACCCATAAAAACCGGACTATTTAAAGGGCCAGCATTTGAAAAGCGAGAGTATAACAAAAGTCTCTTTTTTTGTAAGCTCGCATTGGGGAATAAAACAAGAACCTTACTTGAGTTTTCCATACTGCAGTATACGAGACGAAAAAAATTATGATCCGTATCAATAGCAAGGGAACGCCTTTTTCAAATTAATTTCAAATTGCAGCGATTCCCTACGTGGGACACATGGCGCAAAGGGGCAAGTCCTGAAGGTGAATTATGTGTAATTACTTACAGCTCCCCTTGCGTTGAGCTTCTGAGCACTTTTCTCCAAAAGCTGTGCCCTCAGAAATTATTTTGTATAATGTGCCGGTATGGTGCTGACACTGACGAATGGGCCTCCCGCCTCCAGCCTGTGTA
Source organism: Petrocephalus sullivani (assembly GCA_026780845.1). Taxonomy (NCBI): domain Eukaryota; kingdom Metazoa; phylum Chordata; class Actinopteri; order Osteoglossiformes; family Mormyridae; genus Petrocephalus; species Petrocephalus sullivani. The sequence continues at coordinate 35,066,846 of JAODKM010000001.1, forward strand.
AGCACAAATAGGTTTTAAGCAAATCAAGAGCAAAGCCCATTGGATGGCGTGTCTGTGGAGCGTGCTCTGTCAGCCATCCCAGATATAAATATTCCTGTTTAGGCGTTGCTGGCCATGGCTGTCTTTCTTCTGGGCCCTCTGATTTGCTGTAAGTCCTGACCTCATTCATCACAACCCTACTGGTCACTGTGATGAATGCTGTCATGTATACTCATGATGAGCTCCTTAAAATGAGATCAGATCATCCACAAAATTCATTCACTTGCGAATGTAATTGTTGCAAAACCTGTCTATATAAGGGAAAAAATTCTCTTGCTTAGTGTGCATACCAGTTTTAAAAGGATGATCTTTAAGGATAAAAGTATCGCAGCATACTTTTTATGGATTATTTAGGAGAAGCGATGTAGCGAGCCTTCTGGTTACAGTGATGCAGTTACCGCAAAATCAGACTGGAATTCGGTCTGAAAGCAGGCTGAGGGGTCCCCAGCTGTACAAAGAAAAATGAAAACCTCTCTATAAAAAGGGGATTAGCACTCCACAGGGCCTGAGTGGGCTAAATGGGAAGAGCTCAGTGTGTTATGGTTTTCTCCTGCCATGAGAATCCGTTGACTGATACAGCCCACTTGTCCACGGCGGCCCACTGCTGGAAATGTAAGCTCGGCTGATGCTAGGTGTCGGATCTTGGGTTTCTGGGTGCTGGAATGCCAGGTGGAGGAGCGCCATTTGTCTGTGGGATAAATAACTTAATCTGTGTTCCTCTCTGTCTGATTGAAAAGGCTGCACATATTAATGAGCATCTTCTAAAGATACATTGTAGATCACGTTTATTCCTGATTATAGATTTTACATTGCACTGCTGAATTTGAAAACATCACTGTGGAAAAGTCTTAGGCAGTTAAAGGAACTGATGTTTAAATGATCTTCATGTTGGTGTCAAATTATAATATTATGTCTGTCAGCTAAGCCATTTCAACAGGCCCAGTATTTGCAAATACTACAATGTATATTTTAACTTGATCACTTTCACACTTTATTCAACTAATTTTATAAGGCAATTAATTGAAGTGGTGACGAGGTGCCCCTGAGGAGAGGTTTGGGAACTTAAGGTGCATTCTTCTAGTCATCCAAATAGATATCAGAATAAATTCTTGTTAGTTTTTATTGTGTTATTGTTAATTTAAATTTGTTTTTTGTTGTATTTTTTTCTCTGAGCAGATATACACTTACCACCAAGATAAATAACTTTATATGTTTTCTTTGACTGCTTAAGACCTTGGCACAGTATTAAACATAATTAATTTCTGGATGTAATGCTTCTAAAAATATAATTAAACAGATAGTAAAATAAGCTAGTAATTTAAAAGTAATATGTGTGTTTTCAAATTGGAGACAGAGAGTAAGAGTACGAATGGATGGCCAGTGTGAAGTGTGACCTTACATCGTGGCCCCCCTTTGATCTCTGCCTTCAAGTGACATGCTTACTGCTGTGACCTTTGGCCAAGCTAACTTTGGCGTGGGAGGGGCTGGCTGTCGCCTTGCACAAGCGCAGCCGTGTTTGGCTGTTTCCTCTGGGCAGCCTTGGTGGGACACTAAAAATCGGACAGAAGAAGCCTGCTCTCCTCTCTCCTCTTTTGGAGAATAATGGTGGAAATAAAGCAAACGATGTATTTATGTGACTCATGCCGACGATTCCGCCATGTGGCTGAGGTCTAAGTCTGACTTTTCTAGCACTAATGTAATTCTGCTGTAATATGAGTAAGTAGAGGATTATAATTTCATTACATATCTTTCTGAAACACAAGCACTTCTTATGATATTTGCCTTCTGCCAGCGACTCTATTAGTTGAAAGTATTTACCAGTTGGCCCGCCTTCAGAGTGCACGCACACAGGGCGGGCTTCTGCCAGATGTACCAAGGGCCCTTTCCCATTTCCATATATGCAGCTTTTCCCCGCTCCAGGGGATTACCATGGTAAAGTGATATTTTGAAAAACGACAGTCGCCCCTTAGTCCAGGGTTGTATTCAGTTGCAAGACTCGAAGGTGCTGTTTCCTGAAGCCGGTCTGAGAGGCTTGGCCTGGGTGGCCTTGGCATGAGGAGAAGGCCCGGGGATCGTCACCGAGTGGCGGCCTTTCCATTCTGTCAAGCCTTCAGCAAATGAGGCGACTGCTCGCCCCTCTATGAGTGTCAGGGAAGATGTCCGGAGACACCAGATAGTGTGTTGAGCGCGGTATTTCGTGCGGAGGTGCCTGGCTTTCTCAGTAGGCGGGGGAATGCCCAGGGTGGGAGGCCTCTCTGCGGTGATGTCATGCATGACAGCGGACAGCTCTCCCGGTGCTCTGTGCCGTGCTGTGCACACCTCATCTGCCGCATCATGTCGACGCCGCCTGCAATCTGAGCATGTGCTATGGCGCCAGCACCTGGCTTTCATTCCCGGAGATCCAGCTTTGGCAGGGGGGATCCGGGAACAGGCCGGGAGAGGCTCGGCGCTGTAGGTCGAGGAGGGCGGGGGGCGGTAGCGGTTCTGCTTTTAAACGTAGGCGCCTTCTCGTCAGACCTTTAGCTGTAGCCAAATGGTCTCATTCCTCAGAAAGCTGAGAGCCAGGAGGAAATGCAACCAGACTCCCCGAGCTGTGCTCAGCTTCAGGAGGGATGTGCAGGGCGCTGCAGTGACGATGCCCTGATGTGTGGGTGAGTCAAGGCTGGAGGGCAGAGTGAGCAGTACTAAGAGAAAAACAGCATTCAGATCAAAAAAGTTAAAGCTAATAAACTGACTAATACATTTTCTAAATTAAAATAAAAATACTCTAAATACCAGGGTTGCCAGGCTCTCATGCATCTGGCATGATTCTCACACTTTCAGCCTCACGCTCTCACGCTCAAGGAAGAAATCTCACACACGCACACACAGATGTGACACTCGCCTCGTGTGACTACCCGATTTGGACCGGAAACCTGATTTTGAATTGAAATTGAGTAATTTCTGCTTGCTGTTACTTTACAGCTATTGCTCGATTTTAAGTTTTGGTTTATTACAGCTTATTTAAAAATAGTTTGTATGTATCACATTTAAATTATAACTAGGGCTGTGTATTGGCAAGAATCTGACAATATGATACATGATACCAGAGTTATGATTCAATATATCGCGATATATTGCAATACTGTATGTAAGGTTATATATTGTGTTTTTTTTTATCTAACTGTAGAAAAACTATTATTGTATAATGAAGACCATGAGCATACAGATTTAAGCAAAAATATTTACTTCAGGTAAACAAGTTCAGTGCATGCAGTATTTATACAGCTGTTAAAGGCTGTACATATTTAAATGAAGGCACTTTTTAATTTTATATTTTTTAATTTTAAAGAACTATTTAAAAAATATAGTCAACTTCCATGTTTTACTGTGAAAGCCAAAATGATTCCACACTTCAGCTCAGTATGCCGCAGGAGCCAGTCTAACACGCTCAGAATCAGCCATCGCTGCTAATGTTGCTAGTGACCAGACTTTGCTAAAGTTAGGAGTGGGACGCAATTGGTTTGTCGTACTGAGCACAACCATTTAGCAGCCCGGAAGTTAAACACACACAAAGCGAACCACTGTCAACAGTGAATACATATAAACTATTTTCTTTAAAAATTGATGTTGAGATTTTGAAAATCAATGCAGTATCACAAAATTAAATGTTGCGATACTCAAGTGTATCCATTTTTTCTTACACCCCTAATTATAACGGATGTATCCTTAAATTATTATACAGAATTTTACTTAAGAATAATTTATTATAACTTGTAAAACCCTGAAATACTAAGATCTGTCCATTTGATAAAAACAAATTTGTAATAATTTCTAAAGAATAATATTACTGTGCATAACGATACTAACATTTAGAAAAATGTGCAATGAAATACATTCAAAGATGAAGCCTGTGTAGTCAATTTTAACATCTGGGACATACTTGCTCACTCTGGTCTTGAGCTGTTGTGACATATTTTACTTGGCTGGATTTGATACTGTTCACTAGTCCATGGTATGTAGATGTTAAAGCTCAGTAGTTCCTTTGATTTTTGCTATAGTGAGGATTTTATCTCGAATCAGGAGTGATTGACATATGGAAGATTTTAAGGTCACATATTGTTCTTGATGGAAGGGTGTTCCAAAACGTCCGTTTAAATTGCTGAGAATAGTGGACAGATCCAGGTTGGACTGGTTTTAAGATGTCTTTCTTTGTTTTTTTTCCAGTGGGAAGAGATCAGTGGTGTGGACGAACACTACACGCCCATCCGGACCTTCCAGGTGTGCAACGTCATGGAGTACAACCAGAACAACTGGTTGAGGACCAACTGGATCCCACGCAACTCTGCACAAAAGATTTATGTAGAGCTCAAGTTTACTCTGAGAGACTGCAACAGTATCCCCCTGGTCCTGGGCACCTGCAAAGAGACCTTCAACCTTTACTACCTAGAGACGGACGAGGACCAGGGTGTCAAGTTCAGGGAACACCAGTATGTCAAGATTGACACCATCGCAGCCGATGAGAGCTTCACACAGACGGACCTGGGCGACCGGATCCTCAAGCTCAACACGGAGGTGCGGGAGGTGGGGCCCATCACCAGGAAGGGCTTCTACCTGGCCTTCCAGGATGTGGGGGCCTGTGTGGCCTTGGTGTCTGTGCGTGTCTACTATAAGAAATGCCCCTCTACAGTCCGCAACCTGGCCGTCTTCCCTGACACAGTGCATATGGAGTTCCAGTCTCTGGTGGAAGTTCTGGGCTCCTGTGTCAATAACTCCAAGCAGGAGGAACCCCCAAAGATGTACTGTAGTCCTGAGGGGGAATGGCTGGTGCCCATTGGGAAGTGTCTATGTAACATCGGCTACGAAGAACGCGGGCTCTCCTGCCAAGGTAGGCTCTCTACCTTCATGCTTCCTTTCCTAGGAATCTAACTTAGGCCACACAATTGCAGCAGATGAATAAAAACATAAAAAATATATATGTATGAATCCCTAAAAATAAGGAAAATGGTACACGACACATCATAAACGATCTGTGGTATCATCAGTGAAATTCTTGGCAGATAAGCTGATGGCAATTAAAGATATAATTGCATAGAAGAAAAACTAAACAACAGCAATTTGTGAGCAGAGGAATGACTAACAATGTAGTGAGAGTATAGTGTTGAGACAATCATACCTTCCAGGACATTATAAGCAGGGCTAGAGGGCAAGGAGAGAGCAGTGCAATTACCTTTGGAGTAAAGCTTATCATTAGTGACAAGCAAAACCTGGAACATCCTTTAAAATTCATACCATCACATTTAGTAAACATTTAAAGGAAGTACCAGGAATCCAGGTGGTGTTATGCTTAAATGCTGTTTTGTTAATCAGGAGTTGTTCTGAGATGAGGCCAAAGGTTTCAGCTGAGGCCAAGCATCACGCAATAAGCATTTTAGTACTAAGTAATAGTAACGGGACTGGCAGTGTTAAATGTGGTCACTCCTCGTGTCTGTCAGGGGGTACAGGGCTAAGCTCCATCCAGCAGATTGCTGGGCTTGACCCCAGGAAGAGTCTGACGAAGTTCCTTGGCAGAAAACAGCTTGAAATGGTTTGGGCCCATGGAAACACTCTGTCCCAGCACCTCATCAGGGCACTGTGCAGAGGGGGCCAGGCCGGGCATTGCAGGGAATCAGGGAGGGGTGACCAGTGGAGTCTGGGGTAATGAGGTGGCTTAGGGGATCTTTTCGGCTGGTAGCCTTGCATAACCCTGGATGCAGGAGAACTGGGCACCGTGTCCATTCTGATGCCCAGTCACTGATTTCTGGCTTTATATGCTGGGGAAACTTCACTAAAACAGAAAAGAGCTACTGGAGCATAGAAGTATTACACTGTGCCACTACTTATTGGATTACTAGGGTGTGAAAGATTATCTCACATTGTAAAACATAGAAAAATGACTTTTGCATGTGCTGTAGCAATGGATGTCACAGAAATATTTGTTTTAGCATTAGTTCATTCGGTATATTTTCATCATTTATTTGCTAATTATGTCCCATGTGAGGGACTGGCATCCCAGCCTACAGTAAGTGTCCTTTTGCTCTGGGCTTCCTGGGATAGGTTTCAGGCTCAGCACATTTTTGAAGGTGGATGGATGGATAATTACGTTAACAGTACGAACACTCTTTAATAGCTTTTTCTGTTCCCTTTACGCCTGGTGATCTTATTCGCTATTCCTCAACTGCATCGTTTACGTGCACCTGACGGCACTGTGATTTGAAATATGTGCCCTGTGCATCTGCTGCAGTAAAGAGTTTTGTATTGAATGACATGGATACTGTACAGTCCTGGATACCCGGAGCTGCATTAATAAAGGTCCTGGCAGCTGAATACCACAGAAATACTGGCCAGCCTCTGTGATGATCTGACATTAGCCCAAGCCCTGGCGGGTCCTGCAGTGTTCATAATGTATACCGGTTCACCCCATCCTTCCTCCTGCTGCTGATGACGTCCTGTCACTGAGCAGAAGGCTGATGGTGCAGCAGTCCAGAAATGGTCCTGAGCGGAACTGGATGGGCCGGAGCTGAAATCACAGCTGTGTCCTTGGGAGTCAGGCGCTGTTCTGAGCAAGGGAGTGGGGTTTTGTAACCATGCGTCACTGATCTGGCGTTAAACTGAGCACCTGGTTACGTTGATTCTGTAGGATGGGGTGTCGTTACATAGCTGAGATTTGCTTGGGCAGGATAACGGGGTTGAGTGAGGCAGTGCCATCTGGAGTGAGGCCGAGAGATTGCTGACGGTGCTCCCATTTGTGTATGATTGGATTGTAATCAGGGTTTGGCTTTGGAATGACCGTGGATATGAACTTAGGCTTCAGCAGTCTGTCCGTTTTGTTAAGAAGACAGTGGACACCTATAATCATTCTTTGTCTGATGATTGATACACATAATACACATGATAGATGTAGGACAGAAAAGATAATTCTGCTCAATCTCATTATTCAAATTTTTACCTTTGTTTTGAAGGTAAATGATAAATGCACCATTGAAATGAAAGACACAGGGTGAAGTTTCACCTGTGCAGCATGAGGGTCTGCCCCGCCTGCGGCTGCGATCTGCGCAGCTGGACATGCTTCAAGAACTCAGAGCATGTTTTAAACAAAATGCAGATTTGGATGAACAGAAGAAGCCATACAAAATGGGGGCCCTTATTTTATATTGTCCATTTCTTATTACTGGTAGAGGGTCACAGCTTTAATATTGAATAGGCATACTGTGTAAATGTGTTACTGTTCTGTAAAATATGTGGCTGGCAAATTCAGTTCATTAAGAACTTTGTCAGCAATGCAGTCCCCCTGCTGGAAGCGATACAGTACAGATAAGCCTGGTCACTCTTGACTATGGGAAATGAGGAAGACGAGCCGAAGCGACAGCTGATGGCTTCGCATCAAGTTTGCCGCTCTGAGCGCCGTTGTCCTTTGGCGCAGTCGTGTGAATGTTTGGATGTATTTGACAATCTCTTATTAGTTTCAGAGGGGTCTAATGGAGCCTAATAAGGGCTTATGTTACAAGCAGAACAGGACAGCTGCACCTCAGCACGGGAAGCCAGCAGGCAAACGGGCTCTCTGCAGGCCCCAAGTGCTAACGGATAGATTACTCCGGGATGGAGCGCCGTACTCATAAAGCAGATTATTTCAAGGAGGATGGACCTGCTTTTCATCGCCGAGAGTCTGGATGGGAGTCATCTGGTTGGCTGTGATGCCGCTGAGCTCAGAGCGCTTTTGTTAAATATTTCACGGGGCGCCGTGTTCGACAGGGAGTCTGGCCTGTTCCGTTTCGTCTTACTCTGTGTCTGGCCTCACTTGCGGGGCTTTGCGGTGCTCTCTTTGTGCCCGACATGTTTACCCTCTGCTGAATCGCATCTCTATTCTTCTAGGTTAACCAACGCGATGTGGTGAATCCACACATTGCAGGGCTTATGGAGAGAGTAAGAGGGCTACATTATTCATTTCACATAGAGATGAAGAGATTTTGAGAATTTAGCAGTGTTGTACATGCATACACAAATTACATGTAGGTCTAAGACACAGGGAACCACCTTCATATTATTATTGAAAATGATTATTTGCTCCTTTTTAAGTTTCCTCACAATGCGGAGTCAATTATGAATCATGGAAAATTAAAGAAGGTCAAGAGCAGAAAACTAACTATTGGAATTCAATTAGTCAACATCTCTGTTGATTTTCAGACCAGAATCAGTTCTGTTTCCGGCAAATATGTCTGTGCTTGTGAGGCACGTGATTTTAACGAACCAAATGAAAGCTGTGATATTGTGAATGTGACTGTGAGATACAGTATGACTCACTGTGAAGTGGCGTGCTTTTCCAGCGTGAGGAGGGGAGGCAGGTGAAGCGCTGGGCCATCTACAAGCTATCATCTGATCTAAAAACAACAAATAAAGAGTATGAGTGCCAGCGGAGGCCTGGCAGGGCGTCCCGCGCATGCAGCTGCCCAGGGGCTCGCCGCGCTGTGCATTCCTGCAGGATTTGCCCAGACATCTGATTCCGACACAAATCCTCCCTGATTACTTATCAGACCTGATTAAAAAAAGTGTGATGGGGGGGGGGTTTCTCAAGCCACCAAGGGCTTCTATGATTTAAAAAAAAAAAGACGGCCGCCGTAATCTGGACCACACTGTGGGTTGCTATTATTATCTCCATGCCCCTGAGACACTCCTTCTCGGACTGGCTTTTCTGACTCCTGCAAGCAAAATGGGATTAGCCTTGCATATAGTGAGAGGTCAGATCAGAAGTTATACAGCAGCTTTTAAAAATTTGGACATCAATGATCATCCATCCGTCATCCTTAAACTGCTTGTTCAGCACAGAATTATAGTGAGTAGGTCAGGTCTGGGCATGAGGGGACACCCCGGATGGGATGCCAGTCCAGGGCCAGGCACAGACACACTATGGGCAAAATGGAGTCCACAGTTCACGTAACTCCAGGTTCTTTTGGGAAGCAAACAAACACAGCGAAAATGTGTAAACTTCACAAACAGAGTAGAGGAGCAGGAATCAAACCCAGAGCCCTGGAGGTGTGAGGTCACAGTCACCAAGCTGTCCACATGAATATCTAACCTTTAAAAACTCGTCAGTTCCATTCTTCATACACTGAACATCTTAATGTACACATGATAATATTGGTTGTAATTGGAGGTAATTTTCTCTCTGTATTCCTAAAGGTGTTTTAGATAGTTTGGGGCGTGATGGTGATGATTATGATCATTAAAATAAGTATGATGATAATCAGGTATGCTCAGGAAGACTTAGTGTGCTCTTTCCTTAGTTTGTTGCTAATGGTTGTTAATTTCCCCAGTCACTGATTACTAAAGCAGTTTCTTCCTGAAGGAGATGAACCGGCTGGCACAGTGCTTAACACTGCTAACACGATCAGCACTCTCCGAAACACACGGCCACTGTTCAAAAGTATTATGTGTCATTCGAGCTTTTGATCTTTTCCTGCGATTGCTCTTCAGTATGATGTTCTGTTTTAAATGCACCTTTCTCTACAATAACTTCATATTCTTATCATAAAATCTTATTGACTGTTACTTTGTGGAAACAGGCAGTCAAAATGCTTTCGACTTGGAACTTTCGACTTTTATTAGAGCTGAATGTGACTGTCATATATTTCCATGGCTGTGTCCCCACTGAGGCTACATAATACAATTGGAGGAGAAGCTCCCCCTGCCAGGACCTGATGGGTTTTGGCAGCATTGCATCCCTGCATGCATGCTCCTGTGCCGGTCGCATGCCGTGTGTTTTATATCATTCCCCAGCAGCCGTAAATGCTTTACCCTCTGTTCTCTGTTAGCCCAGTCAGCACTCAGATGCCTCTCTGGGAGCCAGGTACCACATGCCATCCCATGGCTGGGTGTCTCCACAAGCACTAGTCAGATGGCGCTAGGACTGAATGAACTGCCTCTGTTTGCAAGTGAGGACCAGTCCTCGTTTTGGATCCCTTTTTGGGGTGTGTAGATGGGGATATAGAACAATACATGACTCCGATCACAAAAAAAGTGCTGTTTGTACCGGAAAGGGTGACCCTCACATGCTGAATCTGCAGCTCAGGCTTCTCAAGTTTTGCTACAGATCTTACTGGGTCCGAGGAACAAACAAAATAGCACGTGTTCGTGTAAAGAATTAAGTTGAACATGGACTGGCTTCTGATTGAGTTCCTCAAGACAGACGGTGACCGCTCACCCCCTTCACTCAGTGGTGCTCAGGTCTAAAGTATTACTGTAAGCCAGCGTGGGTCATTTTGAGGTTTGGTAGACCACAGTGCCAGTGGACTGTTGGATTAACCCAACAAAGACAAGGATAAGTGACAGCCGCTTAAGGCTGTGGGTGTGTTCCCTTTATCCTCGGCTGGCCGTTTCAGTGTCTGATACGTATCGGCCTACAGTGGGCTATTGTTCTTGGGATCTGAAACAGTCGTCACTTCAGATAATATATCTGGGGGTCATCATGGCTGAATCATTACTTTGTTCCCAAAGCCACCGTAATGCCCAGGTTTGCCAAGTGCCTAATCGAGCAATTATCCTACATAAACTGAGGTCCCATCCCAGATGGAGCCCATTAGACTAACATTTGGTTTTCCTATCAATTTTAGCAGAGGGGTGCTCATTCCTTGAGTATGACCCCCAAACTTTTTTTCCTCTCTTTCTAAAATACCAGACTTGACATTTTCCACGGCGTGATTATGGGATGAGATTATTTCAGTATGATCTTGCAAAGTGTCAGTAGTGCTTTCAGATGTCAGCGGCGCGAATGACTGCGACAACCAGACATTGACTATGACACATGCCCAGAAAAGTGGGGCAGAGTGGCTGAAATGGATTTCAGGTGGATTGATGGCCTTTTCTGGCCAGTCCAAAAAAAAAAAACTTAAATCAGTAATCGCTACATAATGTCAACTGTGAAGACTAGAGGGAAAGTGCTATCTGAGCAGCATTTTCCTGTCCCGGCCTAGAAAGCAGCTACCATAATGAAAGCAAAGCAGAGATAGAACAAGTGCGGGAGCATCTGCCCCGGTCCCATGGCTTGCTGTACCAAGCGTCTATTCATGGCATCAAAGGCTGTTTGCTTATCCAACTGTTCCTTTATGGCCTCACCTTCTAGAGCAGGGCGGGCGGAGACGTGAGGAGGGGCAGCACTCCTCAAAGATCACCCCCAGGACCAGGGCACCGGCGCTTTTCACTTCAAAGACAGCGACCACAGGCTGAGGAATGTGGCCCCCCCTCACCACCCTTTTTCCAGATGCAGGGGCCGCTTATTTGTGATGGACCCCCGGTGGTTGCTGGGGGTGTGGGGCAGAGGGGGGGCTGACGGTGATCGATGGCCGTGGTGCAGGCCTGACAGCGGGACAAGGCCTCACTGACAGCGACTTCTCTGCTGATGGCTGGGCCCCCTCTTCCTCAGAAAACCGGGGGTAGTCCATTCACCGGGCTGAAAGCAACAGAGGTCTATTCTAGCATAGTAACCAGAAAGCAAAAGTGGCTATTTTGGTCAAAGCTTAAAATCTAATTTTGAGCAACGCTCGTTGATGAAGACGGAAAGCAGATGGCCATTACTCAACCTCTCACGCTCCTGCATAGTCAGGGTTACCACCCAGAAACAGTCTGATCTTTTGAAGCAAAATGATGGGAGGGTGGATTTTGTGTTGGAAGCTCAACCTCAAGGCCCCTCTGTTACATCCTTGGCCCCTGGAGAGAACACATAGAGCCAGTCTTGGTGACCTTGACCTTGGCTTTTGGAAGCTATGCTGGGTTCTTGTATTGCTCCTCCATCTTAATCAGTGTAGCAGGTAGCAAGCCCCACATCGTCGCAGTGGGGATTTGTTCGAGGGCCTTGCTGGACAGCTCTGTCGATGCAGACAGATTGTTACTGTAAAGCGGGGGGGGGGGCGGGGCATTGGGGGGTGAGATTTAGTGCCTGGCACTGCGAAACTCTGTCCCTGCCTTCAGGAGTCCTCACACTTGCAGTGAACATTGTTTCAGCACACTGAATCTTGTCTCGGAAAAATCTTCCTAATCTGTCCATGAAAATGGGACATGGCACTTTATTATATGCTTGGTTGTATGCTTGTCCATTCTTAGGAAAAACAGCCAAAATTAGGATGAGATACAGCTATAGATCATCCTGCCTGTGCTTGTTTATCTGTGAGGAATGAGCTCAGGCCGTGCTGTGCGTGCTGTGTTCCTGGGGGCCAGCCTGTTTTTCCTACTCAGTCCCCCGGGTTGTTTGTACGAAGCCCGCTGGGATCGTGCTGCGATTCTCGGTGGCAAAGTGGACTCTCTGCACTCCACCTAATAGCCAGGATGGGAAACAGCAAAAGAAAGCCTGGACTAATTTTTCATAATTTTTCATGATGAAGTCGTGCTGCTGTTAGTATTTTTTTGGTATTATTATTATGTTGGTATGGTTAGTCAACATTTTATCCTTTTATATAGCTGGATATGATTTCTGCTGAAATTCTGGTTAAGAGAAAGGGAAAAAGGTTATGGCAAGGCGTTTCCTGGTATCTGACCTGACAACCTTCTGCTCTAAGTCCAAATCCTCCATCCACTATTCCTTAAAGGTCATATGTTTCAAAGTAAAAACAGAGTGACGTTTTTAACAGGAATGGGAACTGACCTGGTTTAGTTTAGTCATGATCATCACAATTGTCTTGTGTTAATTATTTTTAGTGGGTAATTAATGTTTACAGTGCACTGTCATATGTGCCCTTTGTCAGTGAGAGAAGGGGAAACCTGGGATAAGTGATATTCTTGTTAGTTTACAATAGTGCAGTGCAAATAAGACCTTAAAGCTTCATCTTTCATCTTTTATTGATCTTTGAATTTAAGGGTTTTGTGTTTTGGAGATTTGAATCTGTTTCAGTACCTTTGAATGTAGCTTCATTCTGTCAAATGGCTGCCACAGGCCACAGGTTCTTTAATAGACAAGAATGTCCTCAAAACCACAAGTATGAAAACAGCAAGGCTTGATGTGGCATCAGTCCAGGCATACAGAACATGATTGACGATGTTGTTCTAGCTGAGAGAATATACCAATGTCTTCATGTTACAACTTCCAAAACATTGTCTCTTGCCTTTGGAAACGTAAAAAAGGGAGTCGCAGGCTCCCCAGAGCAGGTCAAGAAGACCGCCCAAGAGTGAGAAGAGTGTAAGAAAGAGTGTTTCACGGACAGATACTTGTGCTTCTCCTACTGCATGGCTCTGGCAAACAGGCTGATTGGCGAGAGACAGAGGAACTCAGTGGTGAAAAGTGTAACTGGCAGGTGGAATTAGAGTCGACAGGGCTGCTGGAGAGGCTCTCCATTGAATTCCACAGACAGGCTTTGGGCTGTTAACATCTCAATAAGGTTGATCTCTTATGTGAGTCTACTGCCTAGACAGACACTACAAAATAAATTCTTGATCTGTGCTGAGGAAACTTGCAGTAGTCAGAAAATGGAAGGGTAGACCAGGGGCCTAGTATGGTAAAACAATGACAGCATACATTTAATTTTCTTTAAATGAATATAACATATATCCCATTATCCATCCACCTATGTTTTGTCAGTAACTGCCTATCCAGTGAGGGTAAAGGTGGTAGCTACTGGTGCAAAGCAAAGGCTGATTTATACATCAGTGTCAAATCGATGCCATAGGTACAGTATAGCTGTGGAGCTAAATCAGTGCCAATAGTTTTGTTACACTGTAATTTGAAAATAAGATTTTTGATTTTGAATAAAAAAACAACAACAATATATTCAAAGTAAAAATAAGTTTTTGAAAGTTTTTTTTATTCAGGTAAATTTTTTTAAATAAATATTTCATTTGCATTTTTCACTTTTTCATATATTTTGATATTTGAGGTATTATTTTTTCAGTTGCAATTTTTTTGGTTTTCAGATCTTATTTTTTTACAGATTGAAATCATAATTTTTCGGTTTCAGATTTGTTTTCCACATTCAGATTTTTTTTTCACTTTCAGACGTTTGGCACTGATTTGCCATAAGGGTGTGTTATGAGCTTAGAGGGTGTAATAATGAGTGACAGCATAACAAAGTAGGCTGAGGACCTCCATCATTGCCTTTGTTATCAACTTGAACTAGATACCAAATTCCAAAGCCACAACTATATGACGTATCTTTCGTTCATTATGAACATTATGAACTGAATCATAATTTTTAAAAAAACTTTTATTTTTAGATAGAATTTTTTCAGACAAGATTCAGTGTGCTGAAACAAGTTCAAAATCAAAACTTGTTTTCAATTCGTTTTTCAACTTAACAAAACTATTGGCCCTGATTTAGCTCCACACATAGCCACATAGCCTACGCCATAGCCTGATGCGCAGAAATATCTCCTCAGAAATGTAACTACACATCATGGTGACGCAGATTGCAACAACTTGTATTGGTTGGCTTGGTAGCATCGCACTTCCTCCTACACTAATATTTTGTTGTTGTTAGTTTCCAGCTGGAGGTATTTTAGTGTGGGAAAAGTTCTATTTAGCTTGTTGCTAACCTGCTGTTTTTGCCACGTTTGCAGCCACTCTCGCTGTTAAAAAAAAACTTTTCACGCTAGGGCTACACGACACTGGAGAATGCCGATATCGCAGTGTGCTTTTTCTTGTGATAAATGTGGCGATATTTATAAAGCAAAAGGGCAGTTCAAAATAAATTTCTCACGAATGCATCTATGACTGATTTAAACAGCAAGGATGAAAATGATTGCGATTGGTTTGAAGTGCGCATGCAGAGCTTGTGCAAAAACAGCAAAACCCTTGCATTCTCTGCGCTTGGAGCCATTAAATGTATTCGATTTGTGGATCGTTGATCGACTCGGCAGAAACTGGGGACAAAAGGGCCAGGAGATAATAATAGTGACACTTTATTGATCGCTGGGGGAAATTCTCTTGGTGCCTACCTTATATTGCACCTCCACAACACACATATAGGGGAGAGCAAAGGGCAGCCACCTGTAGCGGCATCCATGGAGCTGGAGGTTAAGGATGTTGCTCAAGGATCTACAGACAAGACTATTCTGCTGGGGCGAGGCTCAAACCAACAACCTTCTGACCACAGGCACAGCGGCTGAGCCACGTACATTCCCTACGAGTGCTGAACAGTGACCTTTATGAAAGTAGGTAGATGGGCATGATGTGGGTGCTGTCGGCATATTCAAGGAGCTCTGCGGGCACAAGATGCCGCGTGGAGAGCGCCTCTGTATTAGAGCGCTGTAATTGGCCGCATTCTGACCTCTTCTGCTTATTAGATTTCAGATCCAATTGCTGAAATTCAGCTGGTGCAGCATCCAAGGTGTGGATGGGGATATGATTTACAGGGCAGGTTTTGATTCAGAAGGACGCTGCACTGAGCTGAAAGGCAGAACTGCGACTGTATGCTTAATAGAAGAGGCAAAGAGGAGGTTCATATGCCGGTCACATCTCCAGGCATGTAGTGTTTTATTTAGTTTCATGCGGGGTGCCATTGCGGGGCCAGTTTTGATCACGTGGATGGAGAGGCTTGAACTTGGTGAAGCACAGTGAGCTCCTACTGCAGACTGTGTGCACCTGTCCACTGTGAACCAGGCATAAAAGGGACCGCTGCTGTATCTCCAGATTTCACCACACGCAATTAGCATTTGAATCCATGTGTGGCTATTTTTAGCACTCGGCATGCCATTGTCAAACCAATGCCTGTAGTACCAGAAAATTGCAGGGGAACCACAATGACAGACGTGCTTTTGTTCTCCAGTGAAAAGATGCCATTCTCCTGCTCTAAATGGCTGATAGCGCTGTGCTGAGCAGATAGCCAAGATTACTTCAATCTCCCAGTATGAAAACATGAAAACTCACTATATTTGTTATTAGACTGCCACTGCTTTACCCTGGTTGTTCTTGACACCATTTACTGCAGTAAAGACGAAGATAGTGATATGGTTAATGTATAATTATGGTAATATACAGTATATATTTATTGAGGTGCACAATTAACATAATATACATGCTATTTTATGTCCACTTATGGCCTTGGTGTTGTGTTACACAATGTCTGTCTGTGAACGTGACCATGTCGATAATAATATTTTTTGTTCTCATATTTTTTGTTCTCTGAAATGGTCTAGTTTCACATGACATGATTATTGTGTTGTTTAAAATACTGAGGAGAGGTCTTACAATTGGCGGGTGGGGGGGGGGAATTGGTGCTCGATAAAATGTACCGATGTGGGGAGGGGAGGTTCTCAGTGCATAGATGCAAATTTTGCATGGTTGCCTGTTATCGAAAGGGGCATTCGGTACAATCTGCAGACCTGGGGGAGGGGCGTGTGGCGCCCCTTGGTAAAGTGGGTAAATTTTGTAGTGGGCCCCCTGCCATGATGGGTCTGGGGGCAAATGCTCCTATGCCCCCCCTGCCTATTCCTCAACTGCTTTAAAAGGTGCATTTTCTACATCCGAATGTGACATTAATTAAGTGACATGCGAATTACAGTGATTTGTATTTACTGTTGCTGCGGTTAATAAAGGGGCAGTTGCTGAAACACTGGTTTACATTCCAATGCACAGCGAAAGGTTACTGCATGCAAAGTGCCATTTGCATGTAGTTATAGTGCAAGTAGCTGTAACAGACTGAGGAATTTGATAGCTCTGCATATTATTACTGCCAAATAAGATAGTTCTGCATATAATTAATTCCACTGTGGAATGGCGATTTCATACATTAAACATAGTTTAGTTTGATTGCTTTTTTTCTGTCCAAAGGATTTGTTTGAATATAGATTAAATCGCAGGACTGTCAGTCAAATTATTTGCTGAATTAAGAATGATATTTCAGTGACATTGAAGTCCCTAAGCGGTGATTTGATGGTATCTGCAAAATTGTGTACATTTGAACAATCACAGTGGAATTTGCTTTGCAGTGCTTCTCATCTGCCCCTTTGTGAGAGCAGAGGAAGAGAGGATTTCTCTCCGAGGCGTTTGGTTTCCTTCTGAGTTGTTGCTCCAGGTTTTAAGTACAACACGCAAATACAAATTATTTGTCAAAGCCCTTGACAGATCAGTGGTAATTGCTGAAATACACTGTGCTCCATTGCATGAAATTGTCTCCAGGTGTGAAGAAGAATTGCCACCCCTCATTACCAATCATTTTTATTACGACAATTATGGGATGTGCAGAGCCGGACTATATTTGGAATGGATCAGTAGCGCGGGAGTCATGTTTAAAAAAGCCGTGTGTGGAAAGAGCGGCCCATAGCTGATGTATCCTGTTTTCAGTGGTGGGGGCATGGATAGTGGCAGGGCGGGACACCCAGCACTTGACAGGGGTCCTGCCCTCTCCTCCCTCGGGCCATGGTGCCACACCAGGCTTTTGGAGCCGGTCTCTCTTGGGGTTTGCGACAGGGTGGGGTGCGAGCTCTCCAGATGCAGTGCCCTGCCAATTCCCCAGCTTCAGCCTCATCCTGTGGTGTCCGGCCTGGGGGGGGGGGAGGGGGGTCCCCTGTGTGCCTATGGCTTGGGAGGTGGGGCCCTCAGATTATCCCTACATTGGAGGGACTAGCTTCAGCATAGCGTGAGGACATTACTCTATCGAGGAGCCAATCGTGCTAATTTGACTGGACAAAACTAACACTCGTTCATTCCAGATGATTTAGCATTTCAATTGCTGCATTCTTTTCACAGTACAAAGTTGTGTAAGGTATTTAAAAGTGAAAAGTACCACTTCCTTATCCCCTATCCAGATCTACTATGAACTATTGCAGCTTGACATAGGATCTTATATTGTTATTCTCTGCCTGAGTGATACTGATCTGGTGACACATAAACGCTGTGGCCACGGTCCCTCCGTCCTCTGGCTGCCACCCCGTAGGCGTCCTTAAACCACATCAGCCCTGTGTTATTCTCCAGTGCACCGGTGACGGACCGCCCCCCACCCGGCCCGTCTGAAGCGCTGTTGTTTTGGCGTGCTCTCCTTAATTATGTTATCGCAGGTGAACGTGTGAACTCTGCAGGGTCTGGCTTGGCTTAAGCCTTTGCAGCAGAGGGGAACGGCAGCATGTTGGTGAGCCTGAAGGCCAGATGCTCTAATGCTCTGCGTCTGTTTTATGCCGAGCAGAACGTGCCAGGCATCCGGATGATGCTCAGCAGACGAGGCACAGCAGCATCAATAAGGCTTTAAGAATTTAGATGTTGAACATTTTTTTTGGTCTTCTGCTTGAGTAATAGAGTTAAGCTGCTGTGGCTCTTATATTAGATCATGCAATTATCCTCATTTCACTCGGTCAAATCTCTTTTTTAGGCCCTGTGGTTTTGCTCGCTGAAGTACGGGAACTCTTGCACAAACAGTAGTGCGTTATCTTTGGCTCGGAGTCTGCCAGAGGGAATCAAATCTAACCACCTGGGTGAGGTTGCTGATCCCATAGTAGGAAATCTGGGAAATGGAGACGGAGATTGGGTAGAGGTGGATCCCGTAAGCACCTGATTCCTGGCCGGACTTGCCTGTTGGGCTTTTGATGCTATCTCTCTGGGTTTGGTTAGAAGATGAGGTCTTAAAAGCTTCCTTGTGAGACATGGCAGACAAACACGGTAATTAGATATGCCTGTGTGGGGAGCTACCTGTGCAGAATGGCACCGCGCTGGAGCCGCTCGCTGCCGTGGGGAAGTACAGTCGGCTTGTCCGCCCCGCTCCCTCGCTGCACACTCATTCCCACAAGCCGTCGGCTCCGAAGGGGGATGGAACTGGGCTCGGGAGACCCTCAGACGGCGGCTCTGTTTGAGTCCAAACAGGCTCATCTACAGAGGGGCTCGGGTGGGGGGTCCTGATTAATGGCGCAGTGGGGGCTCCGGAACATACTGTATGAACAGAAGTCGTGCTGAATAGCTCTGCCGCGCATCGAGTGAATGTCCCTTCGTTTTATCCCAGATGCCGGCTTTTAACCAAGAAACTGAGCCCTCCCATTGGTCGTGGCTTGCAGAGGCGTGTCCACGCGACTGTCGACGTGTGAATCCCAGCACGTGTGTATTCTGTAACGATGTCTTATGCCGCTGCGTGATTCTGTATGACTTTGTGCAGCTTTGTAAGAGCTACTGTGTGAATGGCTGTCTGTGTGAAAACAGACGTCTCTGCACGAGTGTGCAGTGTGTGTGTGTGTGTGTGTGTGAGGGAGTGTCACTGTGTGTGACACTGTGGTAACAAGCTGCCCCCCCCCCCACCTTGCTTAGCCAGAAATGGAGACAGACAGTGTCTGTGGTTCAGTGATGGTGAGTCAGGCCAGGCCTTGGGGACCTTGTGGGGGCTTGGTGCCCTGTCAGCTTGTCCGCCATCCCTTGCAGAGTACGACCCAGTAGTGGCGCCCCCCCAATTTCCTGACAAGCCCTGGTTCTCAGTCCATTGATCACGCCGGGGTCTCGAGGAGTGGATTGTTTTTCACTCTGAAGTGTGCTGCAGCCCCTGCTCAGATGTATTAGCAGATATATCAGTACAGCGGACAGCGGGAGAGACGGCGGACAGGAGGTGAGCAGCTACCCCGCAATGTACCACCACACCTTCTCTGAAACGAGGAAGCCTTTTATTGCGGCTTCCGTTTATCGCGCTGCTCGGATTCCCCCAGGAGGTGATACATGCAGCACAGTTAAGCATACTGCCCCATTAATTGGCTCTCTATTGGGCTGAAAACCTATACAATGTTGTTACCGGCTCCCTGCTGCTGGTGCAGGATTTACCAAGCGGGAATTTCAGCAATGTCATGGCGTGCCTGTGGATGCCTCAATGAATCTGTTTTGTGAATTATGGTTATGTGATCCCGGGGTCAAGTTTGGGTGTGACCGCCGTGCCTCAGGGGGTGAGGTCTCCATGTCTGTGATTGGAAGTTCACCTGTGCTCAGCAGAGTAGCCACATTTCCGTCCTTGAGCATAGCCCTTAACCCACTAAAAAATGCTCCAGGGGGCAATGGATGAATGGCTGTCCCTGCGCTCCCCAAGTTTCCCAAGTCACTTATGTGTGTCTGTGTGTATCTTAAGAAAGGATAGCAGGATGGGATGTGTGGTAAAACACATTACAATATACCTTTTCTTGTAGACATGCAGAAATATTTGGTAACACTTTCTATAAACCCAGTATCCATAAAGCATTATAAACTCATTCATAAGCAGTTATAAGGTATTCATAAAGCCTTATAATGATTGACATTAGACTACATAATCATTTATACATAGTCATGACTGTACACATAAAGTGTTATAATGTTGTTATAATCCTTTACAGCTTAAAGTGTCACAAGGCATTATAAAGCTTCTTTTGCCTCTTTATGCTGACATCAAAAGAAGCTTTATAATGCTTTGTGACACTTTAAGCTGTAAAGGCTTATAACATAACATTATAACGCTTTATGTGTTAATAAATGATTATGTAGTCTAATGTCAATCATTATAATGCTTTATGAAAGAGTTTATAATGCTTTATGGATACTGGCCTTAAGTAAAGTGTTACCAAATATTTCATGTTCGTAACTCTAAAGTGAAGAGATGGTCATTGTTTCCCACCATTGTAGAAATTCTGAAAATGCCTGTGCAAGGACTGTGTGTGTGGTGCGTATCTTTGAAGGTGGGTTGCGGGGAGAGAGACTGCTTTTTTGTTTGTGTTTTTGTTTGGGGGGGGGTGCCCGTTAAGAGAGTGATGCGTAGCGGAGGGAACGGGATGCCACAGATGTGGCCCCCGGAGGTTCCCCCTCAGGACACACTTCACGTCCGTGAGGGGGGTGTCTGATCTGGGCCAGGGGGGTGGGGGGAGGCAGGGAGGCAGACACCTGGCAGGGATGCTGATGAGACGGGGTGACGGATCGATTGGGCCATAGAGGAACCGGAGAGGGAGCCAATGTCTGACCTTTTCGCGCGAGTGGCTGTCTCACTGGCTGCGTTAACCGCTCTGATAATTGCCCCGGACCCCTTCGCTGGAGGGGGCAGATAGCTTCTGTGCGAAATGTCAGGCTTTAACCTATCAGTGTTCACATTCGCATCCAGCTGTTTGCCGGGCTCCTCGAGAATCTTAATGAAGCCGGATAAAGCATGTTATGTACTGACAGGCCGGTGGCTGAGAGCAAGGGCTGATGGGAGCTGGGTGGGAAGGGCCTGGAAAGAAACCACGGCAGAACATATACAGTCACACGCCCTCATTCCATATCTTACAGCTAGATGCATGTCTGTCCTTTGCATTTCCTGTAGAGATTCATGCTAATCGCTTAAGGTCTAAATGCTCATCCTCTGTGACTCTGCTTGAGCTGCATAGCATGATGTGAGAAAGCCAGTAAGATGTGAGAGTGTGTGTGTGTCTCTGTGTGCATTTCTGTGTCTGTGTGAATGTCTGTGTGTGTGTGTGTGTGTGTGTGTGTCTGTGTGAATGCCTGTGTGCATGTCTTTGTGTGTGAGTGTCTGTGTGCGTTTTTGTGTCTTTGTGAATGCCTGTGTGCATGTCTTTGTTTGTGTGTGTGTGTCTATGTGTATGCCTGTGCGTGTGTGTCTGTGTTCATTTCTGTGTCTGTGTGAATGCCTGTGTGCATGTGTGTGTGTGTGTGTGTGTGTATGCCTGTGTGTGTGTGTGTGTGTTTCTATGTCTGTGTGTATGCCTGTATGTGTGTGTTTGTGTGTGTGTGTGGGTTTGCATTTGCGGACCAAATACATTTGGGTAAAATGTTTGGGTTAGCTACTTATGGTTAAAGTTAGGGCTGGGTAGGGGTTAAGGGTGTTGTGATTGGGATTATGGTTTTCCCACAGAGATGAATTTGGACGGTCCCCATTTAGATCAGTACGCGAGTCTGTGTGTGTGTGCATTTCTGTGTTCGTGTGTATGCTTGTTTGTATGTCTGTGACCGTTTCAGTGGCTGTGTGTATGCCTGTGTACATGTCTGTGTGTGTGTGTGTTTTGTAATTACATTTTGGGGACCAGATTTCCCCACAATGTCATAAAAACATGTAACTTTTTACCTTGCATGGATATTCTTTTGGTCCCCACAGGGACAATTTTATAAAAATCTGTGAATGCAATCAACTTAAAACTTAAAATCCCAAAAGTTTTGTATTTTGGTTACTTATGCTACGTTTAGGGCTGGATAGGGGTTAAGGTTGTCATTGTTGGGATTTGGGTTTTTCCCCATAAAAATATGAATATAAACATGTGTGTGTTCATGTGTGTGCGTGTGTGTGCGCGCGCGAGGCTGTGGGCCAGCTGTCTGGGGTGCTGGGTAAGGGGAGCCCGCTGATGCGCTGAACCTCCTGCCGCCGTGTCTGGGCCTCACCTGCGGCGCCGTGTCTCCCCCCCTGACAGCTATGTCCGCGCGCCGGAGTCCACCGTCCTGATTTATGGTCCCCCCTGCCGCCCCCGCCCCTGCTGCCCACGTCCACCCCGCTGGGACTTCGGTCGAGGTGCCCCCACCTCCCCCTTCCCCCGAAGGGGCCTCCTCTCCTCTCCATGGGGAGATGAATGGGGGCCGGCTGGCTGCCCAGCCTTCACCAAATGTGCAGACGCCCCGCCGGGCGGCGTGTCAATGCAGATTGATTTGCGGGCCCTTCTGCCAGGGCTCTGCTTGGGACACCTGCCATCAGAATCTGAATCGTGCCCCTCCGAGTCGCCGGCGTCCCCGTTCCAGGCCGGGTGCGGCTCCTCTGCATCCTAGAAACGCATCCTCGCGAGCTTATTCTGCACCGTGGAGGACGGGACAGCTCTGTGACTTTCAGCAAAGATAAATAATCACACCGGTCACATGACACGTCAGGATGTATTAATTTGATTTATTTTAATGGTTTGTTATGCAAATGATCAGAAACCCCTTGAGTAGTGTGCAGAAAATGAACAAAGAAAGATGACGGTGCCAAAAGATTCATTAATAATCATTACTCATCAAAGGCCCCCAATGACAAACCAGTGCTCGAAGATGGCAGGCAGTGGGTCAGAGAGATGGAATGTGGAAGGGAGGCCCAGCTCTTTGATGCTGGGTTTGGTGTCTCAGACCGGGAAGACTGGGTGAGGAAGGGAGTCCCAGCGCTGTGATGCTGGGGTCTGCGTCTCCGATGAGGGAGGCAGGGTGAGGAAGGGAGTCCCAGTACTGTTATGCTGGGACCAGTGTCTCGGACGAGGGAAATGGGGTGAGGAAGGGAGTCACAGCGCTCTGATGCTGGGGTTCGCATCTCCAACGGGGGAGACGGGGTGTGGAGGGGAGTCACAGTGTTCTGATTCTGGGGTTGGCGTCTCGGACAGGAGAGATGGGATGAGGAAAGGAGTCACAGCGTTTTGATGCTGGGGTTGGCGCCTCCGACGGGGGAGATGGGGTATGGAATGGAATCACAACGTTCTGATGCTGGGATCAGTGTCTCCAATGGAGGACACAGGGTGTGGAAGGGAGTTACAGCGCTCTGATGCTGGGGTCGGCGTTTCTGATGGGGGAGATGGGGTGTAGAGGGGAGTCACAGTGTTCTGATGCTGGGATCAGTGTCTCCAACAGGGGAGATGGGATATGGAAGGGAGTCACAGCGCTCTGATACTGGGGTCGGCGTCTCCGACGGGAGAGATGGGGTGAGGAGGGGAGTCACAGCTCCCTGTTTCTGGGTTCTGTATAAGGCTGGGAACACCAGCAACAACTCACAACAACTACACTACACTCTTTCAGAACAGCTGTGAAAGATGCAGATGAGGCCATGGTGGCAGTCTTCTGTTGCTCTCTGGTGGCTATCTGTCACCATACACACGTGCTTGGATCCCACTGTCCACAGAGTTGGATCTGTTCTTTGTTCTTTTCAGACCACCTCGATACGCATTGTCTTATGGACTCACCTGCGGATTCAGTCTTAGCTGGCAACCTGGCAGGACGATTGGGGGCAGGCATGCGCTTGCATGTGCATGAAATGAGGGGCGCGTCGGCCGAATGCGATGAAGGGGCAGCCAGGAACAGGTTGTTTGGATTAGAGCGGTTTTAGCGCTGGTGCTCTGGGCAGAAAATAAAGGCGCGTTATCAGTCACTGCCCAAAGCTGGCGTCGCACATTGAAGCGGGCAGCATAATCAGCCAGCCTCTGGCTGACCCCCCGCCCACTCTCTCCCACCAGAGTGATTTATTCCCGGGCAGCAGACGCTGTGTGGTCCACCAGGGAGGCGAGGTCGGAGGGATTCAAGGAGCGGTAGAGTCTCCTCAGCGGAGGATTAAGTGGCTGGCGGGCCCAGCCCAGAACGCGGGCCGAGAGGGGGCCGGCCACTGTGGTCAGGAGCTCTGCCTCTTCACCTGATTTTCCCCCCGCACCCCACACACGAGCTCTGAGACTGACTGGGATGACTGCTGCTTAAAATTTATCCAGGCCAGACTA
Organism: Petrocephalus sullivani; assembly: GCA_026780845.1. Lineage (NCBI taxonomy): Eukaryota > Metazoa > Chordata > Actinopteri > Osteoglossiformes > Mormyridae > Petrocephalus > Petrocephalus sullivani. The sequence goes on from JAODKM010000001.1 coordinate 35,091,233, forward strand.
CATCGCGGCTCTACGCAACCTTATTAGAGCTTATGAGGCAGACGGCGATGGAAATCTGCACTGTATGACTGGCGAGAAGGGGGAATCCGGGTGGTTTTTTAGCCGCCCACCTGGGGCCTCTCAGCGAAGGTGCATGCAGGACCGCTCTCTGCGTAGTGCAGCCGATGTGGCAGCTCCTAATTAGCCGTTGATGGCTTGATTAACTAATTTTGCTTGTGCCGGTGGGCCCAGGCGCGGTGCTCACAGGCGGCCAGTGGGCGGGGAAGCAGAGCCCTGTGGTTCATCCTGGGGAGGGAAGGGCGTGTCAGTACAGGGATATTCTGACCCTTTTGGGGAGGGTGGGGGGGTTATTAAAAAGATGATTATTGAATATGAGTCTTGCTAAATGCTACTGTGTGAGGAATTCTGCATGCAGAATTGCTGTCGTCTTTATTCCAAGCTGATCTGTGCCTTGGTATGCTGCTGGGACCCGCGGTAGTGAGAGCCGCTCTAACGCTGTTGCATAATGAACGTTTTTATAGAATTCGTATTTTTGTCTGCTGGAAAATTCATTAGTATGAGACACCAGACACTGAAGTGGGGCACTTCTTCAAGCCGTTTTTAGTTTGGTTTGAAATTGCATATCGCAGTTATGCCTAAAAAAAAAAGTCCCTGTCTATATATCCCGGGTGTTTATAGATGGCCTGTGCTTTGCTAAGCCAGGCAGAGATGTTATTCTGAATAACATGTGCCTGACGGGTCTCCAAGTGGCCAGAGCCGCGGTGTTTATACAGACAGTTACGGCGCACAGACCCGGCGGTGGAATCGCCCCGTAACTGTGAGCTAATGGCATTTCGAGTGGCTGCCATTAATCCCAGCAGCCTGCACGGGGCCTTCAGGGTCATGGTGGCACAGACGGGAAGGGAGACGGGGGTAGGGATGCTGGGAAGCCTCCCATCGAGCTCGTAAGAGAGACACGCTGGCGGGGAGAGCAGTGGGGGGGGGGGGGGGGGGCCCAGGCACAGGGGCGTCATGTGGCACCGGCCCGCCAGGAGGGAGAAAAAAACCCATCCGGGAGCCCGGGGGTGTCTGCCTTGCCACCCCCGAAGCATGGTTCTCCCCTGATAGGTCCATGTATACATCGCAATTTTACTGTTCCCAGTAGTCATATTTGCCAGTTTTAATAGTTTGACATGGCCTGTATTTTAATATATGTAATGGCAGCATTATTAAGCACACCTACCTCATAGCAGGTATGACCAACATTTACCCCTACTTTCCACAAGTTGTGCTCTCATAGACGGAGTTGCCACCTTCGTTCTGTAGAACTAGAGAGCTACATTCCACTCTCACAATCTCACAATCTGAAAAAATGGGACAAAATTAAATTGGTTCAAAAAGGGACACACCTCTTTATTTGGTCGTCCTGTTGGCATTAAGGACTTTGGGTATTCACCACTGCCTGTTATCAAGACCCAAAGATCCATAGAACTGCGTCCGTTTGGATGTCTTTTTGTTCATTGCACCATCCTCTGTAGCAATCTCTTACTTCCTGAAGATTTCCGAGATGCTAGAGTCACCACGTCTGTCCCCAGCAATCATGCCGTGCTCACAATCGCGTAGATCACGTCTCTTAGCTGTTCTAATGTTCAGTCAAACCTAGAGGCCGTCTTGAGCCAGCTTGCACGCTTGCAGCCACTCGCTGTGCCTGGAGGAGCAGGCGCTTAGACCTCTCGTGTCATTTCGCTGGCTTTGCTTGTGTCAGCGCCGGGACAGCACATCAGCCCACGGCCACACTCGCGCTGCGCTGCGGTCCGGATGAAGCACGGGGTCGGCTCATTGCCCAGCTCGCTGAGACAAACGGTGCCCGCTTTAATTATAGATGAGAGTATTTAGTGACCGTAACATATTGACCGGGCAAATGAAGCAGGCCCTAATTTCACTTCCAGCAGCGAGGAGCCAGCCGAGAGGGCCAACGCACGTGAGATCGTGTGTCAGACGCCTCCACTCATATATTGACAGGCGCCTGACCCGGACTTTCTCCTGAGAGCAAACCTCTACATTAGGTCAGGGAGTAGCGGCGAGCACGGGCAGATTCAGTTACGCTTGCGATTAGTCCGAACAGGGCCTGGTGAATTAATGTGTCTGTTCCCCCCCACCCCGAGTCAGAGAGCCACAGACATGGCACTACATTAATCTTGCCACCATTGGCTGGATGTTGTGACTTATTTTGGTATCGATTGCTTGGGGCCTGTAGTGTGACGCTCTCTGAGAAACATTCCCTTTGTCAGTGTGAGACCTGTGCTCACAAGGCCGCCATTAGCTGCAGTGTTATGGAAATAATTAAATTAACTGTCAGCAGATATTGCACTTCAGGGGATAACATGTCTTGTGAATGAAATGTTTTTCCAGTCGGGGATAGTAAAGTTAGGCCCACATCTGGAGTGATAATACTTCACAAGGAAGTCAGAAAAAGTATTTTTCACACGTATCTTTCCTGCCCATTGATCCCATAAATGGCACCTCACACTGCCAGCACCTCACACTCACATGTGCAGTGAATGAGCGTGTTCCAGACCGACCCAGAGGGGACCATTTCTTAGCAGCATACAGTACATGCGTATCGGGTAAAAGTTAGGGTCAACAGGACAGATCTCGCACACTTTATAGAGGATATGAACAGAGCCTCTGGCTGTTGTCTTTCATGGAATTTTTGTGGAGTAGTTATGGCAGAGTGTGGGGGGTGACCCAAATTTGTGGGCTTAAAAACTCTGCCCAACCCCCACCTCGATTCCACCATCTGGGGCAATGATGCTGATAGCAAGAGGTCCTGCCCAGGGTATAACCCCAGCCTGCACCTTTGGCTTCTCTAAGAAGACTCCAGTGCATCTCTGTGCTTGCTGAATGTGGAGCAACAGATGAAATAGCTAGCATAGTATAGTATAGTATAGTATAGTATAGTATGGCATGGTATAGTATAGCATAGTATAGTATAGTATGGAATAGTATAGTATAGTATAGTATAGTTTAGTATAGTATAGTATATTATTTTATAGGACAGCAGACTGCTTTGCATCCCCAGAGAGGGTGGCAGTTATATAAACTGATAAACTATATAAACAATACAGCAACAAACTGCGTATGATTTGATTGTATCATGTGGTCGATGAGCTGCATGTATTCACTGAAATGGGGAACAGGAATGCGGCCTCTGACTGTAAGTCTCCAACAGACCTAAAATAAGTAGTGTCTTTTCACTCAAGCCCTAAATCCAAAAGCCTCTCCAATAAATGTACCTTACGTGTAAATATATAATACACATCCAATTTTCTGAGATTTGAAAAATGTTTTTTCTTTACACCAGTGCTTAAAAAGATGCAAACACTTCCCAGGATTCTGACATTTGGAAAATCCAACTGGGGAATAAACAGGCGAAAAGTGAAACTTTGTTTACTGCCCTGAATCAAAGTGCTGGCTTTCCTGACACCTCTTTGGTACACGGCAGCAAGTGATTATGTCATCTGGGCCCGCCGCCGGCCCGTTTGCCAGGGAAACGCTGCGTCGCATTTGATTTCCTGTTACACGTGGAAACAGGAACAGCTGCTACTTGTCAGGCCTTTTTCCCGCCTCTCCTCGGTCGTCTGCCGCCAACCGTGGACCAACATAAACCCGACATGTCGTACAGTTGCACGATATTCCCCTGACAGTTTGCATGCCTGATGTGCCCTTGCCCTGCGCCTGTCTTTCAATCCATCTGTCTTCGGAGAGTCAGTGAACGTGAAGTGTTTGGGTCGCTATGTTCTCAGCGGATCCAGCGATCTGCTGGTTATGCGTCGCTGCGATTCTGCAGTTGTTCTCCCCAGGAAACACATACGTAAGGAATTAAACCTTGATGAGGGAATGGCTTTCATTAAGGAGGGCTGACTTAGCTCCTCAAGTTGCACCAGGGCTCTAAATTTGGAAGACAGAAGCAGCCAATCCTAGAGAACGGTGGCGCCGACCTTCATAATTAGCTGTTTTCTGTTGTTACCAGCCTTCATTCTCTAAAGCAGAAAGGGATGAACTGCTGAGTAGAGACATTAAAACTCCCCTTGTCCAGTGGTGCATTTACATAGTTCATACTACAGTCACTGCTGCTTTCTCTCCTAGAACGACTTGCCGTGTGTGAACTCGGCCGCACTGTAAAGTAGACCTTTCACAGAAGGGCATTATGGTCTCATAGCGGCTTTGTAATAGGACTCCAGATGCAGTTTACATTGGTTTTGAAGGCTAGAACTTCTGCAGATTTCAGAGAGTTTCCACGATATCACTGAGATTTAATGGGCCCATCTTGCCTGTGTCAATACAAGCAGTAAAAGTTTGAAGATGGCAGCATAGACACTCGTGAGCAAGACTCCGCTGGCCTACTCTGACTCACCGCCCCATTTGTTTCTTCTCACAGCCTGCAGGCCTGGATTCTACAAGTCTTCCGCCGGCAGCCCGAGGTGCACCAAATGCCCCCCCCACAGCCACTCCCAGCAGGAGGGAGCCATCAACTGCGACTGTGAAAAGGACTACTTCCGCTCAGAGGGGGACCCGCAGTCCATGGCCTGTACCCGTACGTCCTCAGTTCGACACACAGAACAGTCACGCTGTTGCCCAAAATCCCAGCATGTCCCTCTGGTGGATGCCTCAGCAGGAAACCATGAAATCCACATTTCTTATGGTGTACTGAAACAAGCTCTTTTGTTTCTTGTGTGTTTACTTAGCATAAAATTGCGATATTTGGTGAAAATCATGAGTAATTTAAAGGGTCTGTAATTTGAGAAGGACACAGTGGAGCTGCTATTATCAAATCATACATTTATGTTTATGATTACCTTTATTTATGATGTCTTCACAAGAAGTCTTCAGCAGGAATGCTTGAGCAGTATACTCAGGAGGCGGGAACGTATTGGGAGTATACTCTGGAGTCAAAAATGCATCAGCAGTATATTCGGGAGGCAAGAATGCATCAGCAGTATACTTGGGAGACAGGAATGCATCGGTGGTATATTCGGGAGGCAAGAATGCAGTATACTTGGGAGGCAGGAATGCATCGGTGGTATATTCAGGAGGCAAGAATGCTTCGGCAGTATACTCGGGGGCAGGAATGCATCGGCGGTATACTTGGGAGGCAGGAATGCATCGGTGGTATATTCAGGAGGCAAGAATGCTTCGGCAGTAGACTCGGGGGCAGGAATACATCGGTGGTATATTCAGGAGGCAAGAATGCATCGGCAGTATACGTGGGAGGCAGGAATGCATCGGTGGTATATTCGGGAGGCAAGAATGCATCGGTAGTATACTCGGGGGCAGGAATACATCGGCGGTATACTTGGGAGACAGAAATGCATCAGCAGTATACTCGGGGGCAGGAATGCATCGGCAGTATACTTGGGAGGCTGGAATGGATTGGCAGTATACTGGGGAGGCAGAAATGCATCGGCTGTATACTCGGGAGGGGAGAATGCATCAGCAGTATACTCGGGAAGCAGAAATGCATCAGCGGTATACTCGGGAAGCAGAAATGCATCAGCAGTATACTCGGGAAGCAGAAATGCATCAGCGGTATACTCAGCAGGGGGGAATACATGGGCAGTATACTCGGGAGACGGGAATGCATTGGCAGTATACTAAATGGGTTTGCGGGGAGGTGTTATTACAGATGTGTTCCTCCAGTTAGGGGCTCTACACTATTTGTTACAAATCATCGACTGTTGATTAGATGCCATTCATCCTTAAAAGTACTACGTAGAAAATATCGAGACCGAGAAACAAACTTTTCCATGTAGCTGGCACATGTACAGTCCGCAGGGGCCCCATGCAGGGTCGTGATAGAAAATTTACCAGGGTGGATCATGGTCTTTATGCCGAGTTCTACTTCTGTCCTTCCCATTCTTCCCATTCTTGCCTTCATATTGACACCCACACAGAATGCAGAGCGAATGAGAAACACATTGTTAGGCGTTTCTTCTCCCTCCGTTCCCTGCCAATACATACACTCACTCCCGCCGGCAAAAGTTCTCTCACTCCCTGCCTTTGTCTCTGCATGAATTGAACAGCACTAACTGCTATTCACAGATTCTTGGTAATTTACACTCTTCTGCTGGGTTGTTCCAGGCCTTAGTGGAGCAGCACCATAAATCAGATTTTGGGAAGATTCATAACATTCTTGGTTGTTCCTTTAACTATGGGAGAAAATACTCTATGTTAGGTTTGTTAAGATAAAAAGTAGGGTCATTTTAATAAACTGCATGCCAAGCAGTATTGCTATTATCCTTATACACAATCAAAAGAGGCTGAATAATAATCAGCCAAAAAGCTTATAATTTCAGACATTCATTTATGTGGTCAGAAAAATGAAAAGATTAGGAACAGAGACACAGCTAATGTAAAATACAGTTTCCCAGTTCAAAGCTTCTAGAAGCTGTAGATGTTCTTTATTGTTTCATGCTTTAGTCGATACAGCTCTGTATTATAAAGTAAATGGAGACGTTCATCGTGGAGTCAAAATGCTGGAAATGTTGTCTCACCAAGCTAAATCAGCTAAGCCAGAGATTATCCACTAGATGTAGCCAGTTCCTGCTCTAGTGTCAGTTGTTTGGTTTGTCTCGCGGTGACGAGCAGGATCCACTGATTCAAGTCTATTTCTGGCCGAATTACAAGCAAGCCTCCTTGGAGATTGGCACAGTGGTCCTCAGTTTGTGCAAATTACTCTCTTAGAATAGAAATGCTAGGTATGTTTTATTTGTTTATGTGGAATCTCAGCTACTTCAGAAGTGGGGTATGTCATTTGGATGCAGTCCCTGCAAAATCACACCCATTAAACTACTGAAATATATACAGGAGAGAATAAACTCATTTAATCTACATCCAGCAAACCATGTTTGAGGTTGATGTAAAATTAGTTGCCTAACATTCCCAGTTGCTGTATTGTTTTAATAGTTTTTTTTTCTAACATAGATTCAAATGCAGGTTGTCACTCAGCCTCACGAGTCACTGCAGCTAAAGTTTGTTGAAGTAAAAGGGAGAAGGGGCTCCCACAGGCACCTTGGATGTGAATGAGAAACCCAGCGTGGCACTGCTCCTGTGGAAGGAATTGGACAAATGATAAAGAAATATTGTTTAAATGCAGTAAAATTATTAAATGCCATTTTGCCATCTGAAGATGTTTCCTGCAACAGAGAAAAAGCAATATTTAAATATTTTCATGCGTGGGGGATAATGTGTGAACAACCAGTGCTAAGTGCGCGTTGCGCTGATCGCCGTGCCGGCCGGTGCCAAGAAGAAACGGCACCGTACGTGATGAAGGTAGCCTTAGCATGCCTGTACCACACACAGTGTACTTAATGTGTGAAAGATGGGGTCCCACTCAAGCTTAACTCAAGCTTTACAGTGTAGACTCTTCAAAGGGGGCTCACTGTATCTCTAAGGGCTTCCCGCACTAGTCTATGCAAACTGCCTTTTATGGGACTATTATTCATATGCCGTCTCCTTCAGTGGCTGTATAAAAGCCAAAGGTCGTCGTAGGAACTGAAAAATGGAGCAGCATCCACTGGTGCAGGAGAAAAACACACCATAATCCAGGGACCCCAGACAGCAGCTTCATTTTAATTTCATTTTAAAGCATGCATGCATTCTTAGATTAACGAATATTGCATTGTCTGCTTTTTGGGGTTTTGTTTTGCTAATTATTTGCTTGATGTTTTTCTACTGAGTTAAATAATGCCACTTTGCGGCATAGTAGGTTTCCGCTTGGAATCTGTCCTGTTTACAGAAGCTTGTGCTCTTATGGGCCTGTTCTGCCCTCACTGTGGTAGAACATGCGTTGTTTTTGCATGCGTCAACAGGGCCACCATCTGCACCCGGGAACGTCATCTCTGTCATTAACGAGACGTCGGTGATCCTGGAATGGAGCTGGCCGGCAGACACAGGTGGCAGGAAGGACGTGACCTTCACTGTGGTGTGCAAGCGCTGTGGGCGGGGCCAGCAGCAGTGTGAGCCCTGTCGGGGTGCAGTCCGCTTTCTGCCCAGCTCGTCTGGCCTGAGGAACACCACCGTGACCGTTACCGACCTCCTGGCGCACACCAACTACACCTTCGAGATCGAGGCCCTCAATGGAGTGTCTGATCTAGCACCGGGCCAGCACCAGTTTGCCGCTGTAACCATAACAACAAACCAAGCAGGTGAGGTGCCTCACATGGCCCATCAAACTTTGTGTTCTCCAGCATTCTTTTGTGCACTTTAACGCATAATCTCTACAGTAAAGTCGCTCACACTAGCTATGATTGAGAGAGTAAATAAGCAACAAAAGGCGTACCAAAAATATGCCATAAAAACTTTTATGTGGACATTCATAATGCCATCACGACCATTTTTGATAACCACTTATCCAGGCCAGGGTTGCGGCAAGCCTAGATGTTTATGATTTTGAAACCATTCAAATTCAAGTACAAATGCACTTTAGGCTTGATGTCCTCCTCCACACAGCGCCCCTTTTATGAGATTATTTGTCAATGCGCATACCTCTCCTTAGATCCTGCAGTGCCTGCCTGAAAGTCATAACTCCAGGTTACTGTAAATTTGCTGAAACGTCAAACCTCGGACCATCTGCTCCCCGTTGGTGTTGGGTTTCCCCAGCAGCCGACAATGTCTTTCTGCTCTTCCACATGGTGTACTACCCTGCCAATTCCTCATTGTCTTTTAAGAATAACGGGCGAAGTAGCTGTAGGGGTGATTTAACACACAGATTTCAAAGGGGTCTAAGAGGTGCAGAGTTATATGTCATGAAAAGTAGAAGAGCAGATCACAGGGAAAAGATGAGTAGTGGTGTGTCAGGCTGCCCCAAGAACTGGGCGATTTCAGTTTTGACTTTTTCAGTTGACTTGTTCTTTTTTATGACATTACTTATATAGAGTGTAAAATATAATGGGCTAGCTGAAAGCTAAAGGTCTTCTAGGGCAGATAAACAATAAATGTGATGTATTCAGCAACATGTATTTGTCGTCCGTGGTGTGTGAGTGTGAGTGCGCTCATCCTGGGGGTTTCTTGCCGTTATCTTCCCTAGATGCTGCTTTTGGCCTGGAATTAATGCTGCACAGTCTGCAATTAAGAAAAAAAATGGCCAGCTTCACCAAGTACTAAATCAATGATGAAGATTTAGTACCAAAACGTTTGTGTAACACAAATGAGAATATATAATACAAAGAATGCAAGCCATCTCCAGACCTGATCACTGTTATTTCAATTGTATTGCATTCTCGACAAATTGATGGCATCAATCATCTGAGAAGGTGGAGAGCATGTGGTTAAAGTCTTTTTTTCTTCTACTTCATCTAATAGCAATGAGCTAGAGACTCCAGAGCTGCGTCAGACACAGCTGGCCCCGGATCATCCGAGTGCAGTACACGGGCCTACAGCCACACTCCCGGCTTCACACCTTCCAGCATCACTCTTTGCCTCTTCCCTGGCATTTGCTATAGAGCTCTGCTACATCAGTTGTATAAATTGCTTTCTCTGATGTGGCCGTCTGCTTCCATAAATAAGCACGCAAACGTAAATGGGTGTTTTATTACAGCCGCTGCAGGCCTCTCCATAACGGCTGAAACATGAGACACGAAAGCCCCCACCACCCACCGCCCCCATTCACTTCAATACTCAGATGGTCTTGGACAAATAATCTGGCCACCTTTATGATGCAATAAAATGCAAATGAGGTGAGGAGATGAATGTGTGAATGTGTGATCTGGCATCCCCCGGCCTACAGGCACGCTGTCTATCGGCCGCATTTACGCAAAGCTGGTGGAGATGCCAGCAAGAATCGGGACTCGGGGCGGGGGGGGATGCACCTTGCCCGGAATGAAGGGAGGGGAGCACCATCCCTGCAGCAAAGCTGATGTCGCACCTTTCGCTAGCTAGAAGATGTCTCCTTATTTCTATGTGTCTTTTTAAGATGTTGAACTAGCCTCAGATGTAACTATGACACAGACTGTCAACTTATGATGTTAGAACATCCCAGCAAACTAAAAATGATCCCTTTTGGAGGGTACCTAGCAGTGCAGTACATTAAGATGCAAACTTCACATATTCAGGTAAAGGGTCCAGTTCCATGCTTTGAGAAGGATTAAATGCGGCAATCATACAGAGTAGTGCTTTGTGTAAGGTTTTGTTCCTACCTTATAAACAGAAATTTTCCTTGCTGTGTGAAGCACCCTGGGTGAGTTGGTGATGTGCCAATTGTGAGAAATCCCTCCGTGTTTCAGAAGAACTCGGGTTTTTGTCTTGAAATAAATAGCTCAGTATCTTCAATCTCTGCTTGTCCAAAGACCTCATGAAGTCCAGAGCTGAGCTAGTGACTCTGTAACTTGGAAAAGAGAATCGTGTTTAAAGAAGATACATATTCGCAATTATCAGAGATCTCTAATGTCACATAAAATTTAGTGCAAAGTAAGTTATAAGTACTGCAGCATGGGAGCCATTAACTTTGGTGAATATAAAGTAAACATACACAGGAATATCACACAGGAGGACAGAGTGAAAGCAGATTGTTCATCTGGATTCATTACTTTAAAAGGGGAATTTTAAAGCAGCATAATCACAATCACGGAAAGTCTGCACATTTCAAAGAGCAACATGTTTTTTCCCGTGGTCTAATAAAATTAAAATGTGGGGCGACTTGGGGGCCCAGCGGTGCAGCGCCGCACTGCAATTACAGAGCCGTAAAAAGCGAAAGAGGGAAATGAGCCAGGCGCAGACAGGGGGCAAGGCCAGCCCCGCCTCCCATTACGAGGCAAGACCGGGACCATGTGGCCAGCTAGTGGCCGCTGCCACCATCTGAGCGCCCGCCTGACCTCTCTCTCCTCGAAGGGTGCAAATGGCCTCTGTAGGCCCCGGCCCTGCAGTCCGTGGTGCTCAACTCCAGTGCTCACTATGACAGAGGTACAGGAATGTTGAGCTAGTCATCATTTCTTTTTTTACCTCCTCTCACTCTGCCTCTTTCTTTCTTGAATGGAATGGTGAAGGTGCTAACCCAAGTCAAGGGTGCGTGATAAAAAAGAGGAAAAAAATGAGAGGAATCAGAGGAAGCTCGTGACACCGTGAGCCACCCGTAGCCATGGCAGACAGCGGACCTCTTTCATCTTTCTGACCATCCCCTTTGGTCTCTCCACAGCACCATCTCCTGTCGCGGTCATCAAGAAGGACAGAGCTTCCCGAAATAGCATATCTCTGTCCTGGCTGGAACCAGAGAGACCCAATGGCATTATTCTGGACTACGAGGTCAAGTACTATGAGAAGGTGGGGAGAGATTTTAACTGGATATCTAGGGACTGTAAAGGTTACGCTGAGGCATTCAGGCATTGTGTTGAACACAGTAACTAATTTCTAGTAATGATTTCCTAGTCTTATTTCCCAAAACCGTATTGTGCTGGATATTTAAAGATATCACAGAGTGCTTAGGGGCATATTTCACATTAATATAACAGTCTCATGTCTGTGACCTTGATTTAAAATAGTATTTAGATCACAGCTATGTTTCCTATCTTAATATAATAACGCTTCTTTATTCAGTTGTGGAGGTCAGTTTCAATGTGAACAAATACAAAAGGCATTTATCACATGATAAGGGGCTTATTTTAATGTGAAGACACTGGGTTATGAAAGCATTGCTGGTTACTGTCCCAGCAGTGAGCTTGTGAAATTGAAAGCGGTATTAGATTTTGGGTAGATAGCAGCTACAAATAATATGTAAAGTAAATAAGAGATGTGGTTTTGTGACTCCCCTGCTCGCTCCCGTTCGAGTCCCGGCTGTGTCTGGTCGTCCTGAAAATGCAGCTGAGTTTGTAGGTTCCAGAGTGTCTTCCTATGCGGAAGCCCTCATAATGATTCGGAATTCCGTCGCCATGCACAACCCAGGTTCAAACACACCCATCTTGATGCCATTGCCCTCAGCCTCGGGATCGCTTTCAGCCGCTGGACTGCCTGGCTGTAAGCCTCTCCTGCTGCCCTGCCCAGGATCTGTTTGAACGGCTTCATGATTGATGCTGTGTAGAGGGAGAGGGAGTTGGTAACGATTGACTTGATGTGCTAAAGCCGGGTGAAGCGTGTTTCTGTGCATCGATGTAGCCCCTGTTCTCCGCCCAGGAGAGCTACCGTGAGCCATTCTGTTCTGTACAGCTGTCATCGTGCAGCTGGCCGCTTGGTTCTTTCGTGGGGCCAGCAGGACCAGTGGTATGTGGTCCTCCTACGCAAAGCGAACGATGCATCTCCTCAGACTAATGAAGGTGGGCAGTGCAGCATTGGCAGGATCTAGCTGTAGGAGCTGTAGGAGCTGGCAGTGAACATAAGGGTGTGAAGTTCTACAGACACCTAGAGTTCACCCATAAAAAGAAAATCCCATTTTAAAATGAATTAATGAACTGTATGCCCACACACATACATACGAGATCGTCACACAATATGAGAGACAAAAAAGTCTTTATTCTTTTAACTTAAATCTTAAAAATTTAAACTCAGGTAATATTCTTTATTTTAAGAATTATTGTGGTGCATAATGGAATTCCTATGACACTGAAGTTAATAGCCAGTACAGTACATTATCTGTTTTATGTATCTTTAATCAGGAAGGTTATTACTTTCATATGATGAATAGTCTGGAAAAAAACTTGTCATTGCATCAGTGTAGAAAGTGAATTACAAGAACCATTTCGCCTGTTAAATGGTTTAAACAAGGCCGTTCGGATTTAAGAATGTTGGGATTCCGCAGTGAATGCATACATGTCTGTATTGGGACACCTTCCAGAGGCTAAAAGGCCTGGTCTAATAGAGTGAAGTTTTATTATTAACTATAAATGTGTCTTCAAGGTCTCAGTGTGAAAATTAGAGCAGAGCAAATTACAGCCCTTCTGTGGCCTACAGGGTGAACTATCAGTGACATTTGATACTGAAATTAGCCAGGGAGGCATTTTTAATGAGCTAGAGAGATGGCCCTTTCAAAGATCTTCGGGGCTGTTTTTTTGTCATGTTTTATGGGTGCATTCAGGGAAGATATAAGCACAGCTTTACCCGACTCAACAGCCCAGAGTCTGTAAAATCAGTGCTCACTGTGCTGTAGAAAATAAGTGTTGGCGTGACCTTCTGTGCTGCTGTGCTCTATACAGAGAACCTCTGCTATATCTTTTACAGCATAACCATTAAGGCCCTAAATCTCGCCTCTCTGGTATGCTTCATCATCTCCTTAAGCCAGCCATCATTTTCCAGTGACTGATATTCCATCTGTGGCTTTCGGTCTAGATCGAATGGGCTGTAATGGTCTGCCAGTGCTATGAGGTTATCAAGTTTACAAAGTGTCACCTCACACACCATCATGTTATGGAGCTGGTCATTTTCGCATAGACATGTACTGAAGCAACATGCACATTTAGGAAAGTCTAAGGGCTGAAATACACTCCTGTTCATTCAGAGGTGAGTCCCGACTGGCCTGGCTTAAGGGCAGAGGATGTCTGCAGTAGGTCTATTGATTAACAGAAGGAAGTCGTCCTTCTCTTAATACACACATGAGGGGTCATACTCTTGGTAAATATAAAGAATGCATTTAAGTGCCTCTGAAACACCGGCCACTTGCAGATCATACCTATATTTGCTTGAGACTAAAATTTGAGAAATTACAAGAGACGTTCAAGAGGTCCTTTTTCATATGCTTATTAAAGAATACTGATTGTAGGAATAAGCGTCTGCGATTATTTTTCCTGTTATAATCATCTTGGAGAAAACGGAAAAAAGAAAAAGAAGAAACAGGGGTAATTGGAAGTGTTTATTTATATTTGAGCTCAAATTCAGGGCACTGTAGCTGAAATGCATCTTGTGTTTCCCTGTTTCCTCTCCGGCTGAGAATAAAGACATATGTGCAGATTGCAATATTTATATTGTCAAGGCAGAACATGACATGGCATAAACTATATTCCTTCTCTATCACATACTCCAGAAAGTAACAATTGCATGCCTTGTCAAACTTTGGTGTGCAGAGGGGGTAGGGATTCTGATACACATGCTAAGGGGACGTTCTCTAACAAGGAGTCGGACACACCTGCGTATGATTTTCAGGGATCATATATTGTTGAGTGCAGCGAAAGGTGACAACCTACAAGAAGATTTATGACTTCAATGAAGAAACATACAGTGTGATGCTGAGATATAGGTTTCATCTGTCTGCAAATTAAAGTACTTCCTATGCTACAAATTCTGAAATGAGGTACTAAATTCTAGGCTAAAAGCTACACGTCGAATCTTCTATGAGGTATCACAGGACAATATTATCAACTTATGCTTACAGAAATAGTGATCACATATTCCCTGTAAGATTATACAGCTTGGCATGCAGTGCAGTGCATTCCCCTGCATTATCCCCTGTGCTGCCTGGGATAGGCCACGGGCCGCCATGACCCTGGCCAGGATAAGCGCTTGGAACATGGATAGATGGATACATGGATCATACTGCTTGGATGTGACTTGACCAGAGGTAATGTTGGAAATGTGTCCATAGAAAGTAAATCTCGTCGCTGAGCTGAGGACCTACTGTAGATGTTTAAATGAGCCCTGAACTGCAAGCATTAAGTTATGTAAGTAAAAGTATAAAGGAATAAAATATTATCTGTTTGAATTCCATCCATCCGTCTTTCAGATCTTTATTGGATAAAGGGTTATTTTTATAGATTTTATTTATTACATAAATTTGATATTTTTCACAATTAAACACCAGTATTAAACTTCTATCTTTAATCACATAAACAATTTTCATATTTCCATTTTTCTTTGTATTTAGATTTCATTTACATGTTTTAAGTCATTGAGGATACTATAATATTACACTGGTTTTGGTGTTTGGTTCTGATTAAATTTTTAAGAGCGATAGGTGCAGGTTTTCCTGTGTCTTCCACAAATGAGAGACCTGCCAGGATGGCCCTAACCAGGGTTTTTTTTTTTTAAAGGTCCTTTAAAATCATTAATATCAGTTACGAAATAAATACTTAACATTTTATTTGTTATAAATCGCAGTATTTCTCCTTTCATTCTTCCCAGTCATAGCCACATCTGGAAACAATGGCATGGATGTAAAGACGTCCTATAAATCCCTGCACTGTCAGAGGATCAGTGCGCTGCAGTGATCTTTAGAAAAGCCATAAAAAATAAAGGTGGCAATTTATCAAGTGCAGTTGGCACTGTTTGCGGCACTCAGGGGCACCGTGATCGCAAAGCCAGCTTTACGGCTCACGGGACGCTCTTAGGCACGGTGTCGACACAAGCCGTCGGGGGCTGGGTGTACTCGGAACCCGATCCCATCCCTCTCGCTCTACCTCGCTCCGGGCTAGGTTTTAACGGGCCTCTTTCTTCACCCCCTCCACGCTGCCTCTTGTCCCCTGAAGCAGGAGCAGGAGACGAGCTATACCATCCTGAGGTCCAAGGGCACCAACGTGACGCTGGGGGGGCTGAAGCCGGACACCAGCTACCTGGTGCAGATACGGGCTCGCACGGCCGCCGGCTATGGGCTCAGCAGCCGTAACTTCCAGTTTGAGACCAGCCCAGACTGTGAGTTTCCCTCTCTCACCTCGCAGACCTACTCCCTCCATCCTCAACTCACTGATATGGAAGAATCTATGGAATATCCAAAGATGCTGGACTGATAACAACCAGTTCATATGGAATACTGTAGGTCCAGAGCTTACTTATGCGCTGTTCAAGACATTAAGATGAGGAGAAAAAGTGTACCTTGAGAAGCCACTTGGCCATATGTGTTCAAACATATCTGCAAGGAAGCTCCAGTTACTTGTAGCCATGTTTTATTGTTCAGCAGGTAATTTAGTGTCCTGATACAGCTTCTGAAGAGCCAGCGTGGATATGTCATTAAATGTGGAATGTATGCTCCAGTGCTCATAGCTGATGGAGTTCAAATCTGTTGTAAATATATAAGCAAAGTGACTTAATCTCCGTACTCTGAGACTTTGTAATTGTCCCAGAGGGCATAATTTATCTTGACCGTCAGCCCTCTTTTCCTTATTTCTGTGAAAACTGTATTTTTCAGTGACAGTTTTATTTGCATTGCGTTGATGTGATGTATTTACTGGCATACCAGGGCAAAACTTTGTAACTGCGTATTTTATCAAAATTGAGTTACGACCGAAAGTGTGTGTGTGTTTTTTTTAAGCTCTGTTTTATCTCAAAATATCTTTGTTCAGCTATTCTTGGTTTTGAATAAAACACTGTCATTTATCTACCTACTATGCATTCAGGTAGACAGTCAAAAAAACTTGAATCTAGTTTCAGTGTCAGCGTGGTTAGTGTTTTGCCTTTGTGGGGTGGTATAGTACTTGCACCTATTGAAGTCGCCTGACACACCACCACGCCCTTTAAAAACACTGTCTCTGCTTTGCTTACCAACATGTCCCTTCAGCTTTCTCCATTTCCGGCGAAAACAGCCAGGTGGTGCTGATCGCCATCTCCTGTGCCGTGGCCATCATTGTCCTGACGGTGGTGGTGTATGTTCTCATCAACAGGTCAGTACCAGCCAGTGCTCATGGGAAAAAGCCAGCTCAAGGCAATCAGTATGTTCACTATACATACACACACATTATAGCATTTCTACCCTGAAGGACCGGAAACGCCTGGGGGAGTGGAAATTGGTTGCTTCCCATATGTAGTTCAAGCTGGCTTGCTTAACAGAGGATGTCTTTTTTGTGTCCCTTACTTTATAAAACTGTACCAGGAGAGATGAGTGCCATGTCATGTGGAAAGCTGATCTTGGCGGTCCATTCGGTTCAAAGAGAGTATAAATCAAAGTTCCATAACGGGACAGCATTTTATCCTGACTGAGAAGCCAGCCTGTGCTCCCTGCTTTTCTTGACGCTGATCCTTCTGGCTCTGTAGCAGCGCTGTGTTAAATCCGCAGCATCGACACAAACACAGTTTAATATTAAACCCTATTTGTCAATGTCATTCACAGGATTTGTGGTTACAGAAAATCAAAAGATTCAGATGAAAAGAGGTTTCACTGTGGTAACGGCCACTGTAAGTGTTTTATTTTATTTATTTGTCTTTGTTTTCAGGTGGTCCAAAAGGCTACTTGAATCAGATCAAGCTTCAGTTTAATCTTAAAATACAACTTAATTTTTTTTTACCTGTGATATCTTTTCCTTTTTATTTACAGATTATTATGTACAATGTTTACATATAGTATTTATATATTTTCTACAGTATTTATAAGAATAATCCAATCATGGTCATTTTCCTGGCTGCATCGAGTTGTTTATTCACATATGCAAATCATATGCCGTATCTGTAAATTATCTGATAATGGTTAGATTAAATTAGTTTGAGGAATGATGACCTTTTTTCCTTTGTAGTTTTGGAAGCAGAAACATATGTTGAACTCTGCATGCATGTAAATATCTTTTTTACCATTTTTTCAGTGAGACTTCCCGGTATCAGAACTTACATAGACCCACATACCTATGAGGACCCCAGTCAGGCCGTCCACGAATTTGCCAAAGAGCTCGATGCTTCTGGGATAGCTATCGACAAAGTGGTGGGTGCAGGTAGGAGACATAGTTACTACTATTTAATATAAAATCACAGTGAAAGGCTAGATAATAATAATAATAATAATAATAATAATAATATACTGGAATGTCCCATATTTACATCAGTGACATAATTTCTGAAAAGTTATATCACCATTGTCAGTGGGAAGTAGCCGTGCGCAGTAAAGGTCTTTTTCACACTGACCTCTCATGATGATGAAAGGTTTGCTCTCACCATCTGCCCTTGCCGCCTCACCAAGCTTAATGGGAGACGCGGTGGGCTGCACCGGTAGGCGTAACATGACTCCCACTGAGATCCTCCCCTCCATCCTCACGACTCTGTTTCGCGGAGGAGACGGCGGATCCTCAAAGTACCCAAAACGTGCACCTGATGCTTGGGTTTTATATTCTGTCCCTTTTCACTCGTCCGCCCAGAGCAAGCAGTGCTAAAAGGTACCCCGGGCGAGTCCAGGTGTGTGGTCCGTCCCGTTCAACTGCCTTGCGAAATGGCTACGTGAGGACAAAGCCAGGACTTATTTTGGGCTTTAGGGGTGAACAAACGGGGGAGAGGAAGCAAACACAAAAGGGTCATTTCGGCATTAGTAGAAGGGAGATTGGCAGTGAGAATGAGAGGGGTGTCCGGCCTGTAGATGGGATTACACGCTTCGGCTTGCGGTCTGGCCTGAGGAACTGCGACAAGACGGTTTCGCGTTCTTTCTGGCTGTAGGTGAAGGAGGGGACTTGGCACCTGACCTGTCTGTGTCTCGGGATGGGCCCCACCCAGTCTCGCAAAACACCTAAAGCCAAAAATGGCTGGAAATAGTATGCCTACAAACTTAAAAGATTCCACTCTAAATCCTTCAAAACATTTAAATAGCAGAATTGATCTGTAATTAAGGCTATGCTATTTATGTTATGATGTTGCTTAAAAATGTAAAATACCTATTCTATTCCACGAGAAATAATACTAAATAAGAATAAGTTATTGCAGTGAGGTATGATGAAACCCTGCCCAGAACCAATATGAAGTCAGATCAGTATTACCTTTCACAAACCAAGCAGAAGATCCCTGCAACTGGACTGAGCCGTAATCATGCACAGTTTTTCCAGATATCAGTGCAGTTTCTCAGGCCCATCATGGGTAATAATGAGGGATATAAGGGGTGTTTCATGGCCAGCTGTCTAAAAATTCCCTCCCTCTCTGCCTTTGTCCAGTTTCCTGTCTCCATGTGTTTTAGTCTGCTGCCAAAGTTTGGAACGGGTTTACTGCTGAACCACAGTTCCAGGAAATGTAGTACATTGACAGGCCAGAATGCAATTTGTCAGAATTTACTGTTCCATAATCAGTGAAGAATTCTAATAACCATAATAAGCAACGTAATTGTTCAATAATTGGTATTCTCTGGTATAGATGGGGTTATGGTTAGGGTTAGGGTTCGGATGTTCTAATACTTCCATATATATTCTGATAAAGGTGTTTATGAATTCTTTTTATTTTATAGAAGAAAATAAAGAGTTATTCACTGATATGCATGTTATCAAAACTGCAGTTAATTTCATTCTACATAATGGCTATAGAGAAACTTGAGTAAAAGTAAAGGAACTTGACCTTCAATAAGCCAATATATAGTATATTTGCATTTAAAACAGTTTCTTCAGTATCTGGGGGTCTCCATTCCATTTTTTATACTACTGTAAATCACCGATTTCGAGAGGATTTAAGCCACCTGTTGATAACTATTGCTTTTGAGAGTTGCTCAGGTTTAGGGTAATCAGTAGGTTAAAGATCAGGTTGAAGTAGGTTTCAGCAACCACATTCAGATGACAGTCACCTTAAGCTGCCAAACCCTCCAAAGCAGCAATCAGGACGTGGCTCCTGTCCTAATGAAGAATATCGCATCAGTGATATATATATATATTCCATCATTTATGATTTCCTGGTTGACTTTTATTCTTGAAGCCGCTGTATCTGATATTCCTGTCCAGGTGAGTTTGGTGAGGTGTGCAGCGGTCGCCTGCGGTTGCCCTCCAAGAAGGAGATCTGCGTGGCAATCAAGACCCTGAAGGCTGGATACACAGAAAAACAGAGGCGGGACTTCCTGAGCGAAGCCAGCATCATGGGCCAGTTTGACCATCCCAACATTATCAGGCTCGAGGGGGTGGTCACTCGCAGTAAGTACAAACTCCAGCCAGAAAATGACACATCGCTTGGTTTTGTTTGATGTTCGATTTGTCACTTTAGCTCATTGACTTTTAAAATTATTAAATTACAGTTTTTCTAAATTGCTTTGGAGCATTTCTCCAAATTAAAATTAAAATTGGCAAAGCAAAACGTGTAATCCCCACACCATAATATCACTTCTGCACTTCTGAATATAATTTCTCGTTGCTCCACTGAAATTTCCAAATGGTTTTGTACATCTATGTAAATAGTTTTGTACAATTATCATCATTTGGTGCAAATTTCAGTTGCTTCAGTCTTGTGGGCAAAAACAGATTATGTAGTTTTCCATTGTAACAATTTTTCATCTAAAACAATATATGTATGTAATCATCATGTTAGCCACAACATGCAAAACAGTTAACTAAGCTTTCAATATGATTTAAAAATATATTCCTCAAATTGCAGTGATACAGCATTGTTGTGTTTTTGGTTCCCACAGTACATGATACATTGTTGTTCTTGTGTTGCCATTGTTCTATTCTTGTGTTGACTTTTTTGTTTGCTATTGTACTATGTCTTGAGATCTAAAGAAGTTACATGTGCATGTGAGTGCTTTCTTTTGCCAGCGAAGTTTACGTACTATAATATAGAGCCTTGCAATGTTGAAAATGGTAACTTTAACATGAAGAATTTTGAGAAGAATTGTGGAGCTCGGGAGCATACTTACACTGACATACTGACAATATATCTAAGCATTTTGACTTTCTTGGTTAAAACAATGCTTTTCATTTTTGTGGCACTGGAATTGTTTGCTTTTGAGACATGACTTACTTGTTTTAAGTTAAAGGGTTTTGCAGCTAAACCATACTGTTGTGCTATATTCATGAACTGTTTTGAGAAATGCTCAGATAGTAATGAGAATTAGTGTGTTTCACTAATTGTGCCAAAGCAATTGAGAAAAACTGTAATGGATCAATTGTAATTAATTGTAATTAATTGATTAAATGAACTTTTGATGAAATTAAAATAAATTTTGGTGTTCATCTAGCCAGCCCACAAGATACCAGTAACTTTTTCAAGTAAAGTTAGTTTTTATTGTGTTACCAGTCATTGGCATACCTTCTATTGTTTAAGTGTGTTTTTAATGAGCAAATATACACTTAATACTCAGATAAATAACTTTAAATAGTTTTTACTGCCTAACACTTTTGCACAGTACTGTATAACCAAAATATTCCTCCTACTTTAATTTAATGGAGCATTTGGGAAATTTACATACAATTTTTATATTACTTTGTGGATTCCCAATAAGTGAATTGTACTTAATCCAGCAATACAAATTACAAATTTCATTCCCTTTATTTCCAAAGGCACATAACTTCTTACTTCTTCAAAAGGCTCATTAATTGTACATGTCTGAAATATGACTCATCGATTCTTTCACAAACACCTGTGATTTAGGACTGGCTGGTTTTTGTCATGCACGGAGAGACGCTGTAAAGCTGGCAAATATGAAATAATAAAAGTCAAGTTTTTATCAGCTTCATGCAGTAAACTTTCCTCATGACAACGCCCAAGGTGCCCAAGGTGAACACAGTCACATAAACTCTAAATCTTACAGGACCACTTTTGAACAAAGATTATCCCGCTGTACCATGTGCTCTGTAGGTGACCGTACTCCAGAAGTTAATGAGAAGTGAATTTTTCGCAAATAAATGTGTTTGAACTGCACTCTATCATAGACCTGTATATAGAACTGCATACATAGAGTGTAGCAAAATATGAATGTACTCTGTATGAAAGCAAAGTATGTGGGGCTTATTTGTATCAAATTCTCCTCTGTGAAATACAGATTTTCTTTGCTGTGTATTACAGTTTTTCGCGGTTACTTTGGCAAATATCCTGAAACATGCATTACATTCTCAAGCCTATAAGCACATTTCTCAAAACACTTCATGCATATAGCACAGGTTTATAGTTTAGCTGCAAAAGCCTGTAACCCAAAGTATTAACTCATGTCTCAAAAGCTAATAATTCCACCAATTAATTAGTCAGTGCCACCGAAATGAAAAGTACAATCAGCATCGTTTTACCCATGAGTCAAAATCCTTAGGTATATTGTCAGTATGTCGGTGTAAGTATGCTCCTGAGCTCCACAATTCTGAATGACAGTCAGTTCCCATTTTCTCATTGTCACTGCCTGATCATTTTTCTTAGGCTGCAAACTGATACTCATTTATATCACAGACACTACTTTCAAGAGAAAGCACTTGCATGCACAGGTAACTTCTTCATGTCTCAAGATGTACAATAGCAAACCAAAAAGTCACACAGCATACCAAAACAGGAAAATGGCAATATATGGCAAAATAACAAAATCATGTACAGTGGGAGTCAAAAACACAACAATGCTGTATCACTGTATGTACGGAATTTCTTTTAAAATTTTGAAACTGTGGTGAACTGTTTTGCATGTGGTGGCTAGCATGATGATCACATACATATATTGTTTTGGGTGTAAAATTATTACAATGAGAAACTACATAATCTATCTTAACCAAATTTGCACCAAATGGTACAAAACTAGTTACACAGATGTACTAAAGCATTTGGAAATTTGAGTGAAGCAAGCTGAGAAAGATGTTAATTTTCATTTGAGAAATGCTCCAAAGCAATCAAAGAAAACTGTATATTGCATGGGATAAATCTTTTTTTTGTAAGGTTTGTTCCAAGGTTAGCCAGCTGTTATGACACTGCTGTGGAAGTCTTTAGTCCTGCTGTTTTAAATGCCTCACAGGATTAGCTGTTCACAAACTGCCTCTCAAAGAACTGCTTCAGCGCTGTAGTTTAGCTTTTTTCCGCTGGTGGCCAGCTTCAAATGCGTTATAAATAGTATCCAGGAAGGAATGCCTTTAATCTGCCTTTAATATGTATAATTGTTCATAAAAGTGGGATTATGTTTGTCTAATAAATCTTGCATCACTCTCACAGTTAAAGTTTCATCTGTAAATAATGGAGAACATAATTGAAATTGACTGCAAATCCTTTTTTGGGATGGAGTGGAGGGTCCAGGTCAGGGCTGGGAGATGGGCCATGCTGAGCACATGTGTATTATGGAAGGGAAGCAGCCCTTACAGGCATCAGTCTTTGGGGTCTGGGGTCTTTGTGGGTGGGGGAGGAGAGGGGAGGGGAGGGGAGGGGACCAGCATGC
>JAODKM010000001.1:35114277-35133944 GCA_026780845.1 Petrocephalus sullivani
GGGGGGGGGCGCTGGAGGGGCTCTGGGTTTGGGGGGAGGAGAGCACGCCTTAGGGGCACGGGGTTTGGGGGGGGGGGGTCTTGGGGGGGGGGGGGGGGGGGGGGGGGGGGGGGGGAGGGGACCAGCATGCGCCTGCTGACGTCGCCTGATTTATTAACCTGCTGCCCCCCCCCGGTTAATTCCTAATAATCCAAAGACTTTTACACCTCATTTAACCTGCTGCTCTTGGCTGTGCAGTTGGCCAAAGATTTTGGAAGCTGCATTTTGCCATTTGTAAAGGACGCAGGGCTGCTGATTACGAGCCGACTTTCAGGATCAAAAGCTGCAAGAGAGAAGGCTTAAGGGAGGCTTTAAACTAGAAAAATAACATATTCTGTACAAGCAGTCAGCCGGAGTCAGGGTGTTGATCCATCAAGGCTATTGTGGAGTAGAAGTGTTTAACTATATAAAATAATGAACTGACAACCTGCATTTTCATATGCTGTATGGCAGCCCCTGCACAAAAATGAATTGAAATTTTATTCCATTGCATTAACATTTGTAATGTCAAACCATGCTTTATAATTCAGTCAGCTAGGGTGTGCTTGTATCTACAGACATGCATTTTATTCTATTTAATGTATTTCGTCTGCCGTGTTGAAACCCTTCGTTTTGCAGTCTCAGGATGCAGTTTCCTGTTTCCACGTTGTGCCGCATCAACAGAAACGAGGCTGAGTGGCACCAGGCAGGGAAACGGAGCCGTCTGTCAGGCGCGTTTTCTGTGACGGCGCAAACTGCCCCTCACATCCTCGTAATTTAAAGCCAATTTTTTCCCCCTCTTATTTTTAACAAAACCCATCAATTGAGATTGAATTAAGGTATGGGCGATAAGGTGGATAATTTATGCGCAGCAGCGAGGGTAGAGCTAAGCCGCCAGGGATGGACTGCTGACCTTGACAGTCCTATAAATTCATCGGTGCCTCCTTCCCCCCTGCGGAGAGCGAGCCCCGAGGACTGTCGGGGGGCCGCACTCAGTCATCATTACCATAGCCGAACCCCCTTGCCACAGGGGGCAGCGAGGGCCAGCAGTTGCCTGCTCTGGGGCCCCAGGCCCAGTGTGTTGGGGCCCTGTTTGTGTCCCGAGACGATCCCAGTGCATTGGCACAGTCCAGTTTGTGTCTTGAGATAAGTCCAGTGTATTGGGGCAGCCCAATTTCTGTCCTGAAAAAAGCCGAGAGTGTTGGGGTGGTCCGGTTTGTGTACAGTGCATTGGGAGGACCCAGTTTTTGCTCTCAGAACACATCCCACTTGCAACCAGAACCCTGTTAAAACGCAGATGTACAGCTGCAGTTCTTTTATAACAGCCGTGAGCATCCGGCCTGAACTCTATAAATCCTCCATTCAAGCAGAGAACTGTCATTTTACACAGGGATGTTTCTTATACAAAATAGACACTTAGCACTTTACAACAACATGTTCCTCAGAGTTTATCAGTGTCGACATTTTCAGATCTGAGCTTTGTAGAAAGGCTTACAGCACCCGACTTTAAATGTATCACACCTGATGAAATGAAATAAAACAAAAAGGTCTGCAGTGTATGGGTTTTATCCCTCTTTAGACGTACTTTTGCCACATCCCTGTAGTAAAAGGCTGTTTTTTGCCAGCATTATGCACTTTTAGACTATGTTGTTAGATTATGCTGTTCATTAGATACTAGGCCTATGTGGTAAACAGCATATAAACATGCTATAAAGCTGACAGTATGCATGTGGAAGCTGACTTAGGCTCCTGTCTCATGCCCTCCTTGCTGCCTCGCTGTGCATGACGCTGTGGATACTCACATGAGTAACTGCCTCGGCCTTATCACTCTTACCCCGCAGGTAAGCCGGTGATGATCGTGACGGAGTACATGGAGAACGGCTCCCTCGATGGCTTCTTGCGAGTGAGTGCGCACTGGGCAGTAAGCGATCGCCGCCTGTGTGAGATGCGCAGAGTGGCGCGATGGGATGGGGGCTGGGGGGGGGCCCAATACCTGTCTCCTCCCGCGAGTCGCCACTCTCTGCTTAACACTGGCAGAGGAAGCGAATTCTTCTGACCAGGGGCCCCGAGGCCGGACTGGGGGCGCTGTGCCGGCAGGCTTCACACAGCAGGTTTGTGACGAGTCGTGAGGAGACGCGGAAGAAGCCGGCCAGGTGAAATAGCTACGGGTTACAGTGATTCTGATCACTGGTGCAGGTTAGGGTTTTATGGCAGTGGTTACACCTGCATTAGCAGGGAGCCGGCGAGGTGGGTGTCACTCATTAGATAAGATCTTGTGCTTACAGCACTGAGCACAGAGGAATACACGTTTAATGCAAAACAGGCCCAGTTTAAGAACCGTACACAGAGTGCAAACAAGTCAATGTAGTGCGGACAAATGAAAAAGAACAGAGTAAATAAATACATCCTGAAACAGAATATTATGGAATATGAATGAATTAAAGAAATATTTTGTGTTTTTTTTGGGGGGGGGCATAGATGGGCTAATAAAAACTGGCAGATGCTAATGTGCAATTAAAAAACAGACAGCACCTGGCTCTCCTGCTTGCAAATATGGGTTGCTTCCTGGCATGTTACCTCTGGGGGTAGGGAGCGGTACCTACCTTTGCTCATTTATCATCTATCAAAATGAATCCAAATCTTCCATCACTGAAGATGGCATCAAATTCATCTTGCATGCAGTCCTCCTTACTGAATCACAGAGGAACCCAACATCAACATACACACATCTCGCCAAAAGGAAAAGGAAGCCCTTTGCCAGGAAGTCGGCATGGAAACGGAACTCTGGGTTCAATGGAACATCTCCTGGCATTTTCCATTGCAGAAATAAGTAAGGTGGCACGGCCTATGGGATCAGTGCACACGCTTTAGTATGAATACCCGACCAATCACGTACACAAAGGGAACAACAGCAGGGATCACTACACTTAATATGGGATTCGGCTTGTTGGCAGTTTTGACACGCTTGGAAAGATGCTGACGGACTTGCTCTCGATTCCATATACTGTACCACCTCAGTCCACCCTGCGTTTCTGGATTCTTGAAATTAGCCAAAGCATAACATCAAATCATCATGGATTGGCTTGAGTTTACGATTGCAGGACCCTTAAGAAATCGATTCCATATGCAGTGCTGTCAAGCGAAAGAGTGAAAAAAGAAAGACCCAGAAGGAGCGCAGAGTTATTCGGCAATTTCCGGAGCACTGTGTAGCGGCCCGCCCTCGGTGCAGGGGAGCCTCCTGCCGGCCTGCTGTGACCACACCGCCGCTCCTCTTACTGGGATTAGGTGCTCTTTGTGCTCCCTCCTGCCGCCGCAATCTCCTCCAGGTGGTCTGCGATTCCTCTGCTTTTCCCAAGCTTTTCTTTATTCATGGGTTGCAGAAACAAATGTTGCTCTGTTTCTGTTCTTTTGTCTCACACACAAGTGCGACTGAAAAACAGCGTCTATTGTCCATACATCATATACAGAAATATATTAAAAAACATATCTATGTGTGTGTGTGTGTGTATATATATATATATACTGTAGATAATATATTGTCTATATTTTTTAGGGTTCAGTCATCAGTCAGAAAATTATTTTATTACAGATCAAATATAATAATAATAAATTATGTATTAAAGGGCTTTTCATTTTTGCTAGATGATTTAATTGGAAGATCTAAGACCAAAAGACAGTGTGCTGGGATGTGCTTAGGGTTTGGTGTATGGGCCTGTCGTCCATCAGATCTGTAAAATCCATGCGGGTCATTTATGGGCTTCCTGTTTGTTATGATGTCACAGAAGCACGACGCGCAGTTCACGGTGATCCAGCTGGTGGGCATGCTACGCGGCATCGCCTCGGGCATGAAGTACCTGGCCGACATGGGCTATGTCCACCGGGACCTGGCCGCCCGCAACATCCTGGTCAACAGCAACCTGGTGTGCAAGGTGTCCGACTTCGGCCTGTCGCGGGTGCTGGAGGACGACCCAGAGGCTGCCTACACCACCAGGGTGAGGGATTAGCACAATAAATTCTGTATATTACATATTGTTTGACGTATTTCAGATGGCTCATCATGATGTGCTTATGCAAGGCAGAAATAAAGAAGAAAGATAAATAACACTTTCTATGAAGCCCATATTCGTAAAGCCTAATAACTGTTCTAATAATTCATTGTAACGCATTCATAAAACATCACAGACACAGCTATAAATGCTTTTTTATTTATAAAAAAATTCAAAATTCGTAGTCTCCCATATGTCACTAGCCCCCATTGCTCCATTATGTATAATATCGCTAATATTCTTTACATTTTCTTCTTCTCGGGTTGGGTGGTCTCGGTGGTGTTCTGCGGTGGGGAAGCGAGGGGTGTCTGAATACGCACCTTTCTCCTCATATTTTCGCCGGGTACTGCACATAGCCCTGCCAGAAGCCAGCAGACGTATTAGACACTTGATTGATAGACTTTTCAGCCCGATTTGTACACAATCTTGTAGTTTCTCCTTTTTAATTTTTCTAACTATTTATTAATTAGGCACACTAGGTAGGGGAGCATGCTGTTGTAATACAAGTACAAAGCGTTTGTGATGCCGCTATCTAAGTGGCTGTATTTTTACTTATATTTACTTGATGCCAGTTATATGGTTGTAATTTGCAGTCGCATATGTTGGAGAGAGTCTGTAATGCAAAGTTTTGGGAAAATTGCAATGCAATGTTCTCCACATCATTTAGATATTGAAGGATAATTCCTTTAAGTAAAAATGCAGCAGTAGTATTAGTTAAGGACTTAACTAGCAGTTAGCCATGAAATTTCCAGTTGAAGGGCATTTAAGCTGAATTTTCCTAAATACATAATGAGCTGTAAAAAAATGGCAGTATTGTGTGTACGTATATTCTGGCCGTTGCCGACTTTATGAAAGACCTTTATGTTACATATATTACATTAATATTACATTGTCTTTCCTAATATTTTAAACAACAGACTATTGGAATATGAGGTGTATGGATACTAATGAAAGGTGCTTATCTATATACAGCCATACAAATAATATTCTTAAGTCATTATTAATTTTAATATTATTCATTTTATTGCGGTATCTGACCTCTATGCATAGCGGCAGGAGTCTTTCTAGGGCTTTTCGGTTTCTGGTTGGCAGCAGTGGGTCAGAGAAGGTGGTGCATATTTAATGCATTTTCAAAGATCTGTGTTTATGCACCTTCTGTCGTGTCACAGCCAAAAGCACATCAAACAGCCCTCTTCCTACTTCTGCCTTTCTATATTGGTGACCAGAATGGATGACCGATCCTTCGATTAGATTGCCAGTAACCTATATAGAACGTAGCTGTTTTTCTGCGTGCAGAAGACGGTTTATGTTTCAGGGGTCCTGTCTGTTGGGGGGGGTGGGGGGGCGGGGGGGGTAGCAGTCAGGGCCAGTGCTGTGTTATTTGGCTGCGCCTGTGGTTAGCTTTGGCCCCCCTCCGTACTCCCTGTAAACATGACGCCGGGGCCCCGGGTAATTCCAGCAGCCGTCGAAGTCGTCTGCAGAGCTGCGTAAACACATCCCTCAGCCTCTGGGAGCACGCATTGAAGGCGGCACGCTGGAATCCGGCACCACGGAGCCGGCTGCCTCGATCAGCACATCTAAGTGCTCCGTTTTATGGATTGCCCATGTTTAGGTCCGTCGCGTTCGTTCAGTGCATCCATTAAATTATGCAAAGCACTTGTTCGCCATCCCAGACTTACTCTAAGTCTGGAGTTTGTTTTATTGCAGATTACTTTCAGACCCTTACTTTATGTACCCCGGCCTCTGCTGGATAAATGTGGCTTAAGCACTTAGCCGACTACCTTCCAGGCTTACTTTCAAAGGGAGGCCTTTTTTTCGGTTTTGTGGAATGACTTAATAATAAAAGACATTCTTGTCCAAAGCAGTGTCCCCTTTACTTGTAAAATCAGTCCTTTTATTACATTATCTCAAGGAACATAAAAAGACATTTTGTAAATGATTTAAACCAAACAGACTCATATCAGATCAGGAGATGCGGGAGTTTATATACAGAAATGAAACCATTTAAGAGGAACATTTTCAAAAGATTACTGTCCAGGTTAGATTCTGATGTGCCGTAGAGTGTAATCCAGCCAATTTATACAAAGACGGTGATGTGTGGTATTATCAAACCGAGTAATGACAGGGTGGCAGTCGGCTCCTTTAAGTATTTTGTGAGACTTACTAGTGTGATGATGAGGTTAGAGTGAAGTCCCAGAATTTAGAAGTGGCACTTTCTTTTCATCTTTCTTTTTTTACTGATTAGGAGAGGAGGCCTGGCAATAAGCCAGAGTACAAGAATCAATTTACATTATGTACGAGGGCACTGGAAATTGTATCTGTCATAACCTTCGGCTGGGCACGTCATTAAATGCGTATCCTGTGCATTGTGCCACTATCGATTCTCCAAAAAACAGATCAGGTGAGGTAGTAGAATTCCAACTTGTTCTTTCTGCTGTCATTTGGCAGGGTGGCAAGATTCCAATCAGGTGGACGGCGCCAGAGGCCATCGCCTACCGCAAGTTTACCTCAGCTAGCGACGTGTGGAGCTACGGCATCGTGCTGTGGGAAGTGATGTCCTATGGGGAGAGACCCTACTGGGAGATGTCCAATCAGGACGTGAGTACCGTGCTGTCGGCAAGGAGTTCCGATAAGCTTCCCATGGAGAGAGGAAGTGAAGCGTGGAGGTGCCAGGTGGCAGACAGAATCTGTCACCGAGGGCTGTCTGCCACCTGCAAGTAGACGTCCAGAGCGCCTGCTTTACCGCTCAGGCTCTCAGATCACCTGACTGGCTGGCGTTTCCAGACATTGGTTTGATTTCCAGACATCAGCGCGCCATTAATAGTGCACTGTATTAATAAATATCACTAAAGATTTTCATTTGTATTACAAAAGTATTGTTTATGTCGAGCATGTAAAATCATTTATTGGATTCCCAACAAGATTTGTTATCAGGTTTCTGGTGGAAAGGCATCTGATTAACAGAATTATTTTTAAAAATGACTTAAATAATGTTAAAAATAATGATTAAATGCTGAAGAAGTGAAGAAACATTTCTTAAAACCAGCAGTATATCATTTTTAAAATACATCCATCCATTTTCCATATGCCTATTCAGTACAGGTGTAATAGGGAGTGTAATAAAACAAAATTTAAATACTATTGCTGAAAACTGCATATGTCCACTTCTTGATAATCGGGACTTTTTACTACTGCTAGTGTTTGGCATCTAATTGATCAATGAAAAGATGTTTCATACCTATTATATATAATATATATATACTATATTTTTGGATATATATATATATATATATATATATAATGGTGGTCTTTTGAATGGATACCTTTATATCACTAATTTTAACAACATTGATAGCTAGAAAACTAGTTAACTAACATCATTGTTCATTGTGAATATAACGTGAGATTAGTTTGTATCTTGTCGACAGTGACATATTTGCTTCGCTGACCACACCAGTCTGTTTAAAACATTAAGTCTTTCACTGGCTGTGTAAAGTTTGTATTTAAGGGGCTATGGGTGTCTCATTATATCGTTTTAGGTTTATTTTGTAAAGTAGCTTCTGAGAAAAACTGTTTTTTTTCACACTCCTAAAATAATGGATTTTTGAAGATGCGTGTTTTTCGTTGGACAGTGACTAAGCCTGGTATGTTGACTTTAACATGTCTAGGAGAATGGCGATAGAATTTTATGGATCTTTATTAACTGCAGAAACCGGCACTGGGGATTTTGCAAGGCCGCTGAGTGTTTCTTTTTGGCGTGTAGGTGATTAAAGCGGTGGATGACGGCTATCGGCTCCCCCCGCCCATGGACTGTCCCGCTGCCCTGTACCAGCTGATGCTGGACTGCTTGCAGAAGGACCGTAACAAGCGGCCCAAGTTTGAGCAGATTGTCAGCATTCTGGACAAGCTCATCCGCAACCCCAGCAGCCTGAAGATCATCGCCAACACCGCCTCCAGGTATGCAGGCCATCGCCGTGCCGAGGAGTGACAGACGCCTCGCCGGAGTCCGCTCCTCTCCCAGTGTTTGATGCTAAGCTCATCAGTGGCCACTTTCCATCTTCCGTGCCAAGAGGAACGTCTTTCCCAAAAGTCCATACATCCAGCCAGTCAGTCAGCATTTTTTAACACTCTCCCTCCAGAAATAGTTTCCTTTTTTGTTTGGTTACACCGTAGACAGTACACTGTACACAGTGGTTTGCGAAGAAATGCCGTATTTACTTCTCCTGAGTTTTTTTCGAGACCAAAACCACTTGTTTCCATGACCGGGTGGCAGCAGCATTGTCTGTGCTGTAAACAATCACTGACTCCCTGCGTGCCAAACAGTGGTTCCCAGACACGCGGGATGAATTTGCAGTATTGCGACGATCCGGTTTGTGGCAGTCCTAGAAAATCCGGCTCCCCTTTATTCCTTCCCTCCGGGCTTAGTCTTCCCATCCGTTGGGAGGGGGCCGCAAAGCCTCATCTGCGGCGGGCGTTGGCACCATGCAGTGTGACAGGCTGGGGGGGGGGGGGCAGAGGGGGGCACTGTTATTATGAAGACGTCAAGACGCATAACAGTGACTAATGGTTTCTTAAGAAAGGCAGAATTGGTCCCTGGGAATCTGCATGTAATTATCCTGATTGGCTTTTAACAGCAGTGGAGACGCGGGACCGGGTGAGCTCCAGCGGCTGCCAAAATACATTGCAGACTGCTGTTGTGGCCCCTGAGATCAGATCAGCCCCACCCACCCCCCACAGCAGACCTGTTCTCCGCGGCAGGGGTGAGGAGTGCGGGGGGAGAGGCACAGGAGACTCCATGCGGAGGCACCCTGGCCCTCCTCACAGCTAGAGACGCATTCCTCTCCGTGACTAAGTTGCCCAGATGTCTTTCCTGTGACGGTACAGGGCCAGATTCTCCCGTTCTCCTCTCCCAAGAGGACTTTAAAAACATGATACTAAGCAGCCGTGGTTATTTAGAGGTCACCCCACTAGCGGGAAATAAGCGGAAGCGGGCGGAAGAAAAGAGGAGAGGAGCGGCGAGTGTTTACTCTGTCCTGTCTCCTCAGTGTACTCCTTTCAAAGGAATCAAAAGGTTTCAGCCCCACCGTCTGCGCTGCACGCTGTCAAAACGGGGCCCCGGGATGGTGAGCGAGCTCCCTGCTGGCGGCCGCCGCGCGCTTCACCGCGCCCTCGCTCACTCACTGCGGTCTTTATGCCATCCTCAGCGTCATATGCGGGGGGGGGGATCTACATTTAAACACAAAGGCACAAAGAAAACAAGTGAGCAAAAATAAGGGGAAAACACAAGGTCATCTGCCGTTCACTGCAGAAGTTTACAGGCTGAGAAAGTTGTTGGGATCGATAATCATCCAGTGGCCCGAAATCCAGGATCTTTATGGAATTCAGACCTGGAGATCATCTTTATTCTTTTGTTGCGTACTTTTTTAAAGGTCGTGGTCCAGTTACAAGCATGCGTGCAGGAACCCCCCCCCACCACCACCACCACGGTGACCTGGAGGAGTGTCCCAGCTGCAGCCCTGGATCTCGGCACCAAGGCGATCACGATGCCTCTACACAGGCACAAAGAGCCCTTTTGGGACCTTCCCCCATAGGCTTTGTTCCTTTTCCCTTTTTAGAATGATTATTCCTTTTAGAAAGTCTCTTTAAAGTACAACCTTGTTGTAAAAATGTATTCGTGTCAGCACTTCCGAGCATTTGCGATTGTGGAATGATCTCATCGCTTCTCCAGGCTAGAGAACACACTGGATCTCTAGGCCCGGGCTTTTAATGTTTGCACTCTATAATGAGGCTTCCAGAATTTTCCATCTCAGAATCACGGTTCAGGTTCTCCTCGTATTATAATTTGTTCATATGCAATTTAAAATGAAAGTCTTTGCTGAGCTTTTCATGGTAAGTTCAGGTCGGATGTTCAGCTCTGTGTATGTCAGATGTAGTCCAGGTGCCATGGTTTGGTTTGGGAGCGATTTGTCGTATAGCACTGCGAGGAGCAGGCACACATCTGTGCTGACAGAGGGTGAGGAAGTGGTCTCGAGGCCAGAAAGTGCCGCAAGTGTCAGGCTGCTCCAAAGAAAAGGACATTCATGAAATACTTTTGTATATATAGTATTATCTTGCATAGAATGACATATTTTTTGAATAATATTTATTCTTATGGGTACTTACTAGTATTAAGGTGTAACTACCATATAAATTGTTTTTCCTCACATTATATTGTATTTTTATATTAAATGAAATAATATTATTTTAGATTATATATTACATTATATTATATGTAATATATATTACATTATATTATTTTTTTAAGGACACAAGGTATTGTTTCATATTTCTTTAAATGTTCCCTAATATGATTTGTTAACAAAAATGTTTTCTTTTTATTTATTTTAGATTAATCTTTTAATTTAAATTATGCAACTCAACATAGATATCAGGTTTAATCGAGTTCTCTGTGAGCCGTGTGTAGGCATTTCTCTTCAAAAGGCTGGTACTGAGGGGCTCTTTGACAGATGGTTACTGACTGCAGTCACAGGCGAACGCTGCCGGATTGACAAAGCGAGGGAAACGCGAGGGGGCAAGGGCGGCAGGAGCGACACAGGGGGCAGTGCTAAGCCTGCACCGCCGCCTTTTGTCTCCCTCGCTTTGGTTTTCAGGAGCTTGTCTTCCCCGTACTAACCTCTTTGCAAAGTATCGGACTGGGATGCCAACCTCTCTTGGGGCGTCTGTTTGTAGCCGTGTGGCTGAGGCAGAAAATCGGGATATGCAGACTACGTGGCCATAGTGGCGGTTACATCCCCAGAGGAAGGGCACTGGGAAAGGGGACCAAAATGGTCCTGCTGAACCCCCATAGGCTAACAGCCCACCATCTCCTATCCGCAGGCCGAGCAACGTGTTGCTGGACCGTAACAGCACAGACGTCCCCTCCTTCCACTCCACGGGTGACTGGCTGGACAATGTGCAGACTCTACCTTGCAAAGATGCCTTCAGCGGGCTGGGCTACAGTTCATGCGACAGCCTGGCCAAGGCCTCTGCTGAGTAAGAATCCTCCTCCCCCGCCCCCACCCCCGTCAGTCCACCTCACTGCCTCTTCACAGATAATCACAATCATTAAACACCCTTTTTGGTTTGCATGAGGTGAGCACAAACTCATCAACTGCTTCGGAAATTTCACTGGGTGCCGTCTTCATACCAACACATTTCAACCAGTCAGCGCCAACTGTGACAAACGTGGGACAGAGGCGGTGAAGTGACCACTGTTTGCCGCATTGGTACCCTGCTAGGCTATTTTAAACCCATCCAAGCTATTTATGGTCAGCTAATGAAGCCCGGAGTGCACGGCCCTCTCAGCAGGACACGGGCTCAGGGGACGGCCAGTCTCTTATTCCAGGACATGCTCGGGAGACTCGAACCTCTAAACTGAGAGTTCTCGCTTCTCCATGGAATATAAAGATGGAGTCCCTCTATCCATCTTCATATTACAGTCCATTAAGTGTGTGTCTGACTTGAGGAAGTCACTATCCTCATCTTCACTGCCCTCATCCTTATAATTGTTATTGTCAATATTACTGCCATTGTCATACACTGAATTTGGTATGTTAGAGGTGATATTTAGAGTTAGTAACATTATTTTTTTATGTTATATTTGTGGCCTTTCATATGAGATTGATCCCAAAATACCTAAAAGGTTCCCTTTGCTGGGCGATCTCGCAACAAAGGTGGTTCTGTGTCCCTCGGACACTAATTAGAGGAGATCAGGAAATAAACAAAGCAAAAGTTCCCCTGACATTGTTTAATTCAAGAGCCATCTATATTTAGTACCACTAGCACCAAACAGACAGGTTTATAAATTCGTCTCCAGAGGTCTTGGTTATCTGGTAAATGCACCAGCCCCTTTTGATTTTAATTGGTAATGACTTCACTGTAACCACCCTTACTCCTGTCCATAGTCCAACAACAGCAGAAAAACGACATCACAAAAATAAAAACGCAACCCTGACAGAATCTGCCGGCTGCGAGCAGCATACTAAATTGAATCTGGCAGTTTCTATACCTAAGGAACCCAGCTGACTCAGACAAGTTGCTATTAATAAACTGCAGTTCCTCATTCCCTGGTTGCTTTTGGTTAATGGGACATGCTGCACCTCTGCATAGCACAAGCTGAAGCTCTCCACACAGTCCCTTTGTCAATTGATACGGCATTTGACAATAAGAATAATGTGACTTTAATAATGAAGGGGATCAAAGACTGTAAGGTGGGTGCATCTGTTAAGGTTCAGTTTTGCCGTACTGCTTTGTTCTGTGTACACATTTGTCTTTGATGTGAATAACAACAATTCGGCGGTAGTAGAGCATGAAATGTTTTTACTGAAATGTAATGCGCAGTTAATTGCAAAAGACTGGCATGTCCTGCGCTAGTTAGTTTGCATTAGTCTGCAGGAGGCCACATGCTGTCTGCTCTTGTGAATTAATCAAAATGAGGAATTTTCTTCATTTAAGTGGCAGAAATTAGCCTGAAGCATGATTTTAAAATTTAGAGCCTATTTATGCTACACCTGAGATGCAAATTAAGCGACAGCGTCGTAATGCAAGGCGAAAAAAAATCTATTTCTTTCTTGTTTGCCAGATGCCTAATGTGTTTTCGAGATTTGCAATTTTTGGAACAAAATGCTAAGATTCCATGTGATTTATCAAGGCTGACAGCGGGTCGGTTGTGCTTGTTTTCTTTTTTTATTGTGTGGGAAAAGTAGGTTCAGTTTAGTTAGTTTTCATCAGGACATACATTCTTTCATGTCTGAATGGGTCTCACTTCATAAAATGAAGACCTAATTGAAAGATTGTTGCACTCCATTTTGGGTTAAAGTGAAAGTAATTAATTCTATTACAGACATTAATTAACATTTGAACATATAGTTGTTCAAACAAACAAGGAAAGGCACACGTATATATTGAAGTTGCGGTAGTTTGTATTTCTGGGATATTCATCCCAACAGGCGTGCATAATACTCGTTATTGTTCAGTTTGCTTATTTGCTAGTTGGCATTTATGGTTTTATTATTTTTATTTATGGTTGTATAACTGTACCATCCTGCTCTCGGGAAGACAGTAGCGTTCTATTGTAAATAGTTCCCTAATGTTGTTATCGTGGTATTCTTGAGGGTCCACCTTGGGGGCAGAGAGTGATTGTGGGGGGCAGGGGGGACTGTAATTGTGTGAACCTGGGACTGGGGCTGCCCAGGAGGCAGGATGTTTGAGGGGGAGTATGAGGACCATCAGTATTTGGGATTGGTTTAAGCTTTGTATTGCGTGGCAGTGGCAAGTATTTGAACAGCTGCTATTAGATTTAAAGATAGATTTATAAGATTTAGGATCATGCTTAGGGTTTGTAATGGAACACTGCTTTGTGACAGTGGTTTCGTATTTGATTCTGATGCCGATTCTGTTGATCACAGTCATGGTGATAATACTGCCCGTGCGCTGCGAGAGGGAGAGCAAGTAGCGCTGTTGGTCTGGCTGCGAGCTCCCAGCTCTGCACCTTCACTTAATCCTCACGAGATAAAAAGGCAGTGCGTGTTACACACATGTGCACTGTATTGCTTTGCAGTTTATTCTTTTCTTTTGGTCAATCTGCAGTTTTGCAAGGTGGCTTGCAGTGACCTACATAATACAAGACCCATAATTTGTCTTTCCTGGAATTTGTGGTTGTGTTTTTAATTATCTTTATTTAATTTACATTGCTTTACAGTCTGCTAATGAAAAGCTCAGTCTATGCATTTATTTTTGCTTAAATACTAGTAATTTTGTTTAACAGATTTTCTAATATTATTTTATTACACATCTAGCCCATCTGGCTTAATCATAAAATATTTTCTGATATCATGCCTTCCCATTTCTGAAATATTTAAACTCACTTTACAACACAGGCACAAACACTGTGACACCATAATTCACATTACTTACTCCTGCTTCCCAGAGCTGGTGACTACACACAGCATGAATGGCTTTATCTGTGCCTGGGCAGCTTGTGTGGAGTACTGGTCTTCTGTTGAACTAATGCTTGCATAAAAGTGCCAGAAATGGGGCTATTCTGTGCCTGATAACTAATTTACATAATTCTTTTTGATTTTAGATTTTAAATTTTTAAAAATATTTATATAGAATAAACACAGCACAAGGCCCAAGAATCTGTCACAAAATTTAAACATGTTTAGATTCAGAGTGCACTTTCAGCACTTGGATATTGTAAAGTTGATTTATAATATGATTCTATTTCAGAAATGCTACTCCTGCATTTATTCATTGTCTTACACATGTGCTACATGGTACAGCCCAATAGCAGATGTTGAAAGGCAGGAAGATGAGTTATGAATATGAAGCCTAGTGGTGTAGCTGCAGTGGCAGAATGTTCCCAGCCAGATTACTTTCCCATTGTCATATGGGAATGATCCTGATGAATTATCTAGCAAAATGACTTGGCTTCCAGAAAAGGAGGAAACGACACATTTATGACATGCTTCATGGAAGGCAATGATAGTCACCAAAAATCACCACCATTAAGCTGCTCGACCTCTGCATTTCTGACTTATTGAATCCGGGTGCAGTAGGCTTGAGCCTCAGATGTTAGCATCTACTGTAGTGTCAAATATCATTGTCACAATCGTAACAATTACATCCATCGGCCAAAAAGTTTTATGATACCAAATATCCTTGTTCCCCATCTTACTCATATTTTCACTTGATAATGTTTATTTTTTCTTACATGATAGCCTCTCCATTTTGCATCTCGGATCAACAACTACTGCCCTTTGTCTTTCAAGCCTTTACACGTCAAAAACAGTCCTTGAGTGTGACTACAGTAAACAGGGAACATGGCTTACAAAGAAACACTGTAGGGATTTTGTTTGTTGGCAAATAGCTACTAGCCAAGTATGAGAATTTATGCAACTGTCGCTCTGTTTTCTCTCCACTTGC
Organism: Petrocephalus sullivani; assembly: GCA_026780845.1. NCBI lineage: Eukaryota > Metazoa > Chordata > Actinopteri > Osteoglossiformes > Mormyridae > Petrocephalus > Petrocephalus sullivani. Next base: position 35,129,307 of record JAODKM010000001.1, read on the forward strand.
AAATGAGATCATTTCTAGTGGCACCATGTATATAGCTTGTGTTCTCAAGCTGTTTTCTGTTGTTGAAAAATATGGCTTGCAGTCCAGAAGCTCAGTTAAATCCAACCATCTACCTTCAATCTGTGTATCCAGCACAGGTTCACAGTAGCTCTAATGAATATTGCAGCTATATATTCAAGGAGCAAATATACCAGCACTGTAGCAATTGCTATGCTCAATATTCCATTTATGTAATATAAAACTAAAATACTGCAAAAGTGCTGCTTCGTGATCTTTGGGCTGAGAGTATTGCCTTATTCCTACAAATATCCCATTTTTAAAAAATAAGGGTCATTAAGTGTTTGGTTTAAGTACCTAACGGTGCTATTTTACATACAATGCTTTCATAGTGCATTACAGAGGAGGGGTTGGTAGGCCTTGTTACTGCTGTACTGGGGGATTTCATTAGCATTTTATTAGCATATATTTTATTAGCATATGTTTTATTAACATTGTGACAATTCAGCTAAATTTCAGCGTTATTACTGGAAGAGAAGTTGAACTGTCTGATGTAATTACGTCTCTGACGTAATTGGCCACAAAATGAGTGCACCATCAGTGTTCATCTCATTGGGTCCTTTGGTCCTGATGAGGACACCTTACACTGCAACTGTAAGGTTGTGCAGTTGGAATTACTTACATGTTCATTATTACTATATTGTTCACGTGCTATTAATGCTCCATTTAGAAACGTTAAGACTGTCAATTACTAATTGAAACAGCGCCTGTGAAATGTATGGGCACACTGTAGGCTGATGGCTTGGGCCCGTGTCACTGTCGTTCAAAGATGTACTTTGTCTGTAGAATCTGCCTGAGCGAGATAAGACCAGCAGCCACCTGCCCTGAATGGGATCCTTCCATGGGAATCACAACCCTATAGAGCGCAGAGGCTGGACGGTGGGTTTGACCACTGCTCGCTGCGTGCTGGGTGCCCCACTGACCCACGCTTCTGGGCACCCTCACCAAACGGTGCTTAGACTGGACCTGTACATGAAACAGCTGCCAGAGTAATCAGCTCATGCTTTTCACTAACCAAGGTTCTGCTTGTACTAATACCCTTTTATATGATGTCCAAATTAAACAAAGGCCGGCCTGAGGTACAGTGGTGTTCACAGAGGTTGTACCTAATCTTATGATACATTGCAAAAAAAGATCCTGTAATCCACTAACCTTTTTCTTGTTGTCATGTTCTGATTTTCAACTGATGCAGTTTCATCCATTCTAACATTTTCTTTGGACGTGCATGGGATGAATATGCTCTCTTGGTGAGCTAAAAAGAACATTCTGTTCGTAAATAATGAGTACATCTGTCACTTGTGCATGGAACTAATTTAGTAAATTTCAGTTTTTTTTTCTGCTGAGGGTGTTGCAGTGTTTCACTGCTGTTCCATTTTCACTATTAGTGTCCAATGAGTAGCTAAGCTAATGTATTACGTACACGTGAAATTTGAGACAAAATGTAAATGAGACGCCATTTTCAAATTAAATGCTGTTATATTACCGTGTTAGTGGATTCAAGATTAAACCAAAATGTATCTAAATCAAATGTCAGACATTTGATGAGCCAGGCTGATCTGGTTCTTATGACGACTGTATGTATACATATGATCTGATATTCCGAATTTTGTCTTTTATCACATTAATATAAGAATTTTATTGTGCCAAAGTATACTATATAAGCAATATTCCTATAAAGCAAATATACTGAAGACTTAATGCATAGTAAGATAAAAATCACGCAGTATTAAAAATGTCTAAAAATGTTGAAATTCAACATAGGTGCATATGTGTATATGTGTATATGAACCATACATGTGAAAATAAAATGGTCTCCTCTTTTGTAGAAAAAAAAATGTGAGGGTGGTAAAAGTCATAACTGAAGCACGAGTGTTAATAATGCAGGCAAAAATGCAAACCAAACCTTCTAAACTGAATTGGGCTTTCCCAGGTACTGTTCGGAACAAAATATTTAATGTTTGCTTTGGATTTCAGCATATTTGATGCACATAAGATTTAAATATTTACTCATATAAGAAACCAAATGAAGCTACAATAATTAAATCAGGCGTAAATTATTGACAAATGTTCAGTTAATTTAAGTAAATTAAATTTCCATTGAGCTTTGTTTTATTATAAATAAATTTGATTTGGTTGTAGTTTAATTATTTAATTATACTTTTAATTTACCCCAGACTTTAAATGATCTGTCAGGAAATTAGATACATCATGTATTAACTGATACCATAGCACCAAATTTACAGTAACATGTTCCTTATATTAACATTAGAGTGGCATTTTGATAACAGGATAAATAAATCTCTTGGAAAAAATATGTCCCCGTTCCTTTGGGTTGCCACATGAAGGAGGGGTGAACAGCAAACAGTGAACAGTGACCAGCACTGTTCTGTATGTTTATGTGCCTTTGCCTCTATCGTTTAACCTGTCTTTTCTGCCTTTCAGGGACTTCAAAAAGGCTGGCATTGCCATAGTAGGACCTCAGAAGAAGATTGTGAGCAGTATCAAGGCACTTGAAACGTACACTAAGAATGGCCCGGTTCCGGTGTGAAACCTACCATCCGCTTCACCTTCGATGATAAATTTAATGAAAAGAGGACCTACAATATAAAGTTTATCCTTACAATTTATGTAAAGAATGAGTGATATCCCAACACCTACAGCATGTGGCTTTGGGCAATAGAATGACCTTCTGCCGTTGATCAGTTGCCTTATTTCTCACATACGTGAAAAGAAGGATCCAGAGAATGACTGAAGCTGCGTTTGAGGATTGGGCATCCATGCTCGTGGCGTGTCCACAAACGCCAGCTAACTGGAAACCACGGTTCACGTAAACGGGTGATGAAAACTATGAGAAATCTGTTTTTTTTTTTTCATCAGTACCAGCCTGTCCGCTGAAAGCCTGTAATAATGGGACGTAAAACACCTTTAACATATCATAGGAACTAACTGGATGCAACACTGGGATTCCCGAGATCTCAGGGTAGCAAGTCATACTGGTGAAGGACGAGGATCAGTCAGGTTGGCTCTGTCTTTATACGTCAGTGCACAGTAAGGTCATTTTAGGATGTGTAGGTCTGGCATAATGAAATTTTTTTGAGGGAGAGAAACAGGGAATGTAGAGAAAGTTAGTATCTTTCATACTAATCTGATGGCGTTTGCAGGAATTTATCATACAGAGCAATAATATCATACAAGCCCGCAATTATTTTCTGTAACTATTATAATGAGTGAAATTCTCAGTAGCTGTTGCTGTTTCCTTATGAGTGCTGCATTCTGGAAAAGCATAAACCAGTCTGAGGCTAAAACATCTGCTACATGGAAAGGCCAAGGTTGCATGGCTCACTGTTGCAAAAAAAAAACAAACAAAAAAAAAAACCTTCTGCAGAAAATGGATCTTAATATAGTGATACATATATCAAAGGAAATGTCTACATTATTCACATTTGAAAGAACAAGAGCATCTTAATCTGATTTTATATCATTGTTTCTATATTTTAAATGGGGTTTCGTTGGATACTCTCATTGGGGTATCGGCAATTACAAAAGCAACAGGTGTCTGGCTGTGGTTGTTCTGAAATGTGCAGTTATCTTGCAGTTATCTTGTATTGTACTGTACCTTGAAATTCCATGCTTATTCCATTGATTGGAACCCATATTAATCCTAATTCAGGACCAAATCTCAAGAGTGCTATCAGTTTATTTTTTGTTTTTGATCAGTACTGCAAAACCGTCGTACATCTCACTATTACCATTCGTTTTTCTTTTCTGTGTTCATTCTGTTACTGTAGAATGACTTCAACCATTAGCAGCTAACCTATGGTGAATTGTTCACCCCACTGTCACTATTTGTACTGCAGCGTTTTACAGCTCTGGATCTATGGTACACGCTGTGGTGCATCAGTTCCTGGGTGATTTTAGGCATATTCTCATATTTCTCTTCCTTTTTTATGCATGGTCACATGACTAACATAATACCATCTGTAACCATTGCATACCGTTATACATATTGTTGTAGATAATCTGTGTGCAAAATGTCTCGAAGGTTATCTGTCGCAAATGCTGCTAATGTAATATCAGGGTGTATTGAAAACGATGGCAGTAATGATGGGAATGTAGAGTTTGATGCATCAGAGGTGGATAACGTAGAAATCGATGACAGTTGTGAGGACATCATCAGGACATTATTATTGTAGCACAAATGGAAGAAAAAAAGCTCAGCACTAAAACAGTTAAGCAATTGTGTGTTGAACTTGGTACAATTAAAATTGTTCACCTAATATAAAGTAATTTTGTGTATGACAGCCATATTAGTGTGCGGTGAAAAATTCACCCCAGGTTAGTTAATGTGTGACTTTATTAGAGGTTAACCTCAGATGGTTAATATAAATTAATAATGTGGAGGATTATATAAACCTAACATGTCACCTGGTCTGTTAATCCATGACCATAAATGAGAATGTATTTTGTTTCTTACTAGAAAACACAGAAGTATAGGGTTCCTAAGATTTCTCCCTCCCCCCCACCACACAAAAAAAAAAAAAAAAAAAAAAACTCACATCTCTTTTTTTATTTTCTATTTTT
>JAODKM010000001.1:35134044-35151391 GCA_026780845.1 Petrocephalus sullivani
CGTACTTTAACAAACTACAACGTAAAATATACGTTTAAAAAAAATAATATATATCTATATATATATATATATTTTTTTTTTTTTCCCAGCAATCAATGTATGACACAATTTCCACACGTGTAGTCATGATAAGGGAGAAGAAACTGTCCACCTTCATGTGGTCATCGTAATGATTTTAAGTAACTTTAAGTAATTAACTAATTTGGAGCACATAAAATGCACAGCAACGCGACTTATGGATTCATTTATTTGCCAGTTGCCCTTGTCACCGAAGATGTACTTGTCACCGAAGGAATGATGTCATCTACATTTAAGAAGCGTTCGCGCTCAGCCAATGATTGTCCCTTACTTGTGCCATTTCAGAATGAACGCCGTCACCCGGTTGCACTCAAGCCGCTTGTAAAGAACGCTGCTCTGCGCGCTATTCGCGTGTGCGTATGTTAACCTGCCACCGTAATAAAGGCAGCCGTAAACTAGCGGTACTGTCATAGCCATGGCCATCACTTTGTACAAATGTTTGTATATATAAAAGAAAACATATTTGTGCAACATTAAAAGGAAAAAAAAAACTTTGTATTATATTTTTGTTATTTTGTATTATATTTGTTTTTACATTTCAAATGCAATGATAATTTACATATTATTTATTTGTTAAAGGTTTGTTTTGTGGTATAGCGTAAGTTATGACATGGTCATGTGATGGTTTTTCAGTGTTTTGTACTTTATAAACATGGATTTCAAAAAAGCAATACTATCATGGGATCCTTCCCACATCTGTTTTTTTTTCGTTTCTTTTCTTTTTAGAATTGTGTGTGCGCATGGATGTGTGTCTGTGTACCTGCGTGCAAACGTGGATGGCCTTCTACTAATGTAAAATGATTTGTAGTGGAATCATTTATATTTTTATAATAAACATAACAAAAATGATTTTTAAAGGATGAGAAACTGCAGAGATATTGTCTCACTGTTCCTATTTTGCAATCGAGTTTTCAAAGTATGTGCAAACTCTATTAACATAATTATTAGTACTCCACAGCAGCACTTAATAAAAGGGATACCTAATTTGAAATTAGTTTTTATTCTTATGCATATCCATATTTTATATTTTGTATGATTTAGCATTTGATCCACAGACTGATGTTTTCTGAGGTAAGGTAATGCAAGGTACTATGTTATATTTCAAATTTTATATGACACAATGTCAGACAGTAAGAATATTCGCTGTTCAATGCTTTATGATTTAGGTGGTTTTCAGATACCCTTTAATATGTTTTATGAATACAAATTTAGAAAGTTCCATTTTACACATGCACATGAGAGTGAAAAAGACCTAAGATTTAGGTTTTTAAAGTGTTGAAATATTACCAGAATAATACTGCACTTTTTAAATTCTTTGTGGAAATTTTGCTTAGCTGATCATGTTTAATTTATACATACATAATGGTAAACTCATTTTGGTGGGATTTTAATTTTAATGAGAAGTAAAATGCATTAGATTAATATGTATTTTAAATTTAAAAAAAACGATGTATTACAATTTAAAAGTAAACACAAATATTAAAGAAAAACATTTCATATAAAATTTATAATGAAGTGGTAACTGATTTTTTTTCATAAATGATAAAGCTTATTGTTGCTTATAGCTAATTACAAAAAACATTTGCCTGGGTCTTTTGTAGTTTTGCTATTGGTCCCCACCACATTATCACAATCTTTCCTGAAGACTTTGCTCTCCCATTACACAGTTGCAAGCAGGAATGCTCTACGTCAGCAGTGAAATATGCTGACTTACTAATTCTGTTGTTTTAAGTAACGTTGCTGCTCCACATGTTAAATAAGAGCAGATAAACCAATGATCTCACTCTTGCCATCTGTATGGCAGATTTTCTTTCCCAATTTTTAACAATCCATAATAGATCTGGACCAAAGATTTCAGATATCTTTTATTTATTTTTTATTTTTTTTGAATGGAGGTGTTAAATGTTGGCTGTGATTTATCTTTTCTTTGTTTTATCTTATAGATATTAATGAAAGTGAGCATTGTTGCAAATTAATTGCTTAAACTCCGAATACTGCTTATATTTTTAAAAAGCCTCCCCTGTATTGCAGTTATTTTGGTTTGAACTGATGAATTCATGAGCTCTGGCATACAAATCTCAAATATTAAATGAAACATTTAGAAACATCTAGGTACAATAAGCTGGATCACATTTTTAAGCTCATGCTTGTTACACCCTGGGTGGGATGTCAGTCCATAGAGGGTTCATAAATACACACAACCGGACACTCTAACCGGGCAGTTTAAAAAAGCGCCAATCTGTCGTGTGTCTTTGGGCTGCTGGAGGAAACTGTAATACCCAGAGGAAGCCCACACAAAATGCGGAGAACGTGCCTACTCCACACGCACACACAGGATTCCACCCACAAACCCTGGAGGTTTGAGGTGACATTGCTGGCCCCGATTACGCTTTAAAGTGTATCTCATGTAGACCACCACTTTGTGTGGCTTCAGGTATGTAGAGGTCCACAAATCCCGGGATAACAACCAGTAAAGTAGTTCCAATGGCTGTAAACAATATTAAAGACCCCAGTATAGTGTTTTTCCAACACATATGGTCACCAGCTTTTCACCAGCTTCTATGCTCTATGCACCAAACATTACTTCTAAAGGGGCCACGTTACACAATATTTTCAATGAAACATGTCATACCGTTCACTGCTTTGTTGGGAGTCAGATTTATTGTAGGCTTTTAATGCAATTGATCTTTAAGTTCTCCAAGGAAGTCCAACATGGCTATCTTGGAATGAGGGATTGCCACTGTACCCTGTCCCAAGCACTTGAGACAGACCAGATGTAGTCATGCAGATGTGTCCTGATCTAGGGAGAAGTGAAAAAGATTAGAATGTCAAGCCCAGAGGAAGGACAATGAAAGAAAGATGGCGGATACTGCTCCAATTTGTTCTGGAATGATCTGCAGTCCATCTGCTGCTAAAATAAATCTTCTGATGAGTTGAGATAAACTACAAACCCATGAGGCAGGTAAGGGAGAGGGCACTATTTGCTTTTTAGCAAGCATTTTGCAATCACAGAAAATGCTCATTTAAAAATCTAAATGACTGTTTACTATCTTCATTTGTCACAATGAAAATGAGAATCATCACAGGAAAATTAGTATTATCATTTTATTTTTAATATGCCACACAATGCTTGAACGATTTCTATGGAGAGTTTCATCATGATGTCAGAACAGGAGCAGGAGATCCTGTCCAGAATGGCAGAAATTCCTGTTCTCAGTGAAGCCCCATGCATCTCCAGTGACTCACTGTGACGAGTTCCTCTTCCTATTCTTCATCGAGATAAAAAGCAGCATTAGTACATTGTGTTACCACATTCAATTGAAATTCTAGCTGTCTAATCGTTTTCAAGCAGCCTATGAAAGAGTCGAACATTTGAACAAATTCAACAAACTCACCGAAGTGTAATAAGGAAGTGACCAATCATTGTATCAACCCTAATGATTAAGTTTTGGTAAATAAGAAGAGTTATAAAGTAAACAGATGAGCATTTTTTCAAATGAAGGAAAATCTTCAGCTGTTTGACATGATCACAATAATATGCCCCCCCCCACTCCTCCTCAGTCTCTTAAAAGACATCCAGCTGTTTGCAGCTGTAGTACGAACCGTGACACCACCTTGCAAATGCATAAGTACCTATCTCTCTGGGAGCCACAGCAGTCTTGTTGCTGTCAACCATTGAATCGACTTCCTGAATAGGTCAGCTGTCCTCGATAAAGACTGAGGGTCATGACCCAAGGATATCTAGACTGTTATTTTATTCTGTGTTGGAGAAAAACATTTTTACTGGGAGACACTGGCAAACTGTGGGTCATTTACATTTGTTTTTTTTAGCTGAATGGTACAAACTAATAGAAGTTGCCATTCATTTATATCACAAAACAAGTATTTAGAAGCTAAATATTACACATTGTGCTCACAGTAATCTTAGAAGCCTGCCTACATACATCATTGAATGTATTGTCCTTGAATTTTTTTGCTTTCAGTTAATACATTTTTATCTGCCAAATACACGGCATAGGGGACCTATTCAATTCTGTGACAATGTTCTGTAACAGGCTATGGGCCAGAGGAGGCCTCAGACCAGATGACAATGCAATCCTACAGAAACCCACAGTTACTCAGAACCCCATACTCTCTCGTCAGTCTCACCATAACCTAGAGAGAGTCTTTGAAGCAGCTTCCAAGGCTAATGCACTTACCTGTTTCTGCAAAAGAAGAACAGTTGGGTACACACCTGCCATTGGTTTTATATATACTGCAATTTATTCCTTAGTGCAGGCACTTAAAATTAAACATGAAGTTCTTTTCCATAATCATGGTTTTATTAAAAAGAAAATATTCCTTTTATAAGTAAGAAAAAAAACATAAGATTGACGCCATGCTAAAATTTATTTTAGTGGAAGCCACTCATTCACAACTGTATTTTATTCATAATTTTGTTTTTTAACATTCAGTACAGCGAAGAATCCGCCTCCGGTTTGCACAGAGGAGGGGACGTAGCATTCCACAGGCCTGAGTAGCCTTAGTTCGGTCCCTTACTATACGATTGTTTAGCTTGGTGCATACCAACATGGTGTCATTACCATGAAACCCTAAGCGGAATAACAACGATACATCATGTTGAGGGTACTTAAGAATGGCAGATATTAAATTAACGCGTAATTGTGTTTGTCTTTCGCCGTTCACTTTAATGGTCACAGTCACTATGTCTAATGAGCAGAGGGGAGAACAGCTGGGGGTGTGATGTCTGATTTTTGCCCCCCCCCCCACAATGTTTTATGCTAACAATTGATTTTAGGTAAAAGATGAGTGATTCCAAAGGCCTGCACAACATGTGAAACTCTGGCCCCACTGTGAAATCCTCATGGCCAACAGCTTTTCCTTTGAAGCCAGACTCTATTGGTGGTGTATGTAGTATGTTTTTCAAATGCTAATTCACTAAGGGCATGTCTTTGACTTGTGCATATTGAATGTGAAATTACTCTCTGTATGTTTCTATTGCTGTATTTGCCATTTAGCTATGCTCATCATTGTATTAAACATGGTATGATGATGTCTAATATTTAACTCCTTGCAAGATTGCCCACCATGACCATCCAATACTCTTGTGAGCATCACTGCCAAAATACACTTAATAATCATATGTAGTGAACCCAAAGATTAGCTGGTAGACTCCTGGCTTGCTCTGCCAAATGCTGTGACCATGGTCTCTGGAAGTAATCACAGAATTTTCAACTGTTTTCCATAAAGGTCATTCACTATGCAGCCAGTCATTTAATGCTTCTGGGTCTTAGCATAGTGCTGTTCCTTACTCTGGACAGGATGCCATTCTTTTGTATGACATATATACAAATATCCTCATTCCTTACTATAAGAAAATACTGTGGGCACAGAGTACAGATTTCACGGTTTGGTTTCCCTGTCATTGGATGTTACCATTTATTCCTCAATTGCATTGACACATCACAGCTCCACTGGGTTCACAGGCAGGAATCTGACAGACAAGTGTTTACACAGATCATGTAAAAGTTCAAGCACATCTGTGGCAGTGGCATGTAAAGGTCCCAGGACCAGGCCACATCTGGAAGCCAGGGGGATGCTGTGGACCTGGCTTCCTGTTGGCCACACCGGATGGTAGACAAAGACACTACTCAGCTGCCTGGAAGCGACACGCTGGGAAGGGAACCCACTAGAGCACGGCCATTAAACAGCCATAAAGGATGCCGGGGGAATCTGCCATAACTCACTTATAAAACAACACGGGGCATTGGGAGGCCCCGACCTCAGCACCACAGACGCATACTCTTGCATCCCTGTAGGGCACAACGTAGAAGGAAGACTGCTTTCATGTTTGGGTTCCAAAAATTGTTTCAGTGTGTTCCAGATCCATGATATCCATTAGCGCACACAGATTTCTGTCCCAGTTTAATCCCTTTTTATAATTAGTCCCCATTCACCATCTCATCCCAGTGCATGTCCGTGCTTCACAGACATTACCAAGTCTTTCCTTCTCCTGGCTATGAAAAGCAGTCTAACCACAACCACAGTAACTCTACAAGAATTTTTACAATTGGATGGCTTTCAACTCAATCCCTGGACTTTTGCATCTTGCTTTTCCCACTTGGTTAAAGCATGAGTAAGACTGTAAAAATGATCAGGGACCAGCCTAAAAGACAAATGATATTGTGTTGTGTTCCAGATAAATCATTACGTATCTGCACTAGCTTTAACAATCACCATTTAATGGTTTCTGCACTGTGAAAGCTAAACGCCTTTGGGTTTTAGAAAGATATTATTTTAATCAAGGCCAAGAGATACCATTGTTGCATTTGGCCTAGATTGCAGCAAGAAACTGTGCATTACCCTTACTAAAAATGGGAGCTGAAATTTCATTGTTCTGATGTCAAGATCATCAGCCAATACATGAAATGCATTCTTAGGATTACGTCTTGTCATTTCTAAAGGACCATTAATGGAATCTCCTGTACCCCCCACAGAAATGGGAGAAACTCGGGGAAGTTTTCAGCTTGGCTTTGTTAGCATCCTACATCAAGGTGGAGCTATTTATCTCCCAGCTAATACCTACTGACATTTACAATTACTATTCATTTGGATTCCGGGAGGCTTTTCCTGTTCAAGTGCTGTTGATTGTCAAACACTGTTAGCCACTGTAAGATCATGGCCTGCTTTAAAGGGACAATGTATGGACTGGGGGTGTTTTTTTCTTTTTTTTTTTAACAAATGTGTTTTGGCATCCAGTTGGAATACAGCTGTTTCCAAGTGGCAAATGACAAAGCTTCTCATTTTTCTTTTAATGAGATATCCAGAGAAAATGACAAAACAGGCCATTCCCCCTGAACCCAGAATCATGACTTTTTTATCCTGTGGTGTTCTGTTCTATCTTCTTGGCCTAAAAAGGAATTTTAGAAATAGACAAATTAGCATCTTGGATGCTCATGTTTTTTGGATATATCACTATAGCAAGCAACATACATTACTTTACATTACTTATGAGCCTAATAGTTTAATTGACTTTAAAACAGAACATTGGGATCTAAAAGTCTCCTGGGTCCATTCTGACCATTATGGAGTTAGCTATTTCCAGGGCATCAAATTCCATGTTAATGTCCAGCACCATCATTTACCTTTGAATTGTGCTAGGGATCCTAAAAATATTGCATCTTTTTAATCATATTAAAAATGGTATGGCTCATAATTAGTGAAGTACTGCACCAAATGCTTCACTGAAGTTGAGTATAAAAATGTACTAAGCTGTGACACAGTACTGCCTGCAGAAAAGAAGCCCGATCCCCCAATTCTGGTGCGCCATTTAGCCTCATGAGCTCCACTCTTAATTAAACACACAAGGTGCCCAGTGGAGCTCAAACAGTGTGAAGTGCAGCTCTCATTTCAGAAATGCTTCTGCAGAAGATCTCTTGGTAGAATCTCAGCGTATGTTCCCTGAAGGGGCGGATTGAACCAATTCTGATCTGAGCGTGAAAATCATTTTAGAGTGGCCAATGCATGCTGAAGGAGAAGGGGAAGCAGCACTACATTATGTGGCACTAACCACAGTCTTCATCTTCTAACACTAATTATAGTAACAAATATACCGCTGTATTAATGAGAACCGAGTCATAACAGTGTCATTGTGTTGGTCAAAAGAAAACCAAGCACTTGAAAAATATGAAAGAATGATGTTATTGCAGATGTATAATTAGTTGTGACCATTTACTGACATTTACTGAAAATTGTCTAGTTTTATTACGAAAAAATTCACAGCTTCATGAAAGTTTTCAGTTTTAAGTAATTACACCTTCAGCATAATTACCCTTTTTGATATAATTGTGTTATCCGAGTTGTTGAGATCAAATATAACTTGAAGAATAATTATTAAATGAAAAACACACTATGCATGCATTCCATCACATGCATCTCGACTTACTAAAAATGTGTTTAGCTTTTGCTTGTAATTAGAGATGCAAATTCCAGGAATTCTCAGAGTAGGAAACTTTCTGGGAATCTTATATTTTTCTGTATATGTACATTTGACAAACATAATAAACTTAGTGTACTAATTTAAAATTTGAACACATATACATTTCCCCATTTACATGTGATATGTGAGACTTGATGATAATGAAGGTAGAGTATGTTCAATCTGGAGTAGCTGTTCAAAGTAATAATTTTTCAATCAAACATTCAGAGTCCACACTTCAGCTGAGGTGCGGGGTCAGTTCAGACCTGGACTGGCCATCTGGCATTTTGCTGGTGGACCAATGGACTTACAAGAGACCAACCCGTCCATGCGTGACGAAATTTATTGTGGAAGACCCCTAAAATCCAGGGCTGATTTTAATCCCAGTCTCAAAGAGCCTCAAGTCCGCCTGAATTTCCACCTGTTTCTCCACCTGTATATTTGCGAGCCTCTTGCAGGCTGCTTTTTGTGCATATTGCCAAAGAGAGACCATCACGCTCAGAGGCAGCTGATGTTGTAATGTGATTTGTGCAATTATTGCTGCAACTAGTAACAGGTCCTTGGATGGGCAAAGACCCTTGTACCAGGTTGCTGCCGAGTTACATCATCACAGAATAACCTTAAATGTCAGTGACATCAATTAGCAAGCAAAATTGCTAGCGTCCAAGAAATATATTTGACATTGCAGGTGTCACCTGTCCCATGATGAAAAATAAAATTCATTTTTAACCAATTTGCCGAATATTTCTTCAGATGGAAAGCCCTAAGTTCGTGACTGTAAGCACTTGCATTCCGTATGTTCTACTGCATGGCAATGCTTCAAGTGGTGAAATAAGTCTGCAGTATTTCCAGTTTTAGTTGGCAGAGCAAACAGCACACAGTACCAGTCGGTTATGTTTTGGATTTTAAACTGCAAAAAGAACTGATACACCACCAACATCTTTTACTTTGTTTATCCACAATATCTCCTTTAAAAAAAATATGCTGTGGCTGCTGAGCTTTCGCTTTCTGAATGGACACCTTAAGTTTCTTCTGAGGGAGCCGTTATCTTATCCATGATATCAGCCAATCAGCAGCATGTGGCTTGCTCCGTCAACACGGTGGACCTTGGGGTACATTTCTAGGGTGTAGGTTGTGATTGGTTGGATTGCATTCATGTCTGCGATCTGTTTAGCTTTTGTGTGATATCAAACAATGAGCTTTATTGGTTTATTTAAGTTTCTCATTTTAATAAAAATATGAATTTACTACAGCCTGGTTTTTCTCCTTTCTTGTGAGGAGTCAAACATGTGTAGTAAGGTAATAAGTAGAAACTGAAAGTAGCTTTCAGATCTGTGCTCTCCAAAAAAATCACCAGTTTGTGTTGCATTGTATAGTATATTCTCAGAATTTCCAAGTTAACATTTCCATGGAAAGTTTTTACCAGAATTTTTCCACCCCTTTGCAACTCTACTTCTTTTCTGTGTAAGGTTATTTTCATTTATTTAGCTATGCATTGACTTATAGCTTGATTTGACCTGGTTTGATTGTTTTTGTATGGAATACATTTAAAACAGTTCTTACTTGGTATTTGATATTCTTTATAAACTGTCTCTGTGTACAGCACTGTGCTCCATGCCGGGCCTCATTTTGTTACTACCAGCCTGCATGCAGTAACCTGGTTAGAATCCACAGGGCTATTAAAAATCATTCCAGTCAAAAGGCTACTTGCAATGAATTGGTTTTCATTCATACCATCAATGGTCAGCACTAAATTCCACTTGGGAGCAGTAAAATATACAATAAGCATCAATGCTGTTCAGACTGAGGACATTTCATATGGTCCAATGAGTTTACAATCTGTGAAAGAAAGACAGAAATGATTGTCATTGGTTTATTAATTAAGGCTTGAACCAGGAAGAAGGTTGTTGGAATTTGAAATAAGATCAACAGGCTATTCTCTAGGAACTGCTGCTGGATTCTGTATGGAGATGGAAAATTCATCGCTTTTTACACACCAATTCTCCAGAGGAACTTGTCCACATCTGTGGGGGGGGTTGATAGGAGGACAAACAGCAGCGCACTAAAATATGAGACAGTGCAAGACAAAGGGCAGTGCATTATGGGTGGTGGAAGAATAAACAGGTGTTCCCTTGGGGAAGATATGGACATAGGCATTAAGGAGGACAGTAAAGGAAAGATAGGACTTGAACCCATGACTACTAACTTACAAGGCCAAGGCCTTAACCACAATCTTAAGGCAAGACTTCCATCCCTCATCCTCACCGCGTTCTGCAGGGATAGAGAGTGTTCTGAGCAGCTGCATCACTGCCTGCTTTAGGTATAGTAAAGTCCAAGACCACAACTCCCTACAGTAAATAGTGCATGAGCAGAAAAAAACACTGGGATTTCTTTCCCCAGAATCAAGGACATTTTCCCCAAACATTGCACCCGGAAACCCTCCAGCATTGCAGAAGACCCCTGTCAACCTTCCCATGGCCTCTTTGTCCTGTTCTGCCAAGTCCACCAACAGCTTCTTCCCTAAGGCTGTCAGGGCACCAAATACACTGCAGCCCATCTTACTCCCTACGCATTCCTGAAAATACCCCCCCACAAACAGGCGCTGGTCACTTTATCTTTTTATTATTTATCTATTTATCCAGTTCCACTATATTTACTTCACCCTTTTAATGCTGCTATATTTACTGTTACATACACAATGCACTATGTATATAAACCCCTGTGTGTCTAACCCCCTGTTTCACACTGCTCTGTGTTTCGCAGTATAAATCCTGTAAATATATATATATTCAAATTTCAGGCAATTTCATATCCTCTATTATGGTTTAGATTTTGTTTTAAAAATTCATAGCATGTTTTGTAAATGTCCTGGGACCTGCCTGATTTACCATCTGATTTACAAATGAAGCACTTCTAACAATCAATGTCTCTATAAAATTAGGGTGGATTATAATTGTTTAATTCCATCAGTTCATTACCAGTTTGTCCATTTCCTTTGGTGAACCAGAGATTATTCCATGGAGTTACAGGGTGAGCCATAACCTGGATTGGATGCCAATTCATGGTATATGATTTATATATTTACATTAGCATAGTACTGTGAACTGCAAGGAATGAGCCTTGTGGAAATCAGAACCAGATTTTAATTTAAACAAGCACTTAGCACATAAAAAGTGTAGTTGGCGCGCAGATTGGTGATGTGATTTTGAAGGCACCCACTTTTGGTAGGTCCACGCTTAGGCTATAAACAGAATCTGATCAGAAGGAAGGTCAAATTTCAAGTTTCATGTCTGAGACACCATTCCAGCATTATTGGCTTCTTTGACTTTATTTAGGCAGAAATAAACATGTGAAACACATTGTAGTGCAGGTATGACTTCTGTAATTGGACCCTATGTTTGTCAATTCCAGTTCAACCAATCGTGAAACTGACTGAAAGTACTGCCTGTAGCACAGTCGGGTGAACTCTGTTTAGATCTTGATTACAGAGCATTTGGTTACATTTCTTTCATGTCTGGCAAACTAAAGAAATAAAGTTCCAGTACTAAAGTAATAAAGCTCTTGGGAAGCTGGTATTAATCCTAAATGCTAAAAAGCTCTATCTTGTACAGATCCTTCATGCATAGCTCACTTTTAGTCTGGGGAATCACAGTGTAGCTGGATTTGTAAATCACCCAAATTCTTAATTCTCAAAGTTGGATAAGTCTGTCATGAATGCATAACGCTAATGTTACTTCTGGTAAGTTACAACCTAGAGCTTCACTACAGGGATCTTCCTGTTATACATTAACTTTCACACCATGATTACAGCTCAACTCAGGGGGGAACTCCATGGGGTCCTAGAGGTGACAGACCACCCCTTCTTTGTTCCAGGAGTAATTTTGCATCATTATTATTTATAACCTTGCATTTTCAGGCTCATGTGTATACCCTACATCTGAAAGTTAAACACTTTGTGTGTGTGTATATGTATATATATTATATATATGCCTACATATGTGCAGGATGGGCCCCAGACCCTCCCTGTGATGCTGAACAGGACAACTGGTTACAGAATATGCATATAAATTATGTTCAGTATGCATGTATATGTGTGAGCCTGTGTGCATATCCAGGTAGTACAACAATTTGAATAATTTAATCATTTTAAATAAAAAATTATACAGCAAGAGGGTCCTTGTGCACTATTTGTGGAATTAAAATCACATGTGCCACTCTGTAAGTGGCTGCTAGCTCCTACTGAGCTCCCACGGACAGCCTAGTGGCAACGTTGTGTGAGCAAGAGCAATCACTTTTGTAAACATGGATTTGTCATTGGGCACCGTATGCCGCGCCACCAGAGATAAACAGGATGAATTAATTACCGAGCTGAGTCTTGGGGAAAACTGTGCTCGGCGGAAACATCAGGAGTTCTTTAGTCATCGAGACATGAATGGCCACGCCTCCCCTGGCTGGGGCACTGGCCTGTGCCGCTCGCACTGTCATGGGGCCCAGGAGAAACTGAAGGGCATCTGTATGTGCTGACTCACATCGACAAAAGCTGTCACCATGCAGGTTTTGGGCCGGGGGGGGTAGGGGGACCTGTGTTAACGGTGAATTTATGGAGTGAGTCACTGGGCAATTTATTTGTTTGTTTGCTCTTGTAACGGCTTAATTGACCTGTCGTGACTTAGCACATTAGTCATCCTTTTCCCCTATCATTAAAAGACTTCAAAAAAAGTTCCCTCTGAGAATCCAGTTGAACGGACATAATATGACGTGCTGTAGCCTGTGGGAGATTAATCAGCCGTAGAGGAATGCACCGCTCTATTAATAGGCGCACTTGATGGCACCTTTTTGTTATATTCTTACTGAGAAAAAGAATGAAAAAAAGAACGTGCTAGAATAAGATGTGTGTTTATTAACAAAGCATTCGTTTGTTCGGTGACTAGAGAGCACAGGTGTTTCTGATATGCAGAGCTGCCTTCTTTCATTTGGCACAAGAATGTTTCTCTAAACAAACGAGTCGAAGACCAAACAAAGCAAATCAGTTGGACGGAGAGAGGCTGACTTGGCTTGTAGTCCAGGAAATATTTGAAGGGGCTGTTTACATCATATCTCTTGCATTGCTAGTCCACAATCTGTTGTTCATAAGACATATTAAACATCATTTGGTTAATAAAATGAGCAGTTTTAGCTCAGCGGCAATATCGCTGAGCGAAGAGATGCAGCCAGACCAGCTAAACAAGAACAAGGTGTTTGTCGTCCCGCCAGCAACTGGTCAGAACATTGTTTGATACTGTGGGCCATAATCTGACTTCCCATATGGACATGGTGTAATATAAATGGTTTCCATTCCAAAAATAAACAAAGCACATTTTAAAAGCCAAGTGCAATCCAGTGTGTTGGATCAGGTAATCAGATAATCAAGCTCCAGTACTGCAGGTATAATGAGAGGATAAAGGGCAGATAATGGTCCTTACGATGGAGCAACAACAGAGCAGCTGCTGTTCCCCTACTCGCACACTCATGACACGACTGGGCCGTATAGCAACAATGCAGTCTGCATTTCTCCAGTCGCACTCGAGCCCCACAAAGAGCACTTTGCTCAGGATGGCAGTGTGAGCGAAGCAACGTCAGGCTGAAGAGCACATAGTTCAGCTGGACATCTTTGAAGTAGAACGGGGGTCATTCCGGCTTGGTTATCACTATTCTTTCATCTTCAGCTTTTATTTGATCAGCATGCCACAGGAAACACAACACCCTTTCTCTCATTCTTTGCGTCATTCAATTCAATTTTAGTTGATTTATCAGCATGACAAAAATATCTGGCTTTGCCAATCAGCATCCAACTAAAAGGAACGTTCCAGAGGTTTTCAGAGAGCACAGACGCAAAATGTAGGTGATCTAACGACAGGTTCTGATGTGTGTAGCTCAGAAATACAATAATTAAGGGAAGCACAAACAAACAAAGAGTCTTATTTTATAGCTTATAGTTAAAATTTGACTTCACACAGTCGTTCATTCAGTTTTGGGCTGTTTGTAGTCTTCACCGTATGAATGGAAATTTAATAAAAAATGAGCAAGTATATTAATGATCTTGACAGTTACCAAAGACAGTGCTAAACTGAGAGTGGCCCTCAAAGCCGGACCTCTTAGACAGTGCACCCTAATATCTCTGTGGGATGCAAAAAAAGAAAACAAAAAACATGCTACCGACAGATTGCAGCTCCCGGCTTTGAGTTTAAGTTATAATGTGGCGCTGAACTACATTGAGAAAATGTCTCACAGCTTAAACAAGATCCTTGGTGGAGAGTATAGTGTTTGGATGGATGTGGAAACGCACTTGACAGGGGGCTGACAGCCAAGCCAGCGATAAATATCTAGTACAAGCTAAAGCTCCCAGAAAAGAGAAACAGTGAATGGGGTCTGTGGGGAAAAAATATTTTTAGAGTGCTCATTTTTTTCATTCTTTTTTTGCACTTGATTTACAATCTTAATAAATTGTTCTTGAGTAGTAGAAGTTTGTTATACACTTCGTAAATGTTACCATTGATATTGTATATCAATATCACACGTTTATAAAAGTACTAATGACAACAATATAAAATAATGTCATCATAAATTAATTCAGATTTATATTTAAGGTTTAAGGGTAGCATACTTTAAAGAAGAATGAAGAATTAGTCTGTAGATGAAACTCAGATAATGAGGGGAAATTAGGTAGAAGTTCATATATTGACCGTGTGGGCTTTGTAGGTATTAGTCCACATCCATGTTTGTAATTTTCTGACCCCTATCTCAGCAGGAAGCCTTTCTGCGGGGGCCCACTGAGGTCTGAAGCCGAACTTCTATTCCTGGTGTTGACAGACCAACCTGGGTCCCTGACACAAATTAATTTAATTGGGAAAAAGTCAAGTGCTTATATCCAGTCAACTCAACACTAATCTCCTCCTAGGTCGATATTGTGGGCAAACAGAAGAAATGTCCCGATCCCACACATTCAAGAGGAGGGCTACTTGTGTTTGGCCTTTCTCCCCATTGTACCTGCAGTTCATTCTTTGCCCATAAAGTGCTCTATCTGTTCTGGACAAAGGGGAGTCACAGTCTCTTGTAATTCACCTTTTCCCGGAGTAGACATTTGAGCGTGATAAACAGCATGCAATTAGTGTACATGTAAGGAAGGCATGTAAGGCTCGGCCATTTGGGTAATTACTTACATTAGTAGTCATTCTGCATCCTGCATTCATGTTATTTGTTTAGTCAGCAGATCATTTAATCCACAGCAGCTTGTGTTTCCTGCATGTAATCATCAATATAGCTCTATTTCTACTACCGTTTCTCTTGTTACCCGAGTTGCTCATGGGTACAAAATGATTTACCACACAAAGAAACCTTTTGTTTATGGCCTCATAAAACTGAAATATTTTTTTATTCCTAGGACCAGACACAGATTTATCATATTAAAAGGTGTCTATCAAACTGAAGCATCACCTGACATGAAACAACTGTAAATTTCAATTGCACATAATTTCAACTATATGCAAGATAGGGGGGTTTTAGAGGGTGTTTTAGAGGGGTGTTTGTTAACTCCATTCTGTCAATTAAGGATTTTGTATGTTTAGCACATAATTGCAATGTGAAATCTTAAGCCAAAATAATAATTTTATTTGGCTATCAAATGAATTTTTTCAAGCAGGGTTAGTCTTTTAGTATGGGAGCTCAGAAAATGCAAACAAATTAAGTTTTGGAACAATCTATGACCAGCTGTTTTTCTGTGGGATTGTATAATGTGTGGCAATATTGTAAAATAAAACAATGCCAAATGTACATATACATATACAGAATTTTGATTGCTTGAGATGGGATTATTAATCGCACCAGATTTAGCCCAAATTAGTCAAAGACAACTAGCAAAAAGGATGGTACTAGTAAATACCTTTGGTTCTGTTTAAATGTTACACTTTTTCTGAATGGCCCTGCATCTGCAGACAGTGAGATTCATGAAGCGAATGAAGAACAAATTTTTTTTGGACTGGTTCATGCAATCATCCAATGAGGAAGCTCGGGTACGGGGACTCTGTTAAGCCTAGGTGATGTATGGCTAGGCTGATGGTCAAGCTTGGCCAGTAGACAGCATCTAGGATCTTCCAATGGAAAAGTTTCTTCTACTTGTGAATGTGCAACACCATGTTGAGGTAGGCAGCTGCATGAGCTTGATGTAAATGAAGGATGATATTCTACATCCGCTGGAACCCTGTGTACCCCAAGCAGTAGAACTGTATACTACCAGTGGCCCCAGGGAGTGTAAAAGGCTCTCTTTTCCTTGGCCCGATATGCTAATATACCATGCCTTACCATAGAGCCATTGGATTTCAGGACTTCTTTATCACTCAAGCTGGAGACTTTTCTGGACCTCTGCTTGGATGGCCATGCTCTGGGCCTTCAGGGCACAATAGTGTCATTGGCACACCTCCCAAACAACATCGAGGCGGCAACAGGGTTGTTGCCCAAGTGATCACTTGCTTTGGCATATGCTTTCTGGTCTGGCTGAACCCTTCAACTACTGCGTCCATTTAGGAGTGATAGTGTGGAATGATGATGTTTCACCTTTAATAGCTAAAGCCTGATCGGTCAGGATCTCCATGGGGCAGCCTACATGACTATTCAAGGAGGACCAGCTTCCTGGCCACACTTTACCATTGTCGCTGGGTATTGAGTGACATAGTCTATAATGTACTCATCCCAGCAAACACGGAACATTCAGGAAACGTTCCCTAAAGGTTCTCTGAAGGTCACATTATGTGGAACCTTCGGAGAACCTTCACGGAACATTCCCTGAAGGTTCTCTTAAGGTTACATATGTAGCTTAAGAATATTAAATATTTTAATAAATATTTTTAAATTCAAATAAAGGTATGGTTGTGTCATGCCCAGCCCGTCGGATCCTCCTGTATGTCACGCCCCCTCGTTTCCCTCGTGCTTCGCTCTTGTTCCCAGCTGTTTAGTGTTTGATCATCAGCATCCCTAGTATTTAGTCTGCCCTAGTCCGGTCTCCATTGTCGGGTTTTGTCTATGCAATGTCCACATGTATGCCTAGTTCGCTAGCGGTCACGCGCGCTCCCGTCTTTTGTTTACCCCGTTTCAACCATGTGTACCTTAATAAACGCCCCTTTGAAGGGCTCAAACCCAGCAGCCTGCAGTATGGGTCGTAAATCCTGTCTCCCGGCGTGACAGAAAACCCGACCCGAAAGAACGACCCAGCGGCTGTACCCAGGATCCGGCGGAGCCTCCCTACCTGCGGGATGCCTG
>JAODKM010000001.1:35160205-35175288 GCA_026780845.1 Petrocephalus sullivani
CCCCCTTTTTTTTTCCCGCCATTAGTTTAAAAGTGGTTTTTTTTTTCCTTCCCAGGGCTGGCTGCAATCTCTTTTCAGTGCTTGCAGCTGTAGCCCCCCCCCCCCCCCCCCCCAATATCGGAAGTCTCCAGACTGAGATGCAGAGGGCAGTACAAGTCCAGCTGTGCAAGAGCAACATCTTCATCGATTCATGCCAGCCCCTGAAAAAAATAAATAAATTATGCAATAAAGGCAGCAATAAACCAGCACTAATACAAAAATCACTTGTAGCAACTGTGAACTATTGTTTTCTTTACTGGAACTGAGTGTTGAACACGGTTTAAACATTGAGATGATGAAATATTGTAACCGTACCAGATTTGATGTGGGGGAAAAAACATTATTTTTATATAAGCAGTTTGAAAACAAAGGGGAAGGAAGGAGAGCAAGAGGAGGCAGCTTGCCTTGGGGCCTGATGGATCGGCAAAGTCATAATAGTCAATATGAGTTACACATCATTTTTGGGAATTTGCTATGTATAGCATCCGTGATGTTTGGGGAGTATCCAGAAAGGGGATGAATTCAACGATCGAGGTCGAGCATCAATCGAGGTCTTTACGCTGAGCATGTCCTTGCACGTTTTCGTTATTCACGAAAGTTAAAAAGTTGAAATTAGAAAGAGACCACAGTCCCCATTGAGAAAGAAGTTATTTTCTATTCACCCGCTGGAGGTTCGACACCTTCGGTCTATTAACACCTCTGCGGGGTGCCAAGGAGTGTGTCATTCTCCAGCGCGTGCGGCTGTGTGTCTCTCTACTTCATGTTCTGCGTGATCTTGTGTATCAGCAGTGACATTTATACTTCTACAAACATATCAGAACATTTTTAGATAATCAAAAGCCTTAGATTCCAGATTATCTGTCCATTTCAAAGCCTTACAATTTCCTGTTCAATCTGCCTGTACCGATAAAGGACTTTTCTTCAGAGCAGTAGCAGAACATACACTCAGCAACTGTTTTAGTTGGATGCAGGGCTGGACATTGGAGTCCCCACGGCCCCCACTGGGGCGGGGCCCATAATAACTTTTGCCAAGCCCTATATACCCATCGACCCAGCAGGATAATGCCTTGGGGATACCAGTCAATCTAGAGAATGGAGAATGTTTTGTAATTGACTTTGACCCAGACTAAGCTTGCAAAGCCATAACTCTTCTAATGGTGGGAAAAGAAGAAGGGAGACAGGATTTGAGCAGGAGTTCACTGCTTAAATGCCACCTTATTAAATTCCCCACAATCACGCAGACAGACACATTCTTTCATGCCAGTACCCCACTGATTTGTCTTTATTAATTTATGAGAATCACTGCGAATACTTTACCTCTGTGCCTTTGAAAGCATACGCTGGGTTTATAGAAGTGCATTTAAACCTGTACTGCTACAATCAGAAAGAGTTTCTCATTGCCTGAATTTTAACAGTTTTTCTTTTATAAAAAAAGTTGCTTCAGTACAGCTTGAATCTCAAGATTAGGAAATTGCAATGTCTTTGTTTACTGGTCATTGCATCCAAAATATCCAGCTTTCCCTCTGCTGGGACCTTTGAGGAATGGCTTCATAGATGTGAGAGCTCAGATGGTGAGTTCCAGCAGCCTTGGGCAAGCAGACTCATTCTAAAACAGGAGAGCTGTGGAGGAATAAGCCGTGAAGGCCAAAGCCTCCTCTTTGCTTAGTTTTCCTCATATCCTGGTGCTACCTTCACACTTTGCTTGCCACGTTCTGAGGCAAATAAGTGGAGTCACCAAAGGGAGCTGGCCACAGGCATGGATCTTAGACCTCTTCTGTCGTGGGCTGCTCTGGAGGTGAGGTCCCATGGGAGAAGCGACGTTAGCCAGCCAGAGCTGAAAATATGAAGGTTTATTCCTGAGGTGTAGCACTTTATCAGGCAATGTTGTCCACCATCAACAAGCAGAAAAGGAACTTTGCAGAGTTTTTTGGGTGTCAATCAAATGTTATTCCCTAGACCTTTTCTTTCTGACGTTTAGTTTCGTGAAGTGAGCAATTGATTCCATGAAATAATGCACATTCTGCTTGTTTCTTTGAAGTGAATGTTACTGTACTGTGAAAATCCTAACCGTAAACCCAGTGCTCAGTGTATTCTGGGAAAGGATACAAATTCAGTTCTGCTAAACACTTGGTAATTTTATCTCAGGTCAATATTTGTTGGGAATTCTTCCCGTACCTGGCTGTTGGGTCTGGATCCACATCCATGTTGACATGATGCCAGGGCAGTTAATGAACTCGCATCCAGCATTAAGGGTATCCATCTTTCTGACCCCATCACGCTGTGTTCTGTCCTGTCATTAAAGTGAAATACATCACATGTCACTCAGCTAAAATAGGTTTTGGTCATTATGCATCTGCTATCTTCTTTAATGTCCTTAAAGGCCCTGCCCTCCCCCGCAACAGACGGAAAGATGCGAGGCAGGTGGCGGAAGCTGGGGCTTAAAGAGCAAGGGTGACATTCAGAGGTGGGATTCTGACCACTGAGTCTGACTCACAGGTCGAGTGCGCCTTACCGCTGCGCTCCTACTGAGAGGTGACCACAGTGCGCCTAAATAGACTTCCTGACCTCTGGCTGATCATGTGTGCTTTTTAAAAAGCAGCAGTCCTACACTATTTAATTTATCATTTACTGAAAATTACTGCGCTTATTTATTTGCTTACTTGTTTAATAAAATCAACATATTTCTAATTGAAATATGCTCAGCCTTTTCCTTCTTAAATGTGTGTTTTATTCACTGTCTTTTTGAAGAAGAGAATTTGCATCAAAGACCGCTTCCCCCCTGCTCTCGTGGGTAACACAGGATTAGGGTTAGAAACACTTCTCCCCCGTTTTAAGAAGTCACAGTGTTTCTGCTTCCTTAGTGAAATGATAGGGGGCGCTGTGTGGCTCAGCTTGCTCAGCTGCAGTGCCTGTGAGCAGAGGGTCTGAGCCTGGCCTCACCAGAACAGTCACATGTCTGTCGGCCCGTAATCCCCAGCTCCACTGGCACTGTAGGTGGCCGCCCTTTGGCACGATCCCACTTGTCTGTGTTTGTCTTATGGAGAGCAAGATGGGGTAGGCAAAAAGAGAATTTCCCTAAAAGGATCAATAAAGAATCAGTCTAAAAAAAAAAAAAAAACCTTCAGAAATGGTATCTTTTTTTATTTCCTGTATCAATGATGCACAGAATAGTGGTAATGTGAATATTTTCAATAAAGCAAGAAAGCATTCGGCGTTTCCCTTTTGATCAAAAAGTCTGGAAATAATTTTGGATAGTTTCATTCCAAAACAAATTGCAGATCCAGATTTTGCATGTGCTCTTGGTTGGCTGTCAAGCTTCTGCTGGCTTCACTGGACGCACTGCTGCACATTGTAGCTCACAAAGGGGAAGCGCCTGCGTATCACACATCTCTATCGAGGAAACGCCACAGAGTCCCATATGACCAAAGCGAATCTCGTCAAACACAAACGTGAAGGTGGGATGCATCAATCTGAGCGTATTTACACTTTCGGACTTGCGAGGATGTCCCCGTCAAAACAGGGTAGGAATCAGGTTTGCACAATGTTCACAGAATTCCAGATCATAAGAAAACAAAATTAAAAGATCTGATGGGAAACATGTCCACTCTGTGTAGTTTAGGGGCGTCGGTGTTTTAGAGCCTGCGGGAGGAAAAGAAATCTATAGCCTTGAGTTGTTTCCTGTTCAGCTTTCAGCCAAGATACTTTATGTGCTGATAGAAGTCAGGAAACCTCAGGTTTAATCCTCTTCACTTTTACTATGTATATCCAGTGTAATTCAATTACCTTTGTTTCCCTTTATTGTGTAATGAATGATAGCAGCTCCAACAAGTCAATGGACTAGGGCCAGTAAACACAGTGCTTAAAGAATTCACAAGTCGTAGCAGCTTTGAAGGATGATAGATGGCTGGAATTAAAGAAAGGGGCTGCTTTTTATGCCTGAGACTTTTACTATACGGATAATGAATAAACTCTCCCTCCACTTTGGCTTCAGGATGCCAGATTAACCCTTTGGGGTTGGATAAGCGTGCACGGCATTCACAGAGGCGCCTGAATGTAACTCGCGTCCCGTGGGAATAAGCCCACGTCAATTGAGCAGCATGAGGATACAGAGAAAAAAATTAAAACAATTTGATGAGTCTGTGTAAATATCTATACATACATTTTAATTAGTCTATACTCTTACGTGAAATTTCCATATAGGTTTGCTTTCAGTCAGTGTTTTTTATCCTTTTAGAATGCTACAAAAGAAACCTCTTAGTGCATCTGAAATCATGTGTAAGAAACAAATAATTTTACTCGATGCTTGGTACCCTTAGTTATTGTTACAGTTTAAGATGTAGAAAGGAGAGCCTCTGTGATTCGTCGTAACATGCTACACAGGCGGAAATATTGAAAGAAACGAGCTGAAATACTTGCCCTCAATTTTCTTGTAAATCACCAAGTGTCTCCTTCTAATTACTCTATTAAAATTGTATCAATAAACATAGATAATGCTGGAGGAAAAAAATTAATAATGACCATTTCCTATGTACATTTTAACAAAGAAAATACAACTTTCAATCTATATGCAAAGAGGTCTGTTGGAGCTTTTGCCGGCACATTGCGAAATTACCCCAGCTTGATTCTTCATGCTTTGGTAAAGGGGGGGGCTTTGCATTCTCCATGTGCAAAATGATCGGAGATAGCTAGACTAATAGGAGAGCGAAACTAATTAAATCACGGCGAAGAGCACATCAACTCCCCCCCAACACGAGTTACACAAAACAGAGGGTCCCCAAGGTGCAGTTCTGAAACCACAAAGGTAGCACTTACAAACCTGACAAGTGAACTAATTATCTCCAAAATTACAACATCTTAATGGCAGCTCTGTCTGATTCAGCCTGTAACACAGCAGAGATCATTATGCAACGTGGCTCTTCGGACGACCAGCAGCTGTGTGCTGCTTTTCGCTAGCGCCGGGACGCCACGGCCTCTTTGTCCTTTACCTCGTCAGGCTAACAGGGTCGGGACGTAAGTGCAGCTATCATTGTGAAAAGAAAATTGCTAGCCCTGTGTATATATTCAGTATTATTAATACCTCTCCCATGATCCAGTTTTCCACCTTGAGAACGGCAAGTTATTTAAAATGAGACTCTGGTGAGAAAATGAGCAAGGTTGCTATTGCAATCATCGCTAGAAGACAATGAGAGTGCAAAGCCAATCATTTTTACTAAGCATGGCCCACATTATGCTTTTATGCGAGATGAATCATTTACATACTTGGCTAACCATCTGTCACTTATACCTGTGTTTATTCATTTAGCTGTTTAGGAAGAGCGTTTAATACGACTGGCAAACGAAAAACAGACATTTAAGCTTTTATGTCAACACAGTAAATACTTTTTACTTTGACAGCCTTTAGGCTAGGTGTTTAAGGCCAACACGTGCACAGCAATGGAGCTTGAAAGGTCCACGCAGGGCAGAAGCCACCCCCATGCCCAGGTCCGGGTGAGACTGTGGACACTATCACTCCACAAGCCTTTCTTCTAACTCCCCTGACTCCTGCTAATCCCAGCTCGCTCATCCTGCTGTCCGCTGACATCCAACAAAACACTGACTCGGAGCTTGGCCAGATAAGCCTGGCTCTTTAATCGTCTTGCTGAAATGAAATGCTCCTCAGCTTTGTTCATTTCAAAAGACTGTAATAGTCAGGCAGTAATGAAGACCCCCTACCAGTACCACCAGTACCAAAAGTGCATAAATACCCAATAGGGGCTAGAAACGTAAGGGATCCTTCTGTGAAACTATTACACTCTAAGTTTTGAATTTATGATAAATATTTGTATGTATTTATAACTATAAAAGCATGACCACAGAGCATATTAATCTTACTTGATAATAAAAAGGGCTATGTTATGTTATGTTATTTGTATTATTGTCTCTTTATTATTGTCTAATTATTATTGTTTGTTGTTTGATGCTTGTAGGGATACTGCTGATTATACAACAGATTGGCCCTGGGGGATCATAGATATCCTTGCTCTTTGAAGGTTTGCAACAAGCATCATGGGGTGTTCCCCCAATTTTGTAGTGTTTGTGTGGTCAATGTGCATTCTAAAAAAATAGTTAGCAATCAGTCAATATGCAATCGTATTTATTTAGTTTTTGTAATTTGTTTGGTTACCTGGGTCCCAGTTTGGTTAAGTGCGTCTGACCTGTTTGTCCTTCCTACTGCTTCGACAAGGAGGTCATTGTTTTCCTGCTGCCAGGGGTCAAGGAGAGGTAAGCTTGGCTTTCTCCTGATCTGCTCTCCAAGAGGAACAGGCCTATCACTCTGACCCCAAAACCCTTCGAGCTGCAACAGAAGCAGAGTTTTAGGTTGTGTTCTTAGTGGTGCTAAAACATAGGGATTAGTACTGTTAGCATATCAGTTTGTCTCCATTTGAGATTTGATATATGGCATTTAAAAAAATCAAACTCTAAACAGTCATATAAAGATGAAAATTAGTTAAGGCACTGGAGTTGCATTTTCCTGGTCCTCCGACAGCTTGCTTTCATTCTGGAATATTCTCTTTCTCGCGTCCTCCCTCCGCCGTGACTCACAGCCAATGTTCGGAGCAGGGCTGCTCATTAGGCTCGTCTCATACAATGACTTGAACCCGTATCAGCATTTACAGGTTCACAGTATGTACGTCTGGAATATATTAATAGTATTAAAATTCTAAAAATGAGTAGTTTCTCTTCAGTCGGCGCAAAAACAATGGCATTTGTTTAATTTCCCGTTACGTTCTCCGCATAACGTGCTCAATCCCTGAGATATCCACAGCATGTAGCTGTTCCCTTTACTTCCTGACAAACTCTTTACCAGTGCAATTGCAAATTTTGTGAAGGCAGGTCTTAAATTGTCCTTTAAAGTCGATTCCTAAATGTCTCCAAAAATTGCACTATAACAGTGGGAAAAATCGTTAAGTCTGAAAAATGGTTAGATGGCAAAGATAAAAGATGAATTAATTCAAATTCCCCCAGTTATTCAGCATAGGTAGGCTTCCAACTATTTACCTTTTTGGTGCGTAGGAAGAAAGGGCAAACCCCTTTGAAGGAATAATGAACTGATTTGGTGTGAGCTCCAGGCCATTTCAGTGCAAAAAGGTCTGCATATCATTTTTATTCTTACAGAAGGCTATTAATTTAATCTCCAGAAACTTATGATAAACCAGTGGTGATGTGGGACCAAATTCTGTGAAGTGATAGAGAGTGAGCCACAATGAAGCGTCATATAGGAGCCTTATATAGGTCTTTAAATGTATCAATTTTAATAGATTCTACTATCATTCTTGGCATTTATGCAATTTTATAATAATATTTTTTTCTGGAATAACAATGATTCATATTCATCTTTAAATCCCATAAATGTGAAGCCATGAGGAGCATAGCTTGTAGTAGCACAACTTGACTATTTGTCCGTTAAAGCTGAATCATGAACAAATGTGATTTCTGCATAACCGGTATTTTATTTACAGATATGTATATTTGTACAAGCTCTAAGCTGTTGGATCAAGTAATTCATCTTCCCTTTAAACATGAAATTATAGCATGGTGTATTATGGTTTGCCAGCCCCATAGTACTTCATTTGGAGTAACTGTGATTTATTTTCAGATGAAAATTATGCCTGTAGACTGCCATCTACTGGAAAGTCATAAAACAGTTTTTCTTTTCTCGTTGCATTCATTTTTCTAAACAAAAAAAGAATCAAACAAGCCTTGAACAGAATTATGCTTGATATTTATGATCACAGAGAGCGGCAGGAGAGAGACACTGGGCAGTAGGGAGTCTCAAGCATTATTTCATAATTAGCCCAGTCTGATCAGCTCAATTAAGCCAGCACATCCGGAACAGCTGTTCTGAAGCCGGGCGAATCGGAAATATTCTGACTCACAGCATGCACCTTGGACAGGCTTATCGGAAGATTTCCTTGGACAAATTCAATATGTTTTGCACAGATGTCTGACAACTGTGTTAGTGAGTCCATTTGTAATTGATCACGATAAAAGGCCGGCACTAAATTAAAAATAACAGGATGTTACATCATTATAATTTTATACATATGTAATGACAGAAAAAGTACCATGTTAAGGTTTATGATGTACATACACATGTATACATTAAAGAGAAATAAACACTGTAGAAATTACTTATTAACTTTTTTCTACTCTTTTGTCTTGCAAAGGTTTACATACATGTGCCCACTTTTTAAATATAATAATGAATGTAACAAAAATATATTTGTTTCTGCACATTTGCCTGACTTGTGGTATTGCTGATTAAGTCATATACAGTAGAGTAATCCAAAAGGCCTTGTGTTGCATTTCATATTAGACACAGAGTAAACACCCTTCTAAATGCATGCAGAAACGTCAAAGGTGATCAAATCATGCCTAAGTAACTGCAGGTTCACCTGGAGCAAAAAAAAAAATCCACATTACACACAGAGCCCACAGAACTGAAGATCAGAGCAGATGGTATAAATGGAATCTGTGTGATGAGTGGAACTGGGGTCAGCTGACCATTGCTAATATTATGCTAACTAAATGACTGCAAAATGATGCCGTAAAATATGAGAACGACATTATGAAAGGACTGTGCAATAGCATTGTGGAAGAGGATGAGATAATGCCATCATTATAGGTGAAAGAGAAGGCGAAGCTTTTCTGACAACAGGAAGAGATGGGAATCATACGGGATCCAGTGTCTGGATTGGTGATATAAAAATCACTCAAATTTTATTTTAAAATGCATTTTGAAAACATGAGGTCAAGTAGACAAGCACATTCATTTTTCAGCACACTTAGGCTCCATGCTATCACTCCTTCTGCCACAGATAAAACCCCAACTTGAGCGGTGCACCGCCTGTTATTATGACGTGCTTAGCAAATGGACGGATGCGGAATACAGAGAAAGATGTACCCATCACACGGGCAGCACTACTACACTGTGCAAATAAAAGGATAAACATGCCCATCCACCCACACATACACGCACACACTGTCAGTGGTAAAGCCATAGTTTATACCAAGCAGATGGAGCTGGTGGTATGCTTGAAACTGAATAGTGTGCTACATCCCTCATCACGGCTGCTAAACCTATTATCAGAAAACACCGGTGGCTGCCTGGGGTGCCAACCTCTGAGGACTGCCAACCTAGCCAGCCGATTTCACTTTCATGCGGCGCTAAAAGTCCAAGGCAAAATGAAATCGACTTGCTTGCGGCCCTAGAATTGCCAGCGCGAAACGGCTATGCGACATGAGGGCAGGGGAGAAGTGTCAAGGACGCCGTTAGGTGAGCACAGCATGACCAAACACAAACACTGTGAGTGAGGTGGTGACATGAACAGTATAAGCAACAAAATGTTAATTCTGTCAAACGATTATTTTATTTAACCGTGATTAATTGCATACCTCTGCTTGGGGGGGGGGTTACAGCTCGCCTAGAGCATCACATGGGCATCGACTAGCCCCACTGTTCTTCCAAGACATTAATGGTGCCAAATCCACAGGAAAGGCAGCAGAAGCCCCTGTGCAGATGTGTCCTGCTGACCCCGTCGTGGGGAGATGCATGAGGGTGTCAGTGCACTCCTGCAGCCGTGGGGAGTGCAGGTGGTCCGGAGGGGAGCCGAAAATGGGCTTCACCGCAGGGAGCAGACAGGAGGTCCCCAGAATGAATCGGCCACCGTTCCAGCACTCAGGGGTTACGGATGGTATGCTGGGCTGGCTTCCGGGGTGGGCCATGTCGTCACATGCTGGCGGCTGCAAAGACAGGAAGCAGATGAGTAGAGTATCCAGGGAGAGGCTTCTGGGGCAGGTGCTGGGAGGGTAAAGAAAGACACGGCCAGAGGGTCTAGCAGCGGCGAAAATATCACCTCAACAATAAGCTATGGCCATAGCTTAATAATGAATAAATAAACCTTGCAAAATTTACTTTAATGAGATTATAATGGGTTAGAATTCTTTGTCTGTGATCAAAAGGTTGCTGGTTCAAATCACAGGGCTGGCAGAGTGACGTCACCATTGGGCCCTTGAGCAAGGCCGTTAACCCCCAATAGCTCTTGGGACTGACCGATCCGACTTATTTAATTGTACATCACTTCAGATAAAAGCATCTGTTAAACAAATGAAACGTTACATCAATCTAAAACCAGATTAAGTCACAAGCATTGTAGGTTTAGATAGAAATGATCATACTTAGTTCAGCAATCCAGTTCATTGTGAAAGAAATCCGTTATGCTTTTGCTGCAGGTGTAGCCATCCTTCACAGCCATCCTCGGTTTATTCCAGTCTGAAAGCACCCACACCTACAGTCAATCTATCAAGCTATTTAAACTCCCTCCACTTAATGAATCTTTTCCAGTCTTGGGTTTCAGTTATTCATACTGAAGACTGGTGTTTACGGCTCATCGTCTGAATTTATTTAAGCAACACTTGGGGTTATTTTTCTGTCTGGAGCAGCAAATCCATCTCGGTGAGGCCAGTGGTGGGACTGAGAACACCAGTTTTTGGCGAATCCATCTCTGTGAGGCCAGTGGTGGGACTGACAGCACCAGTTTTTGGCGAATCCATCTCTGTGAGGCCAGTGGTGGGACTGACATCACCAGCTTTTGTTTCATTAGCTTATGGTGCTGGATTTTGCCAAAAACAGTTGGCAAGTAGTTAGCTTCTCTTCCTAATGTCAGACATCCTCTTACAATTCATTTATTATGAAGCTGGGTCACAGCAGAAAAGAGTCTTGGGCTATGTATACAATGTAGTTCCAATGATTTATACACAAGATGTATCAGACCAAAGAATTGCCAGTTTGATGGCCAGTAATGAGCAGGCTAACTTTTTTGCTACCAGGTTTTAAAACAATGATTTAGTGACTGACTTGAGATTTATTCAGTGGGAGTAATTATTTTGTCACAGAACAGCTATAAAGAATCAGAATTTGCACATTTTTCCACTCCTGGAAAATTGTTTTCCTTGGAAATATTTCTTGATAATAATAATATTATTTTATAACATAGCCCTGTAAAAATATATGAACAAAACTGGAGACAAATGTTGAGAAGAGACCTTTGTGTGGTCTGCTTAAGCTAACTGGAATAACAAAGTCTTTCATGAAAATGATGGCGACACTTGACCTGAGTTTTCCGTAGTGTCCAGCTTCACGGAGGAACTTTGTTGCAGATTAATTACACAGGAGATGTTTGTCTCATCACATTCCTCTGTCTGAGTCATTGCTCACAGAAGTATCTCAGACAATGACAATTTATTGCATTTATCATATTTTACATTTGAACCTAGGCTTTTTTCATTATAAACAGTCTTGGGAAGGTTACTTTTGAAATGCAATTTGACACTTTTTCTGATTTTTTTTAGTAAATTGTTCGAGTCAGATCGAGTCAAAAAAGCATCAAATAATATTGAAAAAAAAGACGAGGTATGCATCTGTGAGTTAAAAATATAATAAATAATGCAACTATATTGATGACTTCATCAGTTATGTAACTTATTACATGTGATTTCTTTTTGATTACTTTTCTTTTAAACTATGCAATAAAGCTGAAAAGTCAAATTTAACCAAAAGCCTCGCTGACCAGCATTGTCTGGAACTAGACCAAAAGTAGGCATTTCTGCATGGCGAAAAAATGCAAAGAAACAAAATAAATATATTCTACATGTAAGCTTTTTACTGAAAATAATATTTTTGAATGAACTCCCTGACATTTGTATTAGTAATTATAATTTAATTATATATATATATATATATATATACATTCCCCCCCATTAACTGCAACAAGAAAGTCAGTTACATGTAACTAGCTACTCCCCGACACTGACTATAAATCGTACATTGCCTGGTGTCCACTCTTCAGTTTTGTTTAAGAAACAAAAGGTTAGTAATAGCAAGCATCTTGAAGCGTGTCCTTGTAGCCTTGGCATGGCTTAGTCTTGAGTACAATGACTCCGACTTCCTGCCGCTGAAGATGAACAGACAACATAACCATCTATAGCCTAACATTCACGCACCTGCTTTGAGGACTCCGCTGTTATGAAACACATTGCTCTGCCTTTGAATTTAATTGAAATGTAGCGACATCTGGATGCAATCAGAGGAGAAGGATGTGCTGTTCAATTCGTCTGACTCCACATAATTTATTGCCCACAATGCAACTGAAACAGTGCATTGGGGTATCCCAGGTCCCACTTGTGTGCTATCCATCTAATGAACATTTGGAAATGTCAAGAGAAGCTGGTTTCTAAAACATGACACTCTCTGTCTTTTCTCTGTCATACACATACTCTTATTGTCTTTGTAGCCCTGCGTGACTGGCCTTTGTTTATAGGCGGAAACACCAATAAGTACAATCTCTCTCAGATACCTGCTATGTGGAACTGTAAGTACATTTTTTTAAGATTCTATAGAGGTTTCAATGATAAAAGTTAATCAGACCCAGTACTTCACTTCCCAAGAATATTCAATTATTTATATATTCCATTATTTTAATATTCCATTCTTACACTGCTTTCCTGGAATTTATGCAGTCTTGATGTATTGTATGCCACTTTCTTAAGAATTATCTTTTCATTTTGAGGATAACATTTACACCACATTCCATTTAATTCAGTTCAATTACAAGTGATGTTTATGGCTCAAATCGCTATAATCATATAGATGGAGTATCAGTCATTTTAATTATTCTCTACATTTTATAGCAAATAGAATTTAGAGGAAACTAGGTCAGTATCCATTAAAAAATTCAGAAAATGTATGGCTGCATATACTGTTCTTATTCAGTTCAATCTGTGTAATTTGTTAGGGCACACTCAGAACGCGATTTCCTTCAAGTTCACAACAGATCAGAATTCACATTCTTCTGAATGTGTAATATATGTATATGTGTATGTGTAATATGTGTATATGTGTATGTGTATATGTTATGTGTATGGGTAATATGTGTATACAGTGGTGGGCAAAATTATTAGAACACCTGACCAGATCTGAAAATGTTGACTTTTTGCCTCCAAAACATGATTTAGTTTCATAATGTTCATGAAATATGCAGATGGTTGCGCACAACAAATATCAGATGAAGTGAGACCTACTGTTTTTATCCACTTATAACTTTAATATTTGGTATGTCCACCTTTTGCAGCAATTACAGAAGCACATCTCTCTGGCATAGTGTCAATATATTTTCTGAGAACTTCAACACTAATGGTATCCCATGCCTTCTGTAACTCAAGCAAAAGACTTTCTTTTAAATGTACAATAGATGTGTCCAGTTTAGTTTCCAACTCGTCACAAATGTGCTTGATGGGGTTGATGTCCGGACTTAGCACAGTGATTCTCCTTATGAAGGCTCTATTCTATCGTTTATAGAGCATAATGATTACTTTGGAGATATTTCATTTGTTTTTATGGGTATTTTAATGGCCATTTCAACAAAAACAACTGAAACCTTTTAAATATGCCAAGTGTTATAATAATTCTGGCCACCACAGTATGTGTATGTGAACGTGTAATATGTGTATATGCGTATGTGTATGTGTAATATGTGTATATGTGTACTATAGCTACTACAGTACATACTAGTAAAACTATACTAATAGCTGATGTTTATTGTTTTGTCTGTCTATCCATCTTCCAGCCGCTCCCCCCGATCAGGGTTGGGGGGAGCGACCCCTAAGCAGCTTAGGGCACAAGGCAGGGGCACCTCGGATGAGATGTTAATGTTTTGTCTTGGATTAAATAATAACTACATTTAAAAAAAACTTAAAACTTACTGACCATCATTTATTAGAGTGCACTGAAAGACTCAGGTATTGACTACTCCTGATTTAAACAGCTTGAGAACCAAATGTCACACTTCTCAAGGGCATCCCCTTGAGGTCTGAAGGATTTTTTCATCTGCGTCTAATTAAGAGAGGCACTCAGCTTGATCAATGACACTCCACACAACATTTCTAGTCTCATTGTTGACACCTGTCTACAACCTGTAGCCACTGATCCTACTGCTAATTACCTTAAACTGGTTACAAAGTCTTGTCTACAAACTTTCATTTTGACATTCAAAAAAGCCAACGAAAAAGGCAATAAAAAAGCCAATGAAATCATTAATAGTAAATCAGGCTCCATGCTGATGGGACCATGATCTTGGCATCAAATGACAAAGTGTCTCAATTCTCTGTCATTCCATGTCTTTATTGCTTGTACAGGTTCATCCATCCAACCATCCATGATCTACCCATCCATCTATTTTCTAAACCTGTTTGCCCTATGCAGAGTCATAGGAGTCCAGAGAATATCTCGGAAGCGACAGGAACACTCATTGCAAAATTTTAATTTACTACATTATAAATCAATCCAAAGTCATTCAGGCAATATGTAAACAAGCATCTGATTAGATTACCAATATATTACATGGTTTTAGTGTCGACTGCCTCAGAGTCAATACGCTCCAGCTAAAAGTGTGACATTGTAGAATGAACATCATCTCATCAATGGCAATTGATTTACAGGAACATATCATTTATTTTGTAAATACAAATGGAATAGAGGTTACCGTATAGGCTGTTTCCAGTGCTAGATAATTAATGTTCCCCTGCCCTTCCAGTCACTGGCTTATTGACTTAAATTATGCAACCAGGATATTAAATGTACCACAAAATAGATCAGGCAGAAATACCACAGACCTACAATCTTGTCTTAATAACAAACAATAAAAATCAGGCGTTATACTTTATTTTCAGTTTATTTCATTGAAAAATACATGTTATTATAATAAAAAAAAAATATATATATATACACATACACACACACACACACACACACTCACCGGCCATTTTATTAGGTAAACCTGTCCAACTGCTTGTTGGCGCAAATTACTGATCAGCCAATCAGATGGTGGCAACTCAATGCATTTAGGCATGTTGACATGGTCAAGATGAACCGCTGCAGTTCAAACCAAGCTTCAGAATGGGGAAGAAAGGTGATTTAAGTGACTTTGAACGTGGCATGGTTGTTGGTG
>JAODKM010000001.1:35175388-35191688 GCA_026780845.1 Petrocephalus sullivani
TATCATGTCAATATGGACCAATATCTCTGAGGAATGTTTCCAGTACCTTGTTGAATCTATGCCACGAAGGATTAAGGTAGTTCTGAAGGCAAAAGGGGGTCCAACCCGGTACTAGCAAGGTTTACCTAATAAAGTATTTACACACAACTAGAACAGCCTGATGTATTTTAAATGATTCACATATCACAACAAAAGCTGGACCCTCAACTGCGGAGAGGTTCTGTCTCCAGTGCATTCAGCTCTCCTACTGATTACCATGGATGGCTGTGAATTGGATCCCAGGCCGTGAGTTATAAAAGTGCACACTCCAAATGGGACACCAGTCTATCATACACTAAACCCACCCAAATGCAGGGAGAACATGAGAACATGTAACCTCTGGCAGAATGAGCTGAAACCAGATTTACACCTGCTACACCGGAGACACGCGGTAACAACACTATAATGTTGCACTGTGAACAACGTGAAAAAAACCCAAGGTTTTTCCTTCCATCTCCCTCGTTCCACAAGTTATTAATTATCTTTGCAGTCTGATGCTGGCAGCATATAAGTATGGGCATTAGGAGATTGATATGCCATGCTGGGAGAGGAGATATTTATAAATACAAGTCCATAAATAAAGCATTGTGTGAAGTCAGAATAGGTCCCACACACATGTAATGTACCAAATCGATGGGAGGCATCATTGTTTGGTTAAGCAAACAGGCAACAGTGCAGACCCTGGAGTGCATGAGATTGCATGACTTGTCACAACCGCATCAGCCCTGCACAGGGGCTGCCTATCGCTGCCAGACGATGGTCACCTTGGGGAGGGGGAGTTCTCACAAGAAATAGAAACGCACCTTCCGCATTGCACAAACTGAACTGGTTTGCTCAGTTCCCCTGACGGCACCATCGAAGCAGAATGGTAACGTTAAAGATCTGCATACTGTATAATGCAGCAAGGTATTCTTAATCTGTCTACCTTCCCATTACGTGTGTAACAGAAGCTTATTTTACCAGAGCTGAACATTCACGGAAGCAATTTGAAGTCTATAAACCATACGGCAGCCATTCTGTTGCTGTGTTTTTCAGCCATCAGCCGGTGCCGGGTCATAAGTCTAGATCTTCAACCACCTGCTCTGCTTTCAGTTCCTGGGGCAGACCCAAATGTCCAAGACAGAATAATACTGCCAGCCAAAACTATGCTACAAAAAACACAATAAGGTGCACAACAAATAAAGGAAAGGATGGATGAAAAAAGAAATGCAATTTTTAGAATAATTGATTTGTGTGTTTAGTCTTTATTTCTCTTTTTATGAAGAGCCTGTTTCAATCGCCCATTCCCTAAATGTGGCTGTGAGAGATGCAACACTTCAATAGTAACCTTCTGTTCCTTCTGTGTATGTATGGCGTTTATTTGTTTGCATGCTGATTTATTTTTCCTTGGAAAGTTCTCCTATTACCATATAATGTATGCACTTAGGAATCCAAAAGACTGAAAATAAATGTAAATGTATAATTATAAAACATAGATCCACGATAACATACGTATATGGAGTCAGTACATACTTTGCCAGGTTTTATTTAAATTTAAGTAGGTTTTCAGCATAATTTTAAATCCTGAGTATTGGAATATTATTGGAGTATTAGAATAATTCTACTCTTCAAATCGTTCAAATATAATACAAGTTATTTAGTTTTTTGGCTTGAGCAGTGAGCACCAGCAAGCAACTTCTGCAAATCTGGGGGCTTTACCCTGAACTTTGTCACGAGAAGATGCCTCCTGTAAAACATCTGGGAAAGAATGTCACTGCATCGGAAAAACAGCTGGCCCGCACATAAAAGTGTCAGGCTGATATTTCTTGCAGTTACTTGAATAAGAAATCTGAGACATCCGAATGTGGGATCTGTGACATCGTAATGTCACCGGCATGGTCCTCCCCAGTCTGCGACCGGTGCGCGCTCTTGTATCAGGTTCCTGCGAGGAAGCTGGCCCCATCACGCTCTGGGAGCTTTAACTGCACCCTTGTGCACGCAGCCAAAGTCCACGTTTGACAAGGGCCACGGGGAGGAGGATGTCGCACTTTAACAGATATCAGAGCCGTCTGTGTGCAAGGATGCGGTCGACAGCCGGCTTGCCAGAGCAGCGAGGACAGTGGTGAGGGATGGATAAATGAAGCTGATGGAGTGCAGAAACATATTAACACTCCATCAGGAAATGCTGCCGTGTGTTCTTAAAGTAGATGGTAATGAAAATAGCTATATGATTATGTGCGCATGATTCAATGCAATACATTTTGTAGAGTATATAATATGTTCACATTTAATTCATTTATCAGGCATTATTGTACAAAGCAATGCACATTATTTTGTGTGTATATTGTGTACATTACTTTTTAATGCTCTCCTAGTTTTTATTTTGTAATTTATTTACACTGTTGGTATAGGAGGAACGCTATTTCATCCTTGATTGTACAAAAGTGTATGATAAAATGACAAATCTATCTATCTATCTGATTTGGAGAAATTAGGCCCAGCCAGTCCCTGCAGCAATTGGGGTTAAGGGCCCAATGGTGACACCACTCTGCTGACCCTATGATTTGAATCAGCCACCTTCTAAACAAAACCATAGCATCCTAACCCACTGACCCACATGCTACCCTCACTGAAACAATATGTATTGATTTTTTGTGTGTTTTATAACATGGGCCTGCTTGTGTCCCGCAAAGGGAAGTTGCATTTTGGTAGAGTGATCACACTTTTAGAGCATTTAATCACTATTAAATGCCCCTCCCTAACTTGGACCCCCCATGCCTGGCCATTCAGTCACATGAGGTATTAAGGGCCTCCAGGACTAAGGAGTCCACCCCCCCCTCCATGGCATTTTCACACTCATTGTCATTCCTCACACTTATCACGGCTGAGGAAGTCGCCAAACTATTGTGTCACTTTTGGACTTTCTGCTTGGTTGCAGTCTGGGGCCACGGCAGTGATGCCTTTGCGGTTGACGGAAACACGAGTCTGATGTGCAGGAAAACGCTCAATGTCACTTTGCAGTGGCATTTTTTTGGTGGAAGGCATGTCTAATACATGCCCTTCAAGGCCATGTCAGTCTTTACAGGGCCCTTTAAAAGTCTTTTTATATGAAGTACTCATCAGGATCCAGAGTCAGCATATTGAAATGTAATTCATATCGCACTGATGATTCTGCTTTCTTCATCACATGGGTGTCACTTAAGTTATTATCGAATTACTCTTTCTGGCCACCCCGGCTCTCCCTCAGAAAGTTGCATTAACACATTCACATAAAGATTGGACCTAAAAATAAGAATAATACCAGATTAGAGTTTAAATCCAACACAGTTTTTCTTTACATTTGGATCTAAGTAGAAGCGAGAATATTAAAATACACCCTTAATTATACCTTTTTCATTCAGAAGCACACCTTAGTATCGTCAGTGTCAGTAAACGTATAGCATAAAGGCAGTCTGTGCGCGTCTGGTATGGCGGCTAGTCCCTGACAAGTTGAAAAGTTCTCCACCAGCAGATGTGAAACATTCTTAATTTGCCCTGTGCTCGCAGGCGGTGTTGGGCAGCTGGAGAAGTCATCCACCTGATGACATTTGCAAACTGAGTCACAGGTTAACTGCTGGTTCCTCTTTAATGGGCCGTCCTGTGTCCATACAGTATAATATCTGCCCCTATGGGCCTCCTTCTGCTAATGAGGACTGAAAATAAATAGATGGAAAAATATAGCCTCCCCGCAATGGCACGGTTGACAGAGAAGGCCCCCCATTCGTGGCAGATCAGGTGGTCTGATCATGCTGAACAAATTCATAAGGAGAACCTCCCATTGCGTGTTTTCTGGAGCTTTGCAAAACATGATCCATATTCAAAGTACACCTCTTCATGGTTGAAGATCAGGGGTCCCGGAATCACACGCAGAACTGCTATATAAAGAAACAATTCATTCCAGGCAAGACTGGAAAGTGTGCTGGGTTTCTGGTTTATTGCCTAATGACCAGTGTTGTCTGTGCGGCAGACATCATACCAGATACATGGATAGGTGCCACCATTGTTCCACAAGCTTCCAGACTCCCAGGAAACATTGTGTGGGATAATTCACCAAAAAAAAAAACTGAACCAGCGGGGGAAAAATTCCACAAGAACTAGATTTGAACAAAGTATTATCCTTTAAGATCTTTCAAATATGAAGTTTATAGACCTTGGCTAACACAGCTTTTTCGTATAATTACATTATTTTATTATTACAGGCTATATTAAAAACCATAAGGCAGCACACGCCCGCTGTCTTCTGGTTTGTGTCAAGTTTAAAACAAAAGTATAGATAGTTGACCACAAACTAGCCTGTATGTCATTTCAGCTTTCCCTGTTCCCTCTGTACATCTGTTTCTGGACAGGGGACTTCAAGGCGGAACTCCCTGGTATCCATAACCCGGCCCACTTCCTCTCCCACAGGTTGCCTCTCTCTCTTTTGGGACGTGCTGTCACCCACCGCAGACAAATCAGGACAAGTAGAAAATAGCCTTTAAAGACTCTAGCTCTGATTATATTTTTGGACACTATACTCGATTAACTGAGGCCTTCAGTAAAGTGATGCTCAGTCTAATGAGATTTCAGAATGGACCCCACTGAGAATACAGGTCATGCAGTTGTGTATCTGCTATCATTTGGGAATCAATACAAATAAATGATACACAAGCCTGGTGAATTTCTTAATTTCCCAAAGCAAAGAATTATGCTAACAATTAAAAACACTTCAAACATGTTATGCACTCCTCTTACAGTTGTAAAAGTGATACTGATCGCATGTTCTTTGATTAAATCCTCTTGCTTGGTGTTTTCTGGATCCTTACCTATTGCAAATTGTTCCATTACTTTTAAAATGCAAAGGGAATTTTGATGTATTGAATGGAATGTATGTACTGTGCAGTCCTGTGCCATTCAGAAGAGCCCAGCAAGGAGACATTTAGCAAGAGCTCCACCTACTGTTTCTTTGGATAACTGGGCAAAAATAAAGACTGATGTGAGTTTTATATTTTTATGTACGTCTTGCTTGACTGATTTCTCCTCTCATTTCAGAACTTTTTTGTTTCCTTGGGGATACACAGGATATATGGGTCTGCTCACAACAGCATCAGCACAAAGAAAGCTGGCACAACAGCAGACATACAAACATAATTCTGTGTTGGTGCACTTATATCAATTGCGTGACCTAAGAAAATGTCAGAAACGTGCGGAAAAACACAGGAACCTTTAAGGGCAATTGCTGCACGTAGATAGTACTGTGTCTATTATGGAACGGCTTACTGTTGAAGCTCGTACACTAGCTGCAATCAACCAGCAAGGAAGTCACAGCTGCAGCTATAGCAGTGAGTCGGTGAAAAAATGACCCTTGTCACAGTATAGAATTCATTGTTAGCCAAGCTCATTTTCTTCATCAAATAGTCTGCTGTTGGAGCAGAGTGACAGCACAGTAATGCATTGCATAGTAGGCTTTAATCTGACTGCGCTGATGGCGTGATCTCATGTTGTGACTGACGCGGCTTTCGCGATCAGGTGACATGCGACTAGGCGCTGAGACAGCACAGGGAATCTTAGCATATGACCCTGCATGATCAGTTGATATGACCATGAACCAGGCCAGGTGCGGCATGGGAATTCCACTAAAAGAAATGGATGTCTCTCTTGCAGAGCTTCCCCTGCTCATTGTTTGGTTCCTCTGTTCAACAAAATAATAAATCTCTGTGCATGCTGTGTTCTCAGTTGGTTTGCGGTGATGTCATACGTCGTCATAGAAGCTGTGAAGTAATCCAACACCTATAAAATGCAGCTAAATAGGCCCCGGGAGTCAGGTTTAGTTTGGGTTTAACTTTAGTCTCTACAACGTGAGTGGGTGTATCAAAGGAACTGAGCCTTTCAGTACCACAGGTCTCCTGAGAGTGGAAAATGTGTCATGGCATTATAGTCTTGTGGGCACTGGAAGCACAGCATGGCGGCCTGTGTGGTCAGAAGCACTTATGAGATATGAAACTTCACAAAGATGCATGCTGCTGTTTTAGTCAGTTGGGGGTTGTAGTCTATTTCAGTCTGACGGGTTACCCAAGGGCCCTCTGGAGCCTGATTTACTCCAGCAAATAGGAAGTCTTTGCTAACATCTTCTCCAATGATACAAAGGCCAGTCACCTGGATTGCTGGATGTCCCTGGGGTGAAGGAAAATCCAGGTCCTTCAAAGCGTAACTGAAATACAGAGTGCCAGTCTATGATAATGTTAATTAATGTCACCAGGTTTAGTGAAAAAGACCTTTGAAATAGTCTTTCTTGAAAAAAGGCAGATAAAAAATAAGTAGAATCTAAGAATGACCAATTTTCAATCCACATATTATTATGAAAAATAGCTCCGCTGATTCATTGAGTGACATTTGCCTCAAATGAATGCAAAAATATATTTTTCAGTTTTAAAATGAAATGTGCTATGAAGTGTTGAATTTAAATTGTAGCCATAACTTTACTTCCTTTTGGGAATAGCGAGTTTCCAGAAGTTGGCTGCTTAAAGAAAAACAGAAAGTCTGAAAGTGTTTCTGGAGTATTTCGGCTAGGATTCAGTAGGGACATAT
This sequence comes from Petrocephalus sullivani, assembly GCA_026780845.1. Classification (NCBI taxonomy): domain Eukaryota; kingdom Metazoa; phylum Chordata; class Actinopteri; order Osteoglossiformes; family Mormyridae; genus Petrocephalus; species Petrocephalus sullivani. The sequence goes on from JAODKM010000001.1 coordinate 35,182,010, forward strand.
GAAAGTGTCAGGTGCTGGTGCTGTCGAATGTGTTGTACAGAATGGATTTAGGAATAATGATTACTTATATTCAGGCACACATAACCTTTTTCGGGCTCTTAGTAGAGAGACCTTAAAACTCATCTTCTGGTCAGTACAGAGAACCAGAAGCTAATTAGGAAGATGCATTAAGAGATAGATATTTGTATGCTTTTGAAGAAATGAGATCCAGCATAAATGCTAATATCAGTAAAGATGCATATTAGGCCATTCATTTTGACTCTGCCCACTGTATTTTGGTAGTAAATCTAATGCCAAACATGATTGATAAGCACTGGACTCTTAAGGGACCTTTAAGATATTGTAGACTCAGATTTGTATTTATTCTTTGTGTGGGTCTATGTGTCTATGGCTGTACTCACCTACTGCAATGTTACTACCCAGAATCCAGGTTCCCTTCATTCTGTCATCTGTTTTTCATTTGTGTTCCAGAGAATTTTTGATATATGTTTGTGTGTGTGTGAGTGTGTGTGTATATATATATATATATATTTATATATATTGTCCTCCTTTTCATTTTTATTTTGCTTTTCAATTTCTTTACAGTTTTTAGCTCATGAATGAAACCTAATATGTAATACATAGAGCCTTTGGGAGTTTGACATGGGAATGGCCTCCCTCACTGTGTTTCTCCTCTGTCCTTTCCTTCTGTCAAATTAGTGCTTCATGTGCTTGTCAGTAGCTAGCGCTCCCCCTCGACCTCCGCATAGATGATTGTTGCATCCTCATTACTGAGCTGAGACCTCAGTGAGCAGACACTTACAATGCAGACTTCAGCTTTGTTAAGTTACTGTCATTTTGATAGCATTTTACAATAAACACACCAATGGCACTTCCAAAGAACAGCTCTCAATAGATAATAATCTATAAAAAATAAAAGTCATTATTTTGCTGGAAATAATCAATTATCCATCAGGCAACTTTTTACGTAATGCCTGGAAATGTCTTATTTACACTGAGCTTTTTAAAAGAAAGGTGCATTTCGGGTGAAAAAGTGATCTGCTCAGTTTTAAATTTTAAATTTCATTATTTAAGTTATTTTTCTTTTTTTTTCTTTTTTTATTGCCAATGTTAAAGAAGTATGAACCAAATGACATTTAGAAATATAAAGGGATAACTCTGAAATCATCCAAAAATTGGAAATTTACTGCAGAAATATATTAGCTGGTTTTATATTACAAATATTGACAAAACTCCACATCTGGGAAAGGCAGAGTACAAATAATCTATACAAATTGTGTCTAAGCATGTATAATTGTTCATGTTCATTTCATGTGGCTTGATCACAAGCTTCTTAGGCACTGAATATATTTTACAAAGCGACAGGAGGATGTCTCTCAGCTCGGTGCCACTACTGAGGGCACAGAAAGTGCGGCGTGATTTGAGTTGCTTCCTGTTTCCCATCCAGCTTTGCTTTTGTTCCTCTCCGTCCGCTGAAAGTGCGCCGTGCCCCTTTCTTTCAGCTTTTGCCAGATAAAAATTGCTTCTCCGTCAGTTTTGGCTGAATGCCACTAATGCCACAGCCGTGCCACGGCAGTCTGCCTGCCAAAAATGGAGCTTTGCGGGACTCCTGGGCGGCTCAGTCGGTTAAGTCACTCTTCTCCAGCTCCAACCGGGTGCACCGCTTATATCTAGGTCCGGTTCCCAGGGGAGGGGCCACTTGGTTCACTGGTCGCCAGTGGCGACGCTTGTGCTCTTCTTCCAGTTGCTGCTCTGCTGTCCAAAGCCGCGTGACGCATGTTGTTTGATGGGAACTGATTTTCTGCATATTTTCCAAGGACAAGAACAGCAGCAGCACAATCTCCTTAAAGGGTTCCTTTTCTTATATCTGAGAGCCATCTTGAACTTTTCACTGGTGGCTGCCACATAGTCCTGTGTGTTCTCCACATTTTTCTGGATGTTCTCTATGTGCTGCCCCTGCTCCTCCACCAGCAGGTAGACCTCCAGAAAGAGATCTCGTAGGTCCCTCATGTTGCCCTCCAAGCTCACCAACTCCTTATGACGCTGCTCGATCTCTGACAGCTGCATGCGGGTGATTTTCGCCTCATGCATGATGTTCTCATTGAAGACCTCCCAGCGGCCCTGCACCATCATGTCCTCTACTTCCTCCTCCGGCACCTCTCGGCCTGACACTTCCAGTTGGCGGATTATGAACTGCTTACACTTGTCCTGCTTGCTGATGAGTGAGCTGTTGTACTCGCTCATGACCCTCTGAAAGTAGCGGAAGAGGCTGGCATGCTGGGCTTTCTGGATACGGGTCAGTGCAGATTGTGGGCCGCTCTCTGCCTCGGTGCTCTTCACCTGCCGCGACAGGCCATCTAGCCTTTTGCAGAGGGCTTCAGCCTGCAGCTTGATGTCCCGCGTGATGCTGCTTTCGTTCTTCATGATACTAAATCGCCGCATGGCTGCCACCAAGGTCCTTTGCTGCTGGCTAAACTTCTTGACCTCAGCATCCAGGTCGTCGATTCCCCCATGGATCAGTTGCACCTCGCTCAGGAAGTTCTCCAGGACTGGTTCTGCCTCAAAGATCACAGCCTGGGGAGCTACCAGTATGTCGTCATCCTCCACTGTGGAAGTATCTTCCTTGGTTTCCTCACTGGCATCCCTCATCTTCTGCTGTAGCTCACCCAAACGGTCCTTCATGGTAGCTGAGTCCTCTTTAACAAGTTTCTTACTCGATGGTTTGGTGGACTGAACTTTATTCAGAGTCCCCCATATTTCACCCCTATAAATCAAGCAAAGATGAAGATTAATTCAAATTTTCTCAGCATATGTAAATCATTACTTCTGCTTCACCTCTGTTGTGTGTTATTTAGTGTTACATGCACACATATGCTGTGGATACCTCTGTGTGAATGGCTTATCATTTCTATGTTTGCCTCTATTGCTTTTGCCCTTACTAACTATGACATCATGGAATATCTAACGAAAGCAATAAGACGGGTCAATGTAAATATGTACTTTGGTGTGTTCATTTACAGTGTCAGCCTGAGTGCAGAAAATCAATCTGCTATCAAATAGGGAGTGTTTTTTTTTTTACTTAGATCTGCCTGAAAGAAAGTTCACACTAAACAGTAACATATTGCATTTTCACCTCATATTTAAGCATTTTGGCTTGTAAATTTAGTATTTTATTATTATAAGAGGATAAATTCAAGTAAATAATAAGTTTATGGTGTGTTGTTCATTTTCACTACAAGAACATCAAAACTATCATCAGCACCATAATAAAATCACTATAATGATGAATCTCCATTTCTCCCATATTGTGTAGTCAAAGAATTTCCTTTTGCGAAGGCTTCAAATGTTATTCTCTGTCTTAACTTGGACAGTTTCTATTGTCACTGTTCTAATTTTCTGATTTTGACGTCTGATAAAACTGTTGGATTCTGTTAAAGATACTGCAGACACTGCAGTGGGTGAGGGACATACCATGACGTACCAAGATGTATATTGAGGCATTTTAATAACCTTACACAAAGCTTGCCTAGAAAGATGGTCTTCAGTCCAAATACTTTGGACATTTTATTTTTGCTGAGATTTAGATGGCCTTTTCATGTCATTGTCTTTTAGCTGGTCACACGGTGGCTAGGTGCATAGCACTGTTGGCCTTCAGGCTTGGGGGTTAGATTGTTGGTCCTGCTGTGTGTGTGCAGGTGTGGAGATCGCATGTTCTCTCTGTGCAGTACAGGTTTCCTCCACAGAAATGCAGTTGGGGAATGTCTGTCTCCAACCTGCCCATTGTGTGTGACTAAGCGTGTATGTGTGTGTATTGTTGAATGGGCTGGGTGAAGGTGTACCCAGGGCTGGAAATTAAGCTCCCCCACTTGCCTGAGGTGAGTAATTTAGAAGAAAGGTGAGTATGAAACATCTAAACACTAGCCTGCTGGCTAGTTAAAAAATAAATTGTTGGACTACAACAACAAGCCACATTTACGTTGCGTGTTCATCTCTTGGCACAGGTACAAAGACTACTGCCCATTTAAAAATTCTCTGGGGTGATGATGTGTATGATGATGTGAGGGTCTTTTTGACCAATCCTAGTTTCAGAATTGTCCCAGGTAGCCAATCAACTTCAAGGTCCTGATCCATCAGTATTCAACATTAGATTATCAATTTTCCAGAGTAAAGAATTAGGCATTGGCAAGCTAGCTTGAAAAGAAATTGATAAAAACTAGATTTAATGCATGGCCTTTTTTCTCAACGCAGTCCAGCTTCACTGAAACATCTTATTGTGGACTTCAAAAATACCAAGATGCAAGGATCAGAAAATTTTTGAATAGTTGGATAGTTGGATGCCTTGTAAGGATTGGATGAGTATTGGCTATGTCACTATGCGTGGCTTTGAATGAGTATATTGTTGATGGAAATTAATAAATCATATATTGTACATATTAATTTATTATTGTAAAATTTACTTTGGTTGATCTTTATGCTTGAAAATTGCATTGTACATTCTAGGCTAATGAAAATGTATCTGGTTTAGTTCATTTTTTACTGTACTACCAAGTTGGCTAGAAGTAGAAATTCTAAAGTTCCACCCCTGGTTGTACCTCCCTGGGATAGGATCCAGGCCGCACTGCAACCCTGTACTGGAAGAAGATTTATGGATGGATGAAAACAGGCATCCTTTTTTTTTTGGAAGAATTCAATCCTTTTTGTAAGCATTTTGGGCTGGAATGCGACTGAGATCATGTGAACATAATCTTTCGAGAGCTCATAAGCCAGAGGGTGCCCATTTGATTCTTGAAAAGGTTAAAATTAAAACGTTCCAGATCAGTATACAATATATCCAGTTACTGGATGTATTCCAAACAGGAAATACTGCAAAAGCCTCTGTGTGCATTGCACAGCTCTCCCAGTCTGCTTAGAGGGCAACTTATTGATATAAGTGTGCCTGTTGTTCCTGACAGGAAGGGCTCTATGGTGCGAAGACTTGCTGGCACAATTTTCACAATCTGGTTTAATTTGGAAGTTTCAGCTTCCTTGTTTGTGCCACATGGGACAAATGCAAATATTTTTTTTTATTTAAGTGTTGCTAATTTGAGGAACAGGTATGAAAATGGGCCACACCCATATTATTCTTGTTTCATCACTTAGTCTTATGAACTGTATGGTATTGCGATATCTGCTGTTGTTATTAAAGGGCCCTTCATTAAACAGTATTGTGTGAATAATTTCAGAGTATCACTCTTTCAGAACTACTGACCTGCTGCATAGCCCTTCATAAACACTAAATAATCTTTGTTCTGACACTTTACATATTTATTGGATTATATTTCTTCAATGGACTTTTTAGTGGACTGCCTGCATGCAGTGACTCTGTGCTAAATATAAATAGATAAGTCGTTTTTTTCTGTTTACCCAGTTTACAGAATAATTTAAATATAAATGCTGAATTCTAACTGTTAAGGGGTAATTTAAGGATTTTCCTTTGCCTGAGCATTACTGAAATTTATTCCTTTAAGAATTTCATACATTCCATACAACATACATTCATCTATAACTACCAACCCTAGTCCCACTGGTAAAATAAAAGCATTCAAACATTTGCAAACAGTTATCAGCTGACTGAGCTTGTTCCCACCCATCCATACTATACATATGCACATCTATATTATATATATATATACACACACACAGACACATGCACACACACACACACACCTCACCTTTTTTGATTACAGTCTGTATGGCTGAGCCTAGGGTTTGCTCAAGAATAGCAAACACATTGTTCTACAATAGCACCAATCAGTGATAGCAACAGTCTTACCTTCTTGTAGTCTGGCATGCCTGACTCTGTGAATTCTAACCTCATAGAGAGACAAAGGAAACTTTCATATTCCAATCCGTGGAAATCCAATTAAAAAAGAGCATTTTGTGTGACGGAGAATTCCCTCCTCTACTTTTTCTTCACCAGACACTCCCGTACACATTCCAGCAAGCAAACATGAATGTTTAGTTAGCTGAAGTTACTGCTAGCTCAGAGCGGAGCAGCTGAGGCCCTTGGGAAACCTTGTCTGGCCAGTTCCAGGCCACTCCTCCTGCCACATAGAGAACTTCATGTGCCCAGCGGGGGGTGAAGCTCATTAGACTATCTGAAGACTCCAGGGTGACGTGATTAAATCAAGTGTGGGTGGAGAGCACATGCGGCTCGCACTAGCATGGCCTTTGTTATAGGACTGCTGAATGGGACTTCCACACCAGGGAGGCACGAGTTTGACCAATTGTTTGCGACAAGCCCCAAAGTTCCTGGAAACTCTCAGGACAAACCATATATCTTGCTGTAGTGTTGGCATTAAGTATAATAGAGTGTCTAGTTGGGCAGTTGTTTCCTGTTGTGCCTAACACTGAATATTTTCCTGAAAATGTACATCCTGGGCAATCTGTAAGAACATCATGCATCCATCATGTTTGACTGCTTATCCTGATCAGGGCTGTGGAGCCTGTATGAAGAGTAATCCTGGCTCATTACTGCCTCGGTGCTGTAAGGTCACCCAGGCATTTCATTTCCAATGACCCAATGACATAAATTTGTTCGCACTACATGGTTTGTTATGGAGTTTCTAACAGAACTGGTTTCACCTATTTTCTTTCTTATGTTTACATGCAATTCTGTCTTTGCTCAAGGATGCCAGTTATGGTTTGATGCCCTTGTAAAAGTCCAACGGTGAATATTTTTTATTTAGTGTAAATACATCCAGTCTTTCAAATATTATTATCCACGCGTTATACTTGACACCTGGCAAGGCAAGCACCCAACTCTTCAGTCACATGTTTATTATTTATTTGTCCCACGTCTCCTAATCATAAAAACCACTTCCACTTCCAATCACTTATATTGGTCAAGGTCACAAGGGGTTAAAACCTCAGCGAGCACAAGGCACATAGTAAGGGTACATCTTGGACAGGATGCTACACCACCGCAGCTGATAGCAAGTACATGTTAAACAAAAAGAAACAGATGGTACTGTTGCAGTGTAGGCTGATTGAAGGTGTCTCACCAAAGTTTGTGCTATAACGAAAAAGTTATTGTGAAAAAGTCCTAGCAAAAGAACGGGTGCAGTATATTCATACATAGATCCAACAGATGGATATGCGTGGACATGCATGTCATTTACTCATCCACTGCTCTTATGCAAGGTCAAAGTCTCAATGGGCGTTTTTTTATGCGTAGTTCATTCAGTCGTAATGACTGCTCTTTGTGGCTGTGAGGGTATAGGGTGAGAAGGAGAAGAATATGCAGCACCCTGGCGGGCCAGTGTGGGAGAGCAGGACAGCCCCGGAGGGACTGCGGGGAAAGCGTGCTGTGCAGCTGTAGCACGATGCTCAGTCAGCAGCTCCAGCAGTCTCCAGAGGATGAAGAAGAAGAAGAGGAGAAGTAGAGGAGGAGGCAGTTCCCAGAGAGTGCTGCTTCTGGTCACTCTCACTCTGCTATCCCACTGCTACTACTATATAATTAAAAAATATAGAAAAAATATATAAATAAACATCTCAAATGACATCAAGCTTATTTGACGGATTTGCCTTCCCCTACCATTCAAAACACCTTGCAGCAAAAAGCACATAAGCCATAAATATACTAGTAATATGTACTAATACTAAAGAACACATATTACATAAATGAAAGGATACATTTACTTACAGGAATTTGTCACCTTTTTGCATTGCAGGTTCCATAAACTCTATGAATCTTGGATATTTTTGCATACATCCAGATTTACTTCACTGCTTAACACTGCGAAGATCTTCTCAGAACATGTGCCAGCCCCCTCTACGGTGGTACAACTGCAGATCCTAAGGAGGAGTAAGTTCCTTCCTTCTTGGGAAGATCTTAGGAACGCTTACACTGTAACCTGTAAGTTTAATCAAGCAGGGAATATCAGCCCGTGGGGGAGGGATGTGGGAATCTGGCAGAAGCTCAGCGGAAGGTTGATCGCCTGCCGTGTCTCGCTGCCACTCCAGCACGCCAGGCCAAAAAGAGGACGAAGCAGCTTTGTTTAAAGAGGAAGCAGAGAGTGTGCCCATGGGGATTACATGACACAGCTGGGGGAACCCTATCCCTCCATCTACTCCTAGGAAGAGCCAGGGTCCACAGTTGTGGGTTAGACAAGAGAGTAGTCTATTGGTGATAAAGACTAAGGCATGTAATTATTCAAAGATGAACTGTATGCACGTGCTGTTTACCTGGGGCCATAGTGATCCACATGATATGTTATGCTGGGGAACAAAATCTGATTATTCGGTGCATATTTTGTTTAAAAAGGATAAATGGAAATAGATCTTTTCTTAATTGGATGGTGTACCTCTAAAATTGCTGCAATTCCATTTTCTTTTGTTGTTCATTGTTTTAATTTTAGCATCTGTGCTATCACTGTTATTTTATGATGTTAATTCTCATTAACATTGTAACATTGTAAATGTCTTTTCAGAATGTTCATTTTACTCACAGAGGGAATAGATAAATGATAAAAAATATATATTCTGCTCAATTAGGTCTCACATTTTCAGTGTAGGTACTTCTCAGGGGAATGACTTATTTCAAAGTGGAAATAATTAGCATTGTGTATTTTTACGTCTTTCTGTTGAACTGGGTGCGTTAATCAGTGGTTACAGTTATGTTTAACAAAATGCATGGGTTAATATTATGTCTTCTTACATATTGTCTTTACTTGTGATGCGGCAGTAACCTTATTTACTTATCTGCATGTGTCTAATGGATGAAGGTATTTTGGGCAGCCATTTATTAAAGATCAGAATACTGACGAGGCTGCTGAAGAAAGCAAAGGATACGGTTAGAGTCTGCTCAAGTTTCATTATTTTTCTCAAATTAATTTAAAACTGTTCACGCTGTTTAGATCATAAAACCTGACCAGTAAAAATGTGTTTTGGTGTTTTAAAAGAAAACATGCCAGCAAAATGTGTTGGGTTCACTAATATATTAGCATTTTCTCCTTGCAAGTCACTCCCTCCTGTTGCTGTCAAGCAGAGACCTAACAGCGACACTCTGATATAATCTCCTAATCCCCCAGCAGTTTCCACAAATCACATATTTTTCCACTTTGTTTTTCAAGCGTGTGGCGTGTTGAGAGGCACATGGGGCCTAGCACACGGCCTGCCAAGCCACACACCGGGAACACAAACCCGGTTTATCAGATGCCAGGCAATGCCTACTCCTTTATATGAACTGTCACTTAGCAACAACTGCATGGGCGCCTGGTGCCATTCCTGATCAGCAACAATTCAAAGGATTTTCTACATACTTTGAAGATTAACTTCAAACATGGTTGATCATTAAGAGGTTCCTTAGTGACCTGAAATTATGAACACGGAGACATTACAGCTCATAACTGCTTTTTGCTGTGTTTGTCACACTTGTCTTGTAACCTGACCACGAATTTGATTAAATTAACATGAAAGTATGTTTATGAGTTAAATGGCGTTTAGTCACACACTGATTTTCTGAACAATAATAATTGCTAAATCCAAATGCAGATATATAGCAGATATATACACTCACCTAAAGGATTATTAGGAACACCTGTTCAATTTCGCATTAATGAAATTATCTAATCAACCAATCAAATGGCAGTTGCTTCAATGCATTTAGGGGTGTGGTCCTGGTCAAGACAATCTCCTG
>JAODKM010000001.1:35191788-35206416 GCA_026780845.1 Petrocephalus sullivani
TGTACCGAACCGTGACATCAAGTCAAGGTACGTACCGAACCGGGATGTAAGGCATACCGGCCCACCCCTAATATATACATACATATATATATGCAAATATCTAGAGCACTGCGACTATTACAGTACATGTAAGACCCTCTTCTCCCCTGTTTCATCTCTTCTGCCATCCAACAGCCTGTTTCCGTGGCCATGTGCAGGAACCTCATCACTGGAGGAAAATCATATTCATTGCTTAACACCTTGACTGCATTCGGTCTTCGGCAATTTCTCACCTGTGGCATATAAAGTAAATTCTTGTTTTGATTGCTTTAGTGAAGGGAAGCCATATGGAAAAATAATACACATTTGCCATCGGCATTGTCAGCAAAAAAATGAGATACGCACCTGCAGAGATAAAAAACATTGGCTTGCTTCCCTCGTCAGCTGATAAGTGATTTCATCTGAAGATAAAACGGATGTCATAAAAGTACAGTAGTGTTTCACTACTTAGTTTGCCAAACATCTTTTTACCTCTTTAATAATGGCCGTTGTAGGCAGAAAACACACTTTTACAAACCTGTAACACTCCAACTGAAGTACAGACAAGAAAAGGCATTAAAACATCGCCAAAGGCTCCCTAGGCAGCTCCAACCCCCTCCGGTTCATGGCTTTAATGAGAGGTAGGGACACATTTTACGTTGCTTTTTAAATAAAATGTAAGCAATTTAAGCAATTGAACTGTTTTATGGAAGGGAAATGTCATACTTTTTATCTATCCAGTGTTAGGGCTGGGTCACTGATGGAAAACAAGGTTAGCGAAGAAGGAAAGTCTTGAAAGATTAGTCCAATACTTTTAACAAAAGATAAGAAAGTGTATTGGTATATAATGATATTTAAATGATATTTATATATCATTTTGTAAATGAAGATTTCAGAAGATTCCGAGTATATCAAGTAAACCTTAAACAGGCTTTTGAGCGTGTTTAGGTAAACCTTTCTGAAAAGAAGCTGTACAGTGACGTCACATCATAAAATAACATCCCAGACTGGAGCTGCAGTAGACAGATTCTGGCCAGGGTAAAATGGTAGGTAACCCAGCCTAAAAACAGTGTTTTTTTCCCCATTATGTTTTTCTGTCTGTGTTCCAATTTGGAATTTGTCTTTATTATCCTAGTGTGATGTGACCATATTTATTCACAAGACTTAGTATTGATTTCAAAAGAGGGTGATCTAAATCCTGTTGGCAATAAGCAAAATGGTTGCTTTGATACAGTACGTGAAATTATCAGTTATAGATTTTACCTAGGATTTGTTTATGAATATTAAGCAAAAATGCAAGGAAGGAAGTGTTCTACACTTACTTTATTTTTTCTGTACACCTTATCTTGAAGGAGTGGTTTTTGCAAATTAATGAAATGCAAGCAGGATAAAGCTTGTCAGAGAAAATTGCATGGGATGATGGAGTCACGGAAAGTCCATTAATGAAACTAATAAATTAAGTGCTATCAAGTCGACAGTGAATCAGGTTTCATCTACAAAGGGAAGATTAAACCAATAAACAGGAAAATAAGTGTTAAAGATGTAAGTATTTGTTAGAACCAAATTTACAATTAGATGAGTTGGGGAATGACTGACATTAAAATTAAATTGAATTCCTTCATCATGGTTTCTGTTTGTTTCAAAGGCTTGCTTTTAATGTTTGTTTGATGACAGTCTATGCATAAAAAAAAAAACAGTTCTCAGATACAGGCCAGAAACCATGGCACAGAGCTGCGCTCCACCCTCTTCAGCTGGAGTGGGGAGCAAACATTCAGTAAGCAAACACTGTAGCCAGCACCCTGCCTGGGTACCTGTGTTAAAATCCACATCTGTTTTTCTCTTGCTTTTTGTATTTGGTGAATGGCACAAATTAATTAATTGCTACCCTTTTAAAATGGTTTTTGGCTAATGTGAATGTATCACTGGATTTTTGCAAGCCACTCTTTTTTGTAAGTTGGCTGTAACATTTTCATGAAAAAGTGCGGTGATGTTCGGGTCATCCAGGCATTTTGCTGTGCATGTGGTTCCATCACATTGCTCTGGTTAATGGTTTTCTCCTTAGTGCACTCTATGTCGGTAGCCTTGTCGAAGGGACATTTTTGTCTTTATATAACAATGGCAATGGAAATTTATTTGCTAAATGAGGTTTGATTTAGTTTAACCTCTAAATTTGCACTTTAAGAATGATAAAGGTTGTATCCGCCTATATAATACATTCTATACTGTGTTTGTCTGTATATTGTCATTGTCAAGTTCTTGTCCTGCACCTAATCATACCAATTTGTGCATTCTGCATGTGGGCACTAAAGTGTTCTGAATTTGCATGTTGAAGGTTGGATTCACACATAGGTTCTGAGCAGTCAGTCAGTGCATTCTCATTTAATCACCAGCTGATGCTGGACATTTTTCACATTTGATCTATGTAAAGTGCATCGTAAAGCATTTGCCAACTTCCAAATCAATAAGTCTTTACAAACTAAGTTAACAATAAAAAGTGAGATGGATGTGTGCCAGTTTGTCTGCTGGGGCAGACAGGGAGCTGGTAATTGTCATTGAAGGAGCGGAGGGCCATTGTCTTCCAGATCTATTGCATTGCAATGAATTGGATTGTCACCGATGCAAGAGGCCAACGATGACTCTGGAGTCCCTCATTCTCAGCCACCTAAATGATGCCGTCAGGCTGCCTAATTTAGATAGAAGACCCTCTGGGCTGCCGAAGATACTGCATATATGGTATGGGTGGGCAAATTGCCCTCCATGTCCTTGTAGTGTGGACTCTTAAGTGTTGTGGATCTGAAATAGAGGTGTGCCTAGCTCTCCTGCAGCACTGTGCTACTAGAAATCAGCCACAACAGACAGTGGACTTGTTTTTCATGTATAATTACTACCTTTATTCTCATTGAACAGTATTTGCTTGTTTGCTTATTGCTATATGCTTATTGTTCAGAAGGATGCGGGATTTATCATGTTTAAATGTGCCCAGCAGGGGGAGCTGCTGTGTAAGGGCGTAGCGTGTGGGTTTTTATTACATGTTGAAAACTTTTTATCTGTTACGGCAAGCTCTGCAGTACCTGAATTTTCAATGAAAAAAAATGTAGAATCAGAAGTCCATCTATACATTAATCCATTGGCAGTAATCCATTTTCCAGTTACTAAAAATATAGTAAACAAAGCAAATTTCTTTGAAACTCCATATTGGGAACCAATCTTTCCATGCAGAAAAAAACAACACTGCCCCCTTATTTGTGTGGTGAAGCGTTTAGAGGTGATAATTCCAGTTTGCCTTGACTGCTATTTAGGAACCTACAGATTTCTTGAAGGAACTTACCTACAGTACAGTGCTGGGGGTCACCGCAGAGGGAGAGCTCATACGGCCTCTGTATGCACTTGTATGCTCCTTTGCTGAGTGGTTAGTTTGCCCTAGAAGAGTTGCACTCATGTCAGTAGCTGCTAAGCACTATCTATCTGTGAAAATCTCAAGGCAGCCAGCGACCAAATATGCATTATACACCTTTCCACTCAGGACAAATGGAACAAGGATGCAGAAACGAGCCGCGTTCAGGCAAACTATTCAGATGAAGCGGCACAAATTAGCTGCAAAGTGCGTCGTCTAATGAGCGTCCCCATGGGGGTGGTACAGTCATGCAGGCCCCATTCCTGAGAGAGCAGCTATGCGCCGAAGAGAGTGAGTCAGGGTCCAACATGGGTGAATCCAAGTGAACTGGTTTTCAGGAGTTCCCATATATATTTTACAGACCACTGGAGACAGTTGGCCCAACCATTATAGACTATTGTCTTTGTACCTGTCTGTATTTGGTGAGACACTCAGACTCCCTTCACACAAACCTCCTAATAAAGCTATTTCAGGTGCTCCTGGTGCTGTCATTATGTTTGCAATTAAGCGACTGACAATAGCTCCTCATGAAGACTTTCTTCCAGATCACAGGAGATAAGTTTTCAGCCACAGTTATTAAAAAGAACATTTGGATGTGGCTTTACTTAAATTATCTCTTAAGCTGTCATTCAAAGGACAGTGACATAATTATTTCATTTACAATAATTCTGTCCTTTTCTAAAAAGGGAATACAGGTGAAATAGAATTCTCTGAATACATAGTAATTTCGAAGTCATCTCTGACATTATATTGCGTTGTGTGTAAGTGTGAGTACTTTCTTCAGTCTCTGGCGAAAATTTGCCATCAGTGAGGGTGAATTTAATTAAAACAGATGATCTAGTTGTTTGTGGCGCCAGCGATGTTCTGACTGACCTCTACAGTTGGAAGGGGGTACTGACCCAGAACTTGATGTTTGTTGCTATCTCTTACTGGAAGGGGGGGGCTCCTTCTGATCTGAGACCTTGCTGTACCCCATAAGATAAAGACAAGCAATTCCTTTCATGCACTGAATGTGGGTTGATACAGAAGAAAAACCCTGCTATACTGATTTGATTGATTCTAATAAATTAAATTTAGACTTTCAGCATAGGTTGGATGCACCCTGGTAGACAGAGTATTGATTGAATTCCATGGACATTTGTCTGTCAAGAGTTGTCTAATTTTCTGTGCCTCTGACCTGCAGAATTTCAGGAAGGAAATCGCCATTTGATATACCTCTGTTGAGCACGTTCACAAGCGCATGACTGAACTGTGCTGTAGTCGCTTGTGTCCAAGGGCAGCCTGCAGCAAATGGCCTCTCACGTTTATCAGAGGCGCTTTCATTTTGTCCATGGCAGAACAGGGTAGATGCTGGTACATGCATATGACGTTAAAGGACACAGCAATGTGCCCCCCAAACTCTATGTCACATCCTGTCCGCCACGTCCTCCGGAGCCTCCCGTCTCCTCCCTAGTGTGACCCTATCAAGCTACGCTCGTTACTTGTTTGTCTTACCTCTCGTTCTTAACCCTCGTGTTGATCCCTCCCTGATGCCTCTCGTTAGCTCTCTCGTCATTCCCGTATATATGTGCTTCCCAGTCCTGTGTTCCCCAGTCTAGTCATTGACGTCGATTCCTGTGGATGCCTGTGCCCTTTCGGTTTCCAGCCCTCCCGTTTTGCTCTCTCGTTTCTTCCCGCTCTCTGTTCTTTGAGTTCAATAAACCCGCCTTTGTTTTGCTACCACACCTGCCCTTGAGTCCTTCGTCCCGGCACGACATCCTAGACCTAGGAGGATATAATGAGCATTATGTAGTGTTCATAATGCTCCCTGTCTGGGGTAAAAAAAACCTGGCACATAGAATTCGATTTAAAATCTGCTGGGAATCATTTCTGAATTTCATAAACACAAACCGAAAATTCTGGGATCATATAAGTAAGGTTTCGTTTTTTTGGTTTTTAAATTGAATTGCCCTTTATTTTGCTTTGCTTAAGGTGACATGAATGGCAGGAATCCGGACCTGCCTTGCTGCTCTCATTTTTAGTCCTGTCTCCTGCACATCTTCATTTACGGTTCGCACAGAATTTATGCACATTTGTGTACAGCTGCACTGGGAACATCAAAATCCTTGTTTCTTCTTACCTCTACAATTAAGCAATGGTAGAATTATTTATTGGCTATAGTGTATACAAAAGAATATTGAAGAATCATTATAAATACCTAATGGATTATATTTATTGCATATTATATTTATTATATTGATTGCATATTTTTGCAAAACAAAATATAGCAGCAATTGCCTGTGGAAGGGTGCTGAAGGAAACAGCAGCCATGCGTCTAGTTTCCATACATTGAGGGACGTCCTAATAAGCTTTATGTCTGTTTCTTTTTTTTTAAGTTCCTTCTTGAAAAATTAAGCAAGATGCTACCTTTGAGTCCTTCCTCAAGATCCTTGCTTTTCATGTTGCACACAAATTGCTGAGTACAAAGTCTGGTTTCCGGTCTGTTTCACCTGATAGTCTATGTCCTATTTGCACACGACGGTAGCAGTACTTGTGTGGAAAGCTGAGCTTTGCTCCTCACCTGCATGGGGCTACATACATCACGGAAGGCTTCCGCAAGGTCACCCTATTGCATTTCCATTTTCTGTGAGCTAATGCTTGGCTAGGAGACCACAGATTAAAAATGGCCTTGCAAAGACAATGTATATCTTTCCTGACAATTTGTCCTGTAATGATCCACTGTTAGTGGAGTTTCCTTGAAGTGTCGGAGATCGGGGTGGGGGGGTGGCGTGCTGAAGGATTGCCGAAGTGAATTGCCTGTCATGTTTATACCAATATTGCAATAAGAGCCCACACCCCTTTTCCCTGTGTGTCAGCACACATCATACTAATGTAGCTAAGAAACTAATTTTAAACTGATTTCCATTGAACTAGTTTATCAAATTATTGCAAACTTCAGTGACCTCTAAGTTTAAATGAATGTGTGCTGTACTGTAAAGGAGCCCTGCAGACATACAGTATAGGCTTTTGATGAACAGTCACCGCCTCTGTGCATCCATGTAGGCAAGAAAACACCGTTTCCGCCTGACTGTTATTGCAAAACAATTTAAATGGTGGCTGGACCCTAATAAATCTGCCTTTTGAGTTCTCCTATAGCCAATTTAACTGTCTGGGGTGTAGTTAGGATAGCTAGAATTCATGTCCGTGGGCGCAATGTCACAGGGTCAATACAGCAAATGGAGCGTCTTTTTACATGAAGGAGAAGTGATTGGCGTCTTCCAAAGAAAGTAGCACTGATTGGATCACTCATACCAGTTATTTGAATAACCTCAGCAAAGAAAGCTCAGCTACATCACAGAACCGATTTCTCACTGTCTCTCGGTCCTATGGGTCAAATGACTTCTTCCTCATGGTAAACTCGTAATGCAGCATGGTTATGGAGATTTCATGTCCAGGCTGAAAATATGGGGCATATGCTAAGAACAACCTGGGAGGATATTGCAGAACATTTAAAGACAACAAACCTGCTTGTGGTCACCAGTTTCCCTGAAGGCCACTCTCTGGGAGTAAGTGGAAAGACTTAAAGACGCTATCATCTGTGCTGCATGCTGAGTTGAATGTAAAAAATAACAAATGTTTCTTTCAGAGGTGATTTTAGCTAAAGATTACCGGTATCCCCACCCTCACTCTGTGTGGGGACTGTTCTTTGGAGTTGATTTGCACTGCATGGCAGGAAACTGCGCAGATGTGGCATAAAGCTAATTCCTGTGTGGTCACCGTGTGGGGGAGGGGGGGGTGGTGGTGGTTGAAACCCATTGGTACTGTCAGCCAGATGAGAGTAGTGTCTTTTGTTTACAAAACAAACATATTTAAGCCAATTCCCCAATGTTTCCCCAAGTTTCCATTTAAGCAGGATTTGTGTAACAAAGCAGTGCAAATCTCTGGAGAATCCACAGCACATAGCTGAATGCCCTTGTAAACGGTCACGCCGTGTAATTGAGAAAGCAGTGACAACAGCCTATGGTGCATATATCCTGTGATACCACGATTTCCCATGTCGCACACCTATCTGCCTCTGATAGTTTTTTTAAAGCCAAGCCTTTTTGATGTTTTATCACTGACACTGTGGTGTGGGGTCTGTGTAATGCAAGGGACCCATTTAACTGAAACTGTTCCCTGTGTATTCCTTTATTTTGTTCTTTTTTTTATCTGGCTAACAAAGCTTATGCACAAAGGGACCTTGTGCCTTTTATCTCATGGAAAACCCAAGTAAAAATTCTATTCAAAGGCATAGTCCTTTTGTTAATGTATACCGATTGTATATGATACTCATCTTTTTTTCCATATTAAGAATGTACATCCCAGAAACTTTGACCTGTTACAGAATTGGTGGATACATGGCACAAGTACGTTAGATTGTATTAAGGTTACAGTGTACCGCAGTATTTTTAAATCTCTGTGATACAATTAGCTGAGAGAGGCTACATTTTATCCCGGGGAAGCGCCAGCCCCCCCCCCCCCAACCCCAAATGCCACAGGATACCCAAATAAGTTTCAAAATATCATGTATACAAGACTGAAAACTAGCGTTCCCGTCAAAATACCATAAGCTGCAGAGTAATGCCTGGAAGGTACGACGATATGAAAAATTAGATCCCTCTCAAGCCTAATATATGTATTTCATTAGTTTGAGATAAGTGTTAGTAAAGATCTGTTTTTAAAAACCCAGGAAAAGTAATGAATACACAAGTAAACTCAAGTACTAGGAAGTTAAAGCTATTGTTTAATTAATTCGTAGCTTTTAATATGTCCATACGCCATAATATGATAATATCAATAACATGCTTGGAAGCAGAGTGCTTTCTCTTTTAGAAGTGTAGTTGGTTAGTTTTCAATAAGGTTTATGTAAGTGATTGGATACCCCTATGTAAATTCAGCCCATGGAGTCCAGATTCACGTTGATGAAGAAGTCCATTATTGGTCTTGAATGTTTGGACGGCAAGGCTGTAACAGCATTTGGAAGCTATTGAATTTAAAATGTTACAGTATTTTTAGGTCAACTGTTAGCACAGTGATTAGGCTGCCTGGAGGCTGCTACCCAAGTCCCAGGAGGGCCGTTGCGAAGAAGAAACTTAACTGGAATTACTTTCAAGAAATCAACCCAGCTCTATGAATCTTTAGATAAAAACATCCATCCATCCATCCATCCATTCTCTGAAACCATTAGTCCTATTCAGGGTCACAAGAGGTCCAGAGCCTATCCCAGAGGCTACGGGCTCAAGGCAGGGAACAACCCAGCCCATCACAGGGCACACTCACACACTAGTTAGATAAAAACAGGAATTATAAATGATACCTTAATAAATGTCTCATACGTCAACAAACACTGACTACAATATTATAATACAATGTTTTAAAACACCAACAAATTGTTACAGTAACAAAAGTTTTGCATTAAAGCTTCTGTTACCCATGATTTTTATTTAAAAATAAGATGAGCACACTTTACCTTTATTTTCCAGGTTGAGCTTGAGTAGCCTTCTGAATAGTGGGTCAGCTAATTCTAGCAGGATATTGTCATCCTTCAGCAACACGCTTTCCCTGAAAACATGATAAGCTGAAGAGCAAGTTTGGTTTGGGTTGGGAGGCTGTGGAAGGTTTAGATACTGGAGCTTCTGTTCGTCTGGGCTGTTGTACTGATTGCTTCTGGTTCCTGAACTCTCCAGCGGGCCCATAGCTTTTAATTGCCAGTCCTCATTTCTTACTTCAGGCTGAGTTTTAACATGCATTTACACCACAGCACTGTTGGAAGTGTCGAATCTGAAGGGTGCTGATTGCTAGTGTGGATATAGATAATTAGTTCCGACCAGGCACATGTAGTATATGTGCAATCATAACCATTAAATATTTTTTAACTCTAACTAAGATTACTTAACAAAAACTGAAACTGTAATGTCCTTGTTACAGTCCTGTGGAACCTGTGCAAACAAGATGGTTCAGAAGGCTGATATTAATAATTGGTAAACACAAAAGTCAGGTTTTTGTCACGTCACAAAGTGGCCAGAGGGGAATTTCTGTCCGGAGGACTGCTCACCTGCCCCCTTGGGATCATTGAAGCCTAGAAGGCACCAGCTCCCAGGTCCGATGCCGAGTGTCCCGGGATCCCAGGGGCCCTTATACAGACCCGTATCCCCGTTCCTGCCTTCATTCTTGCCTTGTCGCCCTGTCTTGCCTCTGTTTCCCTCTGTCTTGTCTGTCTTGCCAGGCCTCCTGTCCCAGTGTGCCCTCATGTCTGTAGCCCTAGTCGTGGCCACCCTTCACCTGTCTTCCCTGGTCCTGTTTGATCATTTTGTCCGTCTCTCCTGTTGTCTCCGTCCCAGCCTACCCTTCCGTTTCCCCTAGTCGGTCTTGGTGGTTCTGTCTCTGGCCTCAGCCTACCCGCGTCTCTGTTCTCCCGTTGTCCTTGGTTTCCCTATTGTCTGGGTCCCTGTCCTGTTCTGTTATCGCGTTTGAGGTCCCGTGATGTTTCTTTCTGTTTCTTTTCCTCGTTTTGTGCTTTGTCTCCCCCAGGTCACCCATTCTCGGTGTCTACCCATCCGCTGTCAGCCCATGTCCTTTGTGCCTGATCCTGCCCTGTGTCCTGGCCCCATGTGCCCATCCTGTCTTCCGGTCCCCTGGGCCCCCTCCCAGATGAGTCTGCCGCACCTTTGGGGGGAGGAGGTTCTGTCATGATCAGTCCTGCCCTGCATGTCTTTTGCCTTGTGTTTCCCTCAGGCGTGACTCTTAATTGGCCTCACCTGAGTCTTGTTATTCTTGCCTCTTGTTTCTGTCCCCTTGTTAACCAAGCACACCTGCCTTGTGTTTGTTCCTTGGTTGCATTTACATTTTACTTTTACGGCATTTAGCTGACACCCTTATCAAGAGTGACTTACATTCCCCAATTATGTGGGGTTTTTCTTCCCCTCTGGCCACTTCATCCAGCTCTTCCAGCGGAATCCCGAGGTGTACCCAGGCCAGCCGAGAGACATAGTCTCTCCAGCATGTCCTGGGTCTTCCCCGGGGCCTCCTCCCAGTGGGACATGCTAGGAACACCTCACCAGGGATGCATCCAGGAGGCATCCTGACCAGATGCTTGAGCCACCTCATCTGGCTCCTCTTGATGCGAAGGAGCAGCAGCTCTACTCTGAGTCTCCCCTGAATGACTGAGGGAAAGCCCAAGGGAGACTAAGGGAGAGCCCAGCCACCCTGTGGAGGAAATTCATTTCAGCCGTTTGTATTTGCAATCTTGTTCTTTTGGTCACTACCCACAGCTCATGACCATAGGTGAGGGTAGAAACGTAGATCGACTGGTAAATTGAGAGCTTTGCCTTTTGCCTCAGCTCCTTCTTCACCATGACAGACCAATGCAGCGCCCGCATTACTGCTGATGCCGCTCCGATCCGCCTGTCGATCTCCCACTCCATCTTTCCCTTATTTGTGTACAAGACCCCAAGATACTTAAACTCCTCCACTTGGGGAAGGGCGCCCTCCCTGACCCGGAGAGAGCATTCCACCCTATTCCGGCTGAGGACCATGGCCTCGGATTTTGAGGTGCTGATTCTCATCCCAGCCGTTTCACACTCGGCTGTGAACTGCTCCAGTGAAAGTTGGAGATCACAGTCTGATGAAGCCAACAGAACCACATAATCTGCAAAAAGCAGAGACCTAATCCTGAGGTCACCAAACCGGAACCCCTCAACGCCCTGGCTGCGCCTAGAAATTCTGTTCATAAAAGTTATGAACAGAATCGGTGACAAAGGGCAGCCCTGGCGGAGTCCAACCCTTACCGGAAATTAGTCCGTCTTACTGCTGACAATGCGAACCAAGCTCTGACACCGGTCATACAAGGACCGAACAGCCCTTATAGGGAGGCCCGACACCCCATACTCCTGGATGTCCACGCGATGCTGCAGATGCGTGTCAACCAGGACAGCCCTACAACATACAGAGCCTTGAGGTACTCCGGGCGGATCTACGCCCAAGTCTCCAGACTCTGCTTCCTCATTGGAAGGCGTTTCGATGGGATTGAGGAGGTCTTCGAAGTATTCCTTCCACCGACCAACAACATCCCTAGTTAAGGTCAGCAGTGCCCCATCCCCACCATAAACAGTGTTGATGCTGCACCGCTTTCCCACCCGGAGACACCGGATGGTGGACCAGAATTTCTTCAAAGCTATCCAGAAGTCGTTCTCCATGGCCCCACAAATTTCTCCCATACCCAGCTTTTTGCCTCAGTGACTGCCGAAGATGCGTTCCGCTTAGCCCGCCGGTACCCATCAGCTGCCTCTGGAGTCCCACAGGCTAAAAAGGCTGGGTAGGACTCCTTCTTCAGCTTGACAGCATCTCTCACCGCCAGTGTCCACCAGCGGGTTCGGGGATTACCGCCGCGACACACACCAACCACCTTGCGGCCACAGCTCGTCAGCTGCCTCCACAATGGAGGCGCGGAACATAGCCCATTCGGACTCAATGTCCCCCGCCTCCCCCAGGACATGGGAGAAGTTCTGCCAGAGGTAGGAGTTGAAGCTCCTTCTGACAGGGGATTCCAGACCCCAAGCCATGCATCAAGGTGAGCCCGACTATATCTAGTCAGAACCTCGCGCACCAGCTCAGGCTCCTTCCCCACCACAGAGGTGACATTCCATGTCCCTAGAGCTAGCTTCTGCCACCGAGGATCGGACCGCTAAGGTCCCCGCCTTCGGCCACCGTCCAGCTCACACTACACCCATGGGGCCTGGCCACTAGGCACTCGCCATCGTGCCCCACCCTCAGGCCTGGCTCCAGAGGGGGGCCCAGTGACCCATGTCCGGGCGAGGGAAACTGCAAATCCATGTTTTTGTTTATCATAGGGGGTCTTTTGAGCCGTACTTTGTCTGGTTCCTCACCCAGGACCTGTTTGCCTTGGGTGACACTACCCGGGGCATAAAGCCCCGGACAACTTAGCTCCTGGGATCATTGGAACTCACAAACCGCTCCACCACGATAAGGTGTCGGCTCCAGGAGGGGTCTATCTTTTTTAATAATTACAGTGTAATTATTACCGTAATTCACTATAATTCTTAACGTGCAATGGAGTACATAAATGAAAGGTCTAAACTGAAAAATGAAATGAGAGACACATCTAGTAAAATGTGCTTTAAATGGTGAACTTTGCACACCCCTTGATTTTTGGAACATGTCATCCCAGCCATCCACACCAAGCATTCTCGCGCTTTGGGCCCTGTGTATTAGAAACTAAAAATCAGTGGCTAAAATTGACTGGTCTGCTTTTGCTAAATAGTTACATGAACAAACTACAGTACATGAGAATCAAACAATGGTATTTTGCAATGTACACATCAGCTATGAGACTGACTAGTCCATGCCTCTGAAATATCGCCATTGACACTTCTGATACCTTCTTCCAATATATGATAATGCCTTTTGGGTTACATACCGATCTGGCCAGATTTCAGAGGTTGGTGAACATAGTCCTAGGTGAGGTTAAAAATTGTGAGTAAGAATATGTCATTTGAATGGTCCCCGCAATGTCAGGCTACGTTCATGTCAGTAAAGGCTTTGCTAGTAGTTCACCGGAGTTAGCCACCCCTAGGTTCCACAAACCGCTTAGTGCTTTTGGGATAGCGGCAGTTCTCTTATAAGAAAATGATAATGGGGTCTGTCATGCACACCGGTCAGGTGATCACCCGGAAGATAAATAGAGGAGCTTTTCATTCACTTGCCGCCCTTTCTGTCACTATCGCCAGTACTGTGAGTACTCCAATCTTTGGTTATATGTCTTTGATTGTGTGTGCGTTTAGAACATCTCTACTCTTTATTTAAAGAGCGTTCTTATAATAATCGCATGGTTATCCTACCTCTTCGCGTAATAACTCTGCGTCTGGGTCACCATTCACACTACACGGGCTATCCACTGACGCCAGTCTATTCCCATGTTTTCTGCCCGAATTCCTGACAGAATGACTGAGCTGACTGCAGTTAACCCAGCGCAGTTTGCTGCCCTCTATGACGCCGTCACAAGCCAGTCAGTATTGATCAATCAGCTTCAGTGTAGGTTGCGGACTTGCACCGAAGCATCCAAAGCCAAGCTGCATCCCACGGCTAGGTGGACGCGCTGCGGGAGAGAGTCATGATTCACCAAGCTGTTCGGGAGCTGACTGTTGAGTGCCGCGTATTTCCTCCCCCGCCCCAGAACCCCACATTTCAACTCCAAGAAAAATGTGATGGAGTAGACGGGAAGTGCGATGTATTTCTCACTGCACTCGACTTGGTTTTTGAATTCAAACCTGCCAGATACTCCACCGATCGCCAGCTCGTTGCACGTCTCGTCTCCCTTCTCACCAGGTAGGCAGCCGAAGTGGGCCACGGCCATCATCCATTCCGGCTCTGACACTAGTCACTCCTATCCCGAATTCACCCATCAACTCTGCACTACATTCTGTCATCCGCATAGCGAGGTGGAGATAAATTCTAGGCTGTACCATTTGTGGGAGAGGGGATTAGCAGCGGATTTTCGTACCCTCGAGGTACAAACTACCTGGGGTGATTCCGCTCTCCAGACAGCCTTTTGTGAGGGGCTAGCTTGTTTTATCACGTTTCGGATTGATGACCTCCATCGAGTCCTGACCGATGACCTCAACCGGGGGGTGAAGCCTTGGGTGATACGTTGTCCCAGAAACCCAGTTATTGAATATGAATTTCAAACAATTACCAGTATGATGTGGAGCACTGGTTATAATACAGACAGTGCTGCAACAGTATTACAAAATCAGCCACAAGAGTTGGAACAAACCTTTATTAATGCTTTTGACAAGTTATGTCGACTGTCATGAAGGGCTTTTGTTGGTGTCATATAGCTTTCATAGTGCACCCTAAAGTAAAGTGTTACCTTAAATGATCACCCAGTATCAAGGGGGGTGGGGGGGTGTGGAGACCGTCTGTGAAATTTTGATGAAGACGGACTTAGGTTCAGCAGCCACAGATTTCCATATGTGCTCTGTCAACAACTAGAGATACTACTGTTCCTAAGGTAAGATGGTGTTCAAAGTCAGAAAAGGCAGCAGAATCCTTTTCGAAAAAAGTCAAGTCCAAGTGTTTCTATCATTTATTGCTGTAGAGCACTGATCATCAACTGGCGGCCCGCGGGCCGAATCCGGCCCGCTGAGCCGTTCAATCCGGCCCGCGACTGGATTCCAAAA
>JAODKM010000001.1:35233584-35254711 GCA_026780845.1 Petrocephalus sullivani
TCTTGGTTGTCTGGCCCCCAAGGAGACTGTCTGGTAAAACTCTGGCCCTCTGACAAATATAGTTGATGACCCCTGCTGTAGAGTCACAAGTCATTAAATTTGTCAAGTTGTGAGTCATGTAACTTACCTATGTCCATTTTTTTACCTTTTGTGATTGAAACTTGCTTCAGCAAAAACTCATCACAGTTCATTGTAGGTTAAGTCCTTCATAGAAAAGAGAGTCTCCATGTCATGATCAACTCCACCCTGCATGTCTTTTACCCTGTGTTTCCCTTAGGCATGACTAATTAGCCATGCCTGAGTCTTGTTAGTTTTGCCTCGTGTTCCAATCCCCTTGTTAACCAAGCACACCTGCCCTGTGTCTGTTCCTTGATTGGTTCCCTATATTAGATTGTCTCAGTTTGGTCATTGTAAATGCTGTCCGTTGTGTTCCTTCTCGTACTTTTCCCTTATCCTGCTAATAAACGTCCCCCTGAGGAGTTTTTGCCCTGACATATCTGATTATATCTTGGGTCGTTCCTCTCCTCACATCGTGACACTCTGTTCTGTTATGACTGTCCTCAGTTTTTACGTCCGAGTCTATGCAGGAAGTGATGCATCTTACAAATAAAGAGACCTCAAGATCATAATTTGCGATTTGAGTCCGAGTTGAATTGTGAGTCAATGACTGGAGTCCCCACTTCTGCTAAGGACCGGATTGGGATACACTGGGTTATATGAAACACATCTGGGAGACTGATGAGTGTGCACAACTACTGCAGAGTCCCATGGGGAGCCTGTACCCAGTGGTCACAAACCAGGGAAATGTCCTTGATGATCATTACTAGGCAAACACATGCACAGTCACACACTAGGCAATTTAGAGATACAAATTGACTGAAAAACGCCTCTTTCAACCTTGGGAGTAAAGCAGAGGATCTAGAGGAAATTCATGTAACGTTAGGAGGACACACAGAGCAAGTGATCTTTGACTGTTTCTGAACTTCATGTAATTTGACCACTGGGGGGGTACTGCAATGAGCAAAAACATGTATTTTGTAATACATTTTGACCTTTTAAAAGTGGTGGTTATGTCTGGGAATTGTCAGGATCTGTCTATGCCAGTCCCATTATACCTGTGTTTTGCCAATAGGAGACACTGGCCATCCTGTGTCCTCCTAATGATTCCCAGCTTAGTGCTTCAGTTACTCACACCTGTCTTCCATTTGTAGCTCATTGGCTACTTGGCAAATAAAGGACCATGAATTAGCAAACTAAATTCTAAGGACATGAGGTATGCACACAAGGGTTAAATAAGTAATAAATTCGTGTTGGAAGCAATTCATATATTTAAGTTCTAAATAGATCAGTTAATATTTACTGTAAAACGGTAAATTACAGTATTGCAAGGTCATCAAAATTTTCAGAGTTGGCTAACAGCACCAGTAATTGCCTTCTAAAGGAGTATTCTTAAAAGTTACCCTTTCATCAATGCTGATCACACATATGATGCTTGATCACACATATGATCAATTTAACCGACAATATAACCGTCACATAGGCTTACTGGAGTTTACCATAAATATGCCCAGGTGTCACAATGAAATATTAACATTAACAAACAAATGAATAACCCTGTTTTTGTCTTCTTTCTGTCACGCCCTACCCGTTCGATCCTCCTGTGTGCCACGCCCCCTCATTGCCCTCGTGAGAATCCTAGTGTTTTACCGGCTGTGTCTCATCGTGTATTAATGATCCTGTGTATTTAGTCTGCGTTTAAGTCTGTTTCCCCAGTCTGGTCATTGACGTCTATAGTTGTGGTGTGCGTTTCCCTGCCTGTCCTTGAAATAAATCCCTGTGCTTCGCCTGCAAACCTCCGTGTCCTGTTCCTGCTTCCCCGCTCCGCACCTGGCATGCCCGGCGACACGTGACACTTTCACCTGCACAAGGGGGTTATCTACCGTGCTTTTTCCCTGGCTTGTGTTTTGGGCCCCAGGCTTTATTTGTTCGTCGACCATGCCCCCCTTCCATTATCTGGCTTTTAATTGAAGCTTTTATTTGAGGAAATACAGTATGTGACAGAATGTTCTCTCTGACAAGTTCGATCTCATTTTGTCCAGACATTGTTTGAAGTATATGGCAAGCTGTAGAAGGCTCCAGGTCCTGAATTGGGACGCAGCCCTTGCTGCTCGCAAGGCCGCCCCACAGCCTATGTCCTATGGCAAACCTAGAGGGTGCGGAATGTTTCTGAGTTAACTCTGCACAGGCAGTGAACCGAAGCAATGATCATAGCAGTGACAGGGTTGCTCTCATGCATTTGGCATGACACTCACAGTTTCAGCCTTAATCTCACACTCACGGAAGAAAACAACTCAGTATTTCAATATGAACCTAAAATAAGCTAAATCAAAAGTGCTGGGGCAGTTTGCAAACCCAACGGACTATTTTGTAAGAAAGTTGTTACATACACGTACATGCGTGTGCATGTGTGTGCATAAGCACATGCATGCCATGTGAGACTTGTCTGGTGTGATTATCCCATATGGACAGGACACCCCATTTGGGCTACAGAAACACCACTTCTGCTTGCTCCTGCTTTATGGCAGCTGCTCAAGTTTATGATTTGTTTTATTATAGTTTATTTAAAAACTGTTTGTATTTATCACTTTTGAACTATAATGTATTTTTAAATTATGCAGAATTTTATTTAAAAATAATGTGTACTTATCACTTATCATATGCATTACTTGATTTTGAACTATTAACAAGCAATGGTACAGAGAACTAAGAAGCTTAACAGACAAACTAGGAAACATTAACATGGAACCACCACTCTAGGAATACACTAGGATACCAGGCAAAGGCAAAACCGAACCAGAATATAACACAAGCAAGGTAAACCATGGGCAAGAAAACTAAGGAAATAAACACAGAATTAAAAGACATAGAAAACACTGAAACTAGGTACACTAATCATAAACTAGGAATTGCTGCACTAGGAAATTTAACTTGGAACAAAAATACACACTTCAGAACATGGGAAAAACAGAAACCCAAATAAATAATAATAAACAGATTAGGATAGCCTCAAACCCATGACCTACGGGTACTCAGTCTTGGAGCCATACACTCAACCCCCTGAGTCATGCGGCAGCCCAGGAAGTGAGGGAAAACACACTAGGGGCTCAAGAGGCAAGCAATAGGAAGGAGGAGGCATGAAGAGCAATGTTGGACAGTATAGACTCCAACACTGGTGTGAGATTTTAAACTCGAGACAAGTCTGCACACACATTTACGTTTATGTAACCGTTGGCAAAGTTGGCACACCTGCAGTGATCATGGCTCAGACAAAGTTGTATTGCTAAAATGACGTAGATTCTGTCAATTTCATCTGAAGTATAGGGGCAATTATACCACCCAAGCCTAAAGAGTAGTTCTACTAATATAAATACGCTCTCGGTCCAGAAACGTGAAAATAATATCTTAAAGTACAAAGTTATAAGTCCAGTTTGTAATAACCATGGTACAGTCTGGTTAATGTACTCTAAGCCATGCACTGGACATTCTTAAACAGATTCCATGGAGGTTCTTCACCTCCACAAGCCATGTGTTTAAAAACATATAATGCATGTCTTCTTGTGCATTATCTCTATCTTACTGGCATTCATACCATTTTAGGAAGCAATGTTTCCTCCTTCCATTGAACGCTTAAAGTCTCAAGCTGCAGAACAGGTATTTACTTTAAAAACAATGAGGGAAACATAATAAAGAAACATAAACCTGGCATAGTGGTCTTTGAGTTTGAGTGATTGCTTCTGTTTAAATGTTTGCCATTAATCAGTCGTTTGTGATATTTCTAGGAGTCAGGGACTTTTTTTTGTGTCTAGTTGGCCATGTTATTGTGACTGCAAACAGCTACTCTTGCCATTGCTTATCTGTCAGTTTGATTGTGTCCATCTATCTTCGCAAACAAGTGTGCTTTGTAATCTGTGGAAACAAGCTCTGATAACCCTGGATTCCTACTCAGTGAAGGGAGTGCGGCTACTGAAAGAGGGACTGACACAATGATGAACAACCTTCTCCTTGCTAAGGATCTTCCTGCTTTACTGCAGTTGTTTGAACAGCTCGCTTGGCCCTAATTAGTCAAACATATGAATAATAATTATATTATAATAATAATAATAATAATAATTACATTGTTATTACATTATTATTATTGAATAATAATGTTGAACTTTTGCATTTTCCTTTATTTTGAAGTTTGCCATAATTCATGCATAACTAAACCAGCATTGTAATTATGTATAACTATGGGTTATGTAAATTCCTTACTATGTACATGATAGTAGTATTTTTATAGTGTAGTTCAGTCCATACACAGAGCAACCCTATGTGACATGTAAAAATTGACGATAACAAAGAACTGTTGGAATGGAGGAGTGTGACAACGGGACAGTCAAAAGAAAGTCTTAAGAATATAGTAGGTATTCATTCAAAAACAAGATTAGAATTTCAATCAGAAGAAAAAAAAATAACGTTTAGAAATTGGGGCGTGCTGACAGATCTATTGGCGATTTCATACATTTAAGTTTTACCATTTCCATTTTTTAACACGAGGGGTCATAAAAAAGGTCAAGTTTATTTTCGGAAGTTAAGCAACCCTTCCTCAAAACCCTCAGCTCTTATTAACCATTCAGGTGAGGAATTGAATTGCATTTGTTATGTTGTTCTGTACTAGACGTTTCTAATGAACTGGTTTACTGAAGTGGTTTGGCGTACAAACAAGGGCACAGATGGCGGAGGGGATGGGGGTCACACATCCCTCCCAGTTACATAGAGACTCTGACCATGGCTGGAGAAGCGAGAAGCTGGAGACCTTGAGACCTTTTGCTTTCTCTTTGGTTCCCTCCACCTTCAAAAATCTCTTTTGCTCCCCTGTGTACAAAAAGTTTCATAAATTTAGGGTTGGGGGTTTGAATCCCACTCCCACTTTTTGTATGAGGTTTGTGTGTTCTCACCTTGTTCTGTGGGATCCCTCCTACAGACCAGTAACATGTACTTTGTTCATTGTGTGTATTTATATGAGTGTTTGCGTATGTGCCTTGCGGGCCTGGCTTCACGGGGGGCCAGGGTGGGCCTGGCCACCCAATCACAAGACTGGCCCAACCAGGCTCAATATAGTTTTTTTTTATATATATATATGTAATTGCCCCCGCCCAAAAAAAAAACTTCCTGGCCCTCTGTCATGCCCAGCCCGTGGATCCTCCTGTGTGCCACGCCCCCTCGTTCCCCTCGTGCAAATCCTCCCATCCTCAGCTGTTTCGTGTCCGGTGATTAGCGTTTCTAGTACTTAGTCTGCCCTAGTCCTGTCTCCAGGGTCGGGTTTTGTCTGTTCGTATGCTTATACGCCAGCGGCTCACGCCTGTACCCGTCCTGTATTCGTCCATTACAACCTGTATTCCCTCAGTAAACGCCCCTCAGAAGGGCTAAACCCCACAGCCTGCTCTCATGGGTCGTAAATCCCGCTCCCGGCGTGACACCCTCCCTGTTACCGAGAGCTGGAGCTGGGCCTGGCTCCCTGGGATATCCAGCCTATGTGTGGTTGGAAGATGGATGGATAAATACAACAGATGAACCACAATATTTTAATAACATCTTGAAGATAATTTCAAGGCTTCTTGTGCTTGGATAAAGTGGCCAAAAACAGACATAGACCTATCTTTTGGAGCTCAAGATATCATCGAACAGGCTAGCACTGAATCATATAAGAACATTATTAATTTCTAAGAGAAGGACTTTATTGTTATAAGTTGGATTCAGTGACAACTCATTCAAAGGGTCCCTATAGAAATAAAGGGTGCTCCCTTGATCAGTAAGCTGAACTGACAGAACCTGTTCATTTCATACATTTTTTTAAATTATTTTCAATATAAGAGGAATTAAATACCTCCCCAATATGTCAGTGATGTCAGTGGTGAAGTGTGATGCTATTGTATTTTCTTTTTGTGTTAATAAAAATGAATTCATGAAACCCCCATGTAATACTGGGAAATATGGCTAAATATTTCAT
This sequence comes from Petrocephalus sullivani, assembly GCA_026780845.1. Lineage (NCBI taxonomy): Eukaryota > Metazoa > Chordata > Actinopteri > Osteoglossiformes > Mormyridae > Petrocephalus > Petrocephalus sullivani. The sequence continues at coordinate 35,239,634 of JAODKM010000001.1, forward strand.
CACAATATTTTTTTCATCTTCATCGATAATTATCACAATATTATTAAATAATACAAAAATCTTCTTTTTTTGTTTGATAGGCGCATAACTAGAAAATGCAGACAGTACCATTTGTTACTGATCTTTTCCTCTGACTGCCTCACTGCTGGTTTCAGAGGACGGACTTTAAATAGCCAAAGTACTACCACACTACCAACACTTTCCTAATCCACAGTATAAGATTTGGATTAAGATATTCTGGCTGCTGAGCACCAATTCTGAATGAGTGCTCATTTTTTGTGCAGATTGATAGACGAAGTAGGCTTGGCTAGCTTGGCAGTTGTGCAATTACACATTACTAAACCCTAGCCAACTTTAATTTCGGGGAAACCTCCCCACACCTTGTTTGGCAATTTTGAACCCACCATGTTTGCATCAGTTTACATCATAAAACATAAACACCTAGATTAGTTGAGTTGGATCAATACCAAAATTCTGACTTCAATACCAATACCATCACTGGGCCTTACAATTGGGTTGGCATGACCGCTTGGTAGAAGTTGGGACCTACAAAGTGGGATTGAGGGCAAGGCCCAGAGAGTCCCCTTCTAACTATTCAAGAGTGGTATCTTCTGGGTCCATCCCCGCTAGGCTGACAGTGGCGGGGAGTTGGTCTGACGACAACCGGGGAGTTAGGCATCGACCTGGCGGCAACTGAAAAAGGATAAGAAGGCTGCCTGGGCGAAAGCAGGAGACGAGGCAGGCATTGGCATGGAGCCAGGAAATGAGGCAGACGCCAGCATGGAGCCAGGAAATGAGGCAAATGCCAGCAAGGAGTCAGGAGAAGAGGTGGACACCAGCAAGGAGTCAACAGACAAGGTGAACACCAGCGAGGAGTCAGGAGATGAGGTGGACACCAGCGAGGAATCAGGAGACGTGGCTGGTGCCGACATGACGGCTGGAGACAACGAGGCAGAAGTAGACGGGACCGCGTGGGAGAAGCTAACGCGGCAGCCAGTGGTAAGCAGGGTGAAGCCAGGAGACCTGGAGGAGAAAGGAACAAAAGGATACCTGAAGCATGGGTGAAGCAGCCCTCTCTGGGCCAGGAGCCTGAAGCACGGGCAGAGTGGCACTCTCTGGGCTAGAAGCTGAGAACGCGGGCCCTGTCTAGGTCAGGAGCTGAGAACGTAGGTGGAGCAGCCCTCTATAGGCTGGGAGGTGGGAACGTGAATGGCCAAACTCTGGGGATGTGGAGGTGACCTCACATGAGCCTAGTGCTAGAGGCACAACAGATGCCTCTCCTAGGCCAGGAGTGATGGCTGCCTCTCCTGGGCTGGTAGCCTAGAACACAGACAGAGCAGCATTTTCTTAACCAGCAGCCGGAGCAGCAGCAACAGTGAGGAAGGGCTCTGGAGACACCTGAGTGGCAAGCATTGAAGACCCAGCAAGAACTAAGACTGGTTCATGAAGAACGGCGGTGGTCTCATTGGGCTCGGATGCTGGAGGTGCATCAGAAGCAAAGATGAGTTCTGGAGGTACAGCAAGAGAAACGGCTTCTTCTGGGCCAGGCTCTGGAAGCTTGGGCGGAGCTACAACAATCTCACCAGGGCTGGGTGTAGGAAGTACCAGGTCCGGCATAAGGGCTGCCGTGGGCAGCACTGGCTTCCTTTGCGTCTTCTACCTGTGACTGGTAACGGGAGGATAGTATACTGTATGGAGAGCTGCAAGAAAAATGTGGGGCAGGCACATCCTCAGCGTACTGCAGGAAGCCAGAGGTCGAATCCACGGCAAACTGCAGGAAGCCAGAGGGTGAAACCGGAATGAGCTATGATAAACCAGCAGGTGCAAAGGCAGCGGGCTGTGTGGACTGCTTCTTGAGGAGCAACCAGTGTAAGCCTCCTGAGGATCCATGGCTGGGGTGAGCCTTGCCAGTATCTCATCCGCCTACATGAAAAGTACACTGACCTCAGGCACTCTCCACATCGCAAGGATGTATAGGCTCCTGTCCAGGAGGGTGCAAGTCCTTTGCTTGCAGGCTCCAATGGATCCTGTGGCTCTGGAGGCCTATCATTTCTAATAATCTGGGGAACACAGTGGATACAGTCTGTGGCATGAAGGATATGGGATGTAGGTGCATGTCACAGCTATGAGGTTTCAAGTCCAGCCATTCTGTCTTGCCGGGTGGGAAGAAGGACGCGGAAGTAGGCAAGGTTGGAGACCAAAGGAGTTTTATTAATCTGAAAAGGACAACAGCGAGAAATGAAAACAATCTCGGGGGATCAGGATTGGGGAATCAGAGGAAGGAAGGGCACAGGCAACATTAGGGTACAACATCAATGGCTAGACTGCAGAGCACAGCACTGGGAAACACTTAAATATGTGACTGATGAGGAACCGAACGGGAGACAGTTGTAAGTAATAAACATGAGTGCAGAAATGAGAGTTAAGATAAACAATTAACAGACATGGCTCGTTTGGCTACTGTACATTAGGGAGGAAACAGGAGGGTCATATTGGGCAAGGCATGATAATACCAGTATATCGAATAATGTTACCCCAAAGTAAGGATTTTACTTGAGCTTCTGACAAAAAAAATAGTGGGTTAAATGCTGAGCTGGTCCAGATGAAGCTAAGTGTTTATATTTCAGTAAGCGCAGTTTACCAGATCATACCATTCATAGATGTCTATCACAGTTAAGTGCCACAACAGAAATAAACCACCAGATCAAGTTAGCTGCATTAATGACACTTTCACTTGGATATAGAGGGTGATTGATTAGCTTAAGTTTTTCAGGAATAGACTGAAAGGCATGAGCACCAGACCCCCCCCGCCCCCCCCCCCCCCCCCCCCCCCCCCCCCCCCCCCCCCCCCCACCAACAGCCTTGAGATCCAATCTCTGTACCCAAGTCCAGCCCTGTTTTCTTTTCAGCATCACCAGCTGTTCCCTGACGGGCTGTGATTCAAGAGGGCACCCTCCAGAGCCAGCTGTCTTCTCCTTTTGGGCAGGATGAACGTCTCTTCCTCCTTGTCTAGCTCATTAGGTTATTGTCTGTGTCTGTATAGACCAGGATTGTAGGGGCTCATGCCTCATGCCTCATGTTTTCAGACACAAATGCTTACCCCTGCATTTCTGATTTTAGTAATACTATGGCTGCATTTCAAAAGAAATAAATGCAGAGTTACCTGATATGTTTTTCTTTTGGTGATGGCAAACTGGAGAGCAAAGCCTTGTGAATTGAGAGCCTTGCAGGTCTTTGAATTTTGAATTTGAATTGTGATTGCATTTTTGCATTATTTGCAACACTGATAAGTTTACACAGTGGCAGGGATACATTCCCTAGTCCTTTGGGGGCTCTCTCACCAGCCTAGAGTTCTGTAGTGCCCCCTTTCCAGTCCCTTTGTTTAAAACCTGGCTCAACGAGTCGTGGCGAGAGTTTGACACAGAGCACCAGGACGTGACTCAGTCCTGTCTGAGAGCTTTGTACCAAACATTTCACCCTGGGTGTGCTGCTGATAACTGGGGCATCATTCACAACCACCAGAGGTAATTGTCCCCACCAGTAAAATGATAAGCAGAGCCGTGCGTGGGGAAAGGCTACTGTATTATTGGGGTAAGTCTCTCAGAAGAATGATTTCATAAGTGTCCAAAATGGCTTGGTTTTGTAGTTCCATATTCAGTCCCTTTAACTCTTTTTGACAAGGGAATGATTATTTCAAACCTCTTTTCAAAGATTGACTAAGAACTAACAGCTGGTTCTCTACCGACTTGTTGCCAACTTATGGACACTTAACTACACTATATGGTTCTAGTTTTTCAAAAATTCATTGGTCACCAATAATTTTACAGCAAACTTGCCTGGAAATAGCTGTTTCTGCTTGAGGTGTTTTTATGATAATGAACTGGCCCTAGAAGTTTTCAGTTAATATTTGAACATTAGTTTATGATGGGGTAATAACCTCATTCATCATGATACTGAAATGCTACACACATTTTTTCTTTGCAAACTGGCCTCATTCATGAAATGGATGCGCACATAAATATCGTTTGCATTTTCACTTGCACAAGGATAAACTTGCATATTTATGTCTCAGCAGGAGCATTTGGAGCTTTGAGCAACGGGATGAGGAAGGGATGCCAGTTGTCGAGCACAAAATGTACTCGACAAAATGACAAAATGTACAAAATGAGCCTAAAGGTCTTCATTTTCTTGGCATGGATAGATGGGAGCTGTGATAACTTTGTTGGCACAAAACTAATAAAAAACAGAATATGACCCGTTTTGGTGCCCGGTAGCATGCTGCACAATTATTTCTGAAGCTGCTGAAAATCCATTTCCCTGTGATCCAGAATTGGATGGGCGGAATGGTACGGCCTGTGGTGGAAACTGCTGAGTTTTCTTGACTCTGAGCCAAGGCAATCAAAGTCTGTCAGGTACGTCAAGCGAGAATGGCACTGCCCACTGTGGGGCTGAAGTACGACAGCCATGTATCCACTGGGCCTTTGGGAGGTCAGAAAGCAGGCAACACTGATTCTTCTTTATGAGTGAGTGTTATTAATCTCCTTCTAACAGGGGCACGGTAACCTGATGGTCTGTATGGATAAAAAGATACATTAGTGTGATGCCTTCTTAGTAGAGTTAGGCGATATGGCAAAATATTTTATCAAGATAATTTTTTCCATATCAGTCGATGTTGATACTTATCACAGTATAATTCAAACCATTATTTCTTTTCTTTAAATTTTCTTTAAAATTCCTGAAGGATTACCCTTAAATTTAGAAAATGACAGATTGAATGGACTTCAAACTGAAATAATAACAAAATAATCATTTTGTTAAATCAGTTATATAAAAATTACTTTAGAAATACAAACATGGTTTGATACTGGGATATTTCTCTGACTGCCTCACTGCTTGTTCCAGGGAAGGGGTTTGATATTGCTAATGTTTGTAACTGTAAGCACTTACATTCCGTATGTTCTACAGTACTACAGTAGATGGCAATGCTTGAGGTGGTGAAAGAAGTTTGTAGTATTTCTCATTTCAGTTGGCACAAGTTTTCTGCAGAGTTTATATTGCACAACACCAGTCTGTTTGTTTCGATGTGTCCAGAGTATCATCACACCACTGATGTGTTAGGATTGGTCCCTGTTCTCTCCCCTTATCCATGTCATTTCCCCTTTTGGCCGGGACCGCTGGCCATCCCATTTGGTGTTAGCTCTTGACATTTCTCCTGTTGCCCAGGCCGCCACATGGCATAATGGGCATAGTGGGCGGCTGTGCCATCCAGGCTTCCTCTTCTGTTGTGGGTTCATGATAATTTAACATGTACCTGTATGTTTCTGTGAATTTTCTTGGTTTATAATGTAGTTGTTTATTTCTGTTCCAGTTCCTTTATTTTGATCTCTGTTTTTCCCTGTTTGTGGTAATATTCATTTACCCCTGATCTAGTCTCCCCTTGTGTTTCATCCTTCATTTGTTGATGTGCCCTCACCTGTGCTTGTGACTGATAACACCTGTCTCTTGTTTATCCCCATATTATCCCCATCATCTGTATTTAGCTGCCTTGCTTTAGTCTTCAGCTGTTCATTGTAGTTGTGCCTGTGTTTGCCCCTGTGCTGCTGTGTTTGTTCCTGTGTTGCTCTTGGCTGATTTTCTACCTACCTGCCTGTGTTTTAGACTCCTCGTGGTTCCTTTTGTTTCTGGTTTCTGGTTTGTTTGACTTAAAAAAGCCCCTTTTTCAAGCCAAAATGATCCATCCGTCCTCCACCATGCTGGTCCGTAACATGACATCTTTTTTCACCTTAGTTATCCACAAAATCTCCTTTACAAATGGATGCGACTGCTGAGCTGTCACTTTCTATATCTACACCTGAAGGGAGAACTTCTCTTCCATGACTCACACTTACTAAGGACATGCACACCAGTACTGAATTATCAATTGCTTTGACCTAAATGTTTTATTTAGAGAATCAATTTTAATGTTAAAATATTTTTTGTACAAGGCTTGGGAGATACCTATTTTTCATTCCATCTTACCTTCTAGACATGTGCAGGGTGTCCGTGGGGCATAACGACTCCAAATGTCTTAAATTCAAGATCAACCAATTAAGGCCTTGAAAAGTCTTAAATTTCATTTTATTAGCTCTTAAGTTTTTGTGGTCATAAAAATTGACAGTGGTGTGTTCAAGTAACCTTTTTTTAATTAAAAAAAGTGAGTTGTGAGCAAGTTGGTGTCAATATAGGCATTTCTGAATGTGTGGCTTTCATTTGGATGAAGGCACATCAGAGCACTCAATTCTTTTGTGGTCCTCTTGATGCCTGTGATGTTGACAGACTCTTTACACTGCTGTGTCCTTTGTTCAATGTTGGTGCCAGTCAGTATTGCCTCTATCATACATAGCGGCTGGTTTGCTTAACGTGAAAGGATAATGCCTTTTAGGATGTGTTTCAACTTCGTATTTTTAGAACCAAAGAATTTTATGTCATCACCTCATAAATTATGTACCACACAAGGTGTAAAATTACTTGCATTCCTGTTCGGTTGCATCAGTTGCCGCACCCATGAACAAAATGGGGGTCATGCGATGCAGTAGTGTGCTAACAAAAACTAAGCCGATGTTTACCAGATAACGAAGATCAGTACTGTCATATACAGAAGCACACTAGTAATTTTAGCGTTATTTTTATCATTAATCTCCATCAATTTTGGCAGTGTTTCATTCTTCTCAGTCCAAGATCTGCTCTTGATATTTGATTAAACATCATCTGCCTTCTCTGAATCATGGATTCTTTTTTTTTTTTTTTACCAGTTTTGTAATCCTAAAGAATCTTTTAGCTTTGTCAAAAACACTGTTGTTGCTGCAGCTGAAAAAACGGCATACCCAACCATGACAAACATGGTAAAAGAGCAGTGACAGAAATAACTATAACTGGACCAGATGAGACATGCACCAACATGGCAGAAGGTGGTATTTGCTTTATTAATCTTGTAAGAATCCAATGAATGCCCAGTCCCACTGCTTAGGATGCCGATGTCCGCCAAAACTACACTAATCAACATCCAGGGCACTGAGCTGTTCCTCAAAAACTCATCAGCCAATGGGAATGCACCACTGAAAATAACGTGAGAGGTTTGTGTCAGAACTGCAAGCAAAAAAATCAGGCAGAACAAAAAGAAAAGCAACTGGAAAAGCTTGCAATGTAATTGCAAAGCCAGTACTGCAGATGAGAAAACTAGAATTGTAAACAATACAGGCATACAGGTAGTCCCCGACTTACTGTACAATGGAGATGTATTCCAATGACCCCCGTCATAACTTTGAAGATCAAGATAAAGTCGAGATTTTGAAACATCAAAGACATAGAAGAAAACGCAATCTAATATCAAGACAACTTAACTTTGCCGATTGCGGGAGTGAGGCAGGTGGGAGATGCATGCATCCCAATGTATCGTACTGCATACGCTGCTATGTTTTCCTGCCACACAAAACTTCATCATTGTCACGTCCTGCCCGTTCGATCCTCCTGTGTGCCACGCCCACTCATTACCCTCATTAAATCTTACGTTATGGTCATCGTAAGATTTAAAAATCGTAAGTCGAACCATCGTAACTGGGGGACCATCTGTATTATCAAAAATGTAAAAGATTTATAAAGGTTATACATTTTATTTTTGCGATTTCAGTGAGCTTTATATTCTCTCAGATTCCTGTTTTTTGTTGATGTTCAAAAGTTTTGCTTTAATATTGTAGCAGCTATCAGAACACACATTATCTACAGTAGGTACCTTGTCTACAGCATTGTATTAGCAGCAATCCATAGGAAAGTGTAAATTCAAACATTTAGGAATCTATTAAATCTGCCACTTTATATGATCATAATTTGGAGAACAGATTGTCTTGATGTCTGTTCTTCTGTTTTGAGAGAAATTTCTTGGTAGGAGGATTTCTCATATCCTAGGCACCCATGCCTTTATCATCTCATTGTAAATTTTGATTTACTCTTCACACCTCAATTGTTAGACCATTTTTTATACAAACATGAATGAACACTGAGATTTGCTGAGGTAAAGCATATTTCTTCTTACAGTTTGGTCAAAATTTGGCTTGAAGTGGTATTATAAAAGTCTTTAAAGTCTTAAATTTCACATCAGAATTTCTGTAAGTGTACTGGTATGGTATATGACAGTATAGTAAGTAAGTTAATGAATGAATGCCTAAAACCATGAACTCCAGATTCAGAGAGAAACAGTCTCATCAGTGCGGAAGTTGAGTGCTAGGGAAAAGAAGAGTTTAAAAGATCACCTTAATTTAAATTTATTGACAGTGCTCCACTTCTTTGCTGTTGCAGATCACACCACGTAACCATCTCCTAGGGTGTATGGGTAACAGTTAACAAATCCACTAACAAAAGCATGAATGTAAACACATAACTTGGGCAAGATCGCTGTGAATTATATTAAATATTAGTTCTCCACAAGCAAATAATTTCTCTTTTACTTCCAAATAATTATGTTGCTCCCTGTTGTAATAAATTGATTTCATGTCAGATTTTTTTTTCTCAACCAATTAAAAAAAGTTGCAACTTCCAAACTTCAGGTAACTTCATTCTCTTGCGCAATGTTCAGAAATGTTCTCAATGTAGAATAAAAATCAAACTAATGGAACTGACACCACACGTCTTTTTTACTAATCCTGTGTTATTGCTACCAATAACCATCTGTCTCACCAATATACTGACATCTGGTGGTGCTACAATGCACAGACCCAATAAAGCATCAGTGTATACTTGATGGTATTAAAAACAATACCTTTGGGATTTCTAAATACCAGAGTATACCATAATATACCAGAGTATACATGTCATACAGCCTTGTTTCTACTTGTTAACTCATCTGTATGATAAGCCTAGTTCATAATTCACATCTTTGTGTGTCATTGCTGGCATACTGTTGTTTTCAAAGATACTGTAAAACTACTGTAATATAAGCGTAAGCATTCGAGACAGTGAAGCATAAGCAAGCGAGACAGTGAATCTTTGTTTCTATGCCACTTTGTCACTTTAAACAGAGATTCTCTAAACTGGTGTTTCTCAAGCCAGATGTTGGGGACTCCCAGCTAGTCCATGTTTTTGCTCTCTCCAAATTCCCTGGCAGTTGGGAGGGTTACAAAAATGTGGACTGTCTAGGTGTCCCCAAGGACTGGTTTGAGAAACTCTAAAGTGTAAAGTTTTATTACAGCTATGGCTTAAAATACCTCTTGAAAGCTTTTTCACTTTTCTTTAAATCCCATTTTTGACCCAACTAATCAATTAGTTGATAGTCTGATGATTTGATTAATTGATTTTCAAAATACTTTATCTGCAGCCTTAGTATAGATCAGTATTCTGCTACCAATCTTAGTATTACTTGGTATAGAATTGAAATAATCAGTTACATCACCCATCCTAACATGCATTACCAAAACAGTGGCATGTGTTGTGCTCCACTAACTCAATCAACCTTGCTGCACATTTCTTGGGCAGGTTGCCTGTCGTTAAAAGGCCATCACATTATTGGTTGGAATTGTTTGTTTCTGTGATGTGATAGGCTAATGTGTGCTATCAAACAATTACAAAACATACTGCTATGATATTGGCATTTGCCCTGTCAGATAAGGGATACGATGAGGCACAGATGCAGAAAATGTTACAGGGACTATGATAAATGCAAATGCAGATTCCACTTTTCTGACAGACTTAAAAAAAAAAAATTTTAACTCAGATTTTATGCGTATGATGGTGTGTTCTTTATACTACCACCGATTTACAAAAATAGATTTTAAAAATCTTTTTATTTTTCCTTGCTCACAATATCACAATATACCGAATCGTGACTTCTATATCATAATACATATTGTTTTGCCAGATTCTATCATTACGTACTGTAGCCCTAGTTCCTTATTGAAAAATCATATAGTTTAAATCAGGAGTCTCAAACTCAAATTGCCCAGGGAGCCACTGAGAAATCACACACACACACACACACAAAGTGTCCCTTTTTAAATTTATACTGCCATTAACTATATTCAGGATATTCTAGTAAATATGTCAGTTTTTGTTTATTGCTTACTACCAAAAACCTGGCAATGCTTCTGCTGAGTAAGATGAGTAACATTTGCATTGAGGGAGTTCACAGTGGACTCTCTGAGAATGGCCTGGACATGGCCGTAAGACCATCTAGATCTGCATTTTGATTTGTTTAAGATCATAGTGGAGAAAAGTTTCTCAAAATGATATGTGCTTCCAAAAAGACACATTACCCGCTTGATCTGGACTGCTCAGGCAAGGAAGACTGTAACTTTCTCAGAAATTGGGCAATCATGTCTGGGGTTCCATTTGCATCTCCTTGCTTTGAGGTCAGTGCTGCACTGTAAGTATACACTACCAGTCAAAAGTTTGGACACACCTTCACATTCTTTGGTTTTTCTTTATTTTTATTGTTTAATACATAGTAGATTAATATTGAAGATTTCAAAACAATGAAGCAACACATGTGGAATTATGCAATAAATAAATAAGTGTTGAAAAAACCAGACTATGTTTTATATTTTAGATTCTTCAAAGTAGTCACCTTTTGTGTTGATGACAGGCTTTCACACTCTCGACAGTAATACTAAGCATCTGGAATTTTAGCGTGAAATCGGTAACCATTTCGTACCTTGTACAAAGTAAAGCTTGATTTCAGGGCCAGATTAAACAGTTAAATATAAACATGTCGTTGACAGTATGAATAGTTTGAGACCCCTGGCTTAAATTGTACATGACGATAAGTGTATATATTGTTTATATCACCCAGCCCTACTTCAAAAGCAAAGCCATTACGATAAGTGCTAGAAACAGAAATTCACACATGCTCTCACCGTAACAAGGAATGCGCCATGGAAAAACCCTTTCTGACTGGTTCCATGGTTTCATCATATGGCAGCACAATGCCAACACAGTCAGGACTAGTGGAGGTCTTCTGTCGAAGGCCAGCAAATGGAACATTAAGAGAACAGAATTGATGATATGGAGAGGAGTAGTCCCACCTTCGGAGCTGCAGAGGAAATCAATGCTTCTGAATGATGGCAGTTTCATGGCAGGTTTGTGAAGTTCTGTGCTACTTCACTGGAATACATGCTCATTTCAGTAAACAGTCAAGGGGACTTTTACTAATGTCTGCTGGGGGTTTGCCCCATTCAAGGGAATTTCAGATTTTTATGGCTGATCAGTTTCACCCGAGCTTGGTTACTTTGACCCCATAACCAGGCCTATGATCTGTACCCCAGTAATTCATGCTCTGATGTCATATTTTCATCCCTCACTTCCCTGCCTTGTTTTTTTTTGCTTACCTGACTGTACTCTGCCACCAGAAATGGAAAAGGTCGTACCTAAATACCCTTTATTCACAGTCCAATCCCCATGTCAGGTTGCTTCATTGTCCCAACAGTGACACTTTTGATTATGAAACTTTTTTTCTCCTTTTTATTGTGAAGTGTTGTTTGCTTTTTATGGTGAGCAATTTGTTAAAAAAAATAGATTTGCGAATCAAGATTGTGAAGTTTCTGCATTTTCTGGTAGCCCTATAAATAACCAATGAGTTATAATTTTAAAAGCTCAGATTTAAGATGATTGGCTACTTAACCTGTTATAAAGTATTGCACCACTTTGGGGCCAGGCTTAAGAGAGTAGGAGCATTTGCCCTGTGGGATAAGGGATACGATGAGGCACAGATGCAGAAAATGATTAGAATTTCAAGTCTGCAGAAGACTACGCACCACGGTCCCTCTGTCCGAAACAGAGGTGGGCTGCAATTGGCAATCATTAGAGGTAGGTGAGGAGAATGGTAGCCCAGAATACATGCAGGGCCAGCTGGATGTCAACTCCTGTATGATTAAGTGGGGTCAGACCATGCCAGCAAGCAGACCTGGAAGCCAGAAACAGTATTTTTGGATAGAAAGAAAAGGTGGTAATATTTGTATAGGTTTTAGTTGTAGGGTGAGTATCTTAATGAAGGAATACAGCTGATGTAAGCTGAAGAAATAATGTCACTCTTAAAAAGGATCTGCTTCAGAAGGACTAGAGGGTGTATTTATTGGTGTTTACAAAAGACAAAACGCATTCAGCTGCTTCAGCTGTTTATTTACTGATGGTAGTAAACTTTTGGCTGTGGCTATGCCTACTATGTGTGAAGAAAACAAAATGTGTATCTAGCTGTGTTGTGGGTGGACAGACAGCCAAAACATCTAAGGCTGTGTCTGGCTGTCCGCTGGACTAAGGACCTCTCCCCCTTGAGCAGTCTCTTCTCCCTGAGCAAACGTACCCATTAACTTCAGCTATCGTCTGGACAATTTGACTGTGTCACCGATTAGCTTTGCACAAGGCCTTAATTTTTGCAGCAAAATGATGGACGTTGCCTCTGAAATTGAAACCCTCCATGCCAAAACAACCTGTGTTATTATAACATAAAGAACAGTTATTAAACTGTCTGGCAGACAGTGGATTTCATCTTAATAAGCCTAGACTGTTACTTTTGCTGAGATGGGCCAAGCATATGAAGTATTGAATTGCTGCACTGTCCTTCCTCTGTGGAAATCAGAGCTGAAGTGTTTGGGCTCTCATAGGTGATAGCTTCCACGAGGACCACACAGTCTATCGGCTTTTGTTCAGCCATAGCTGTTAATTGCTGTATTGGAGAAATTAATATCAGTGTCAGTCACCTCATGTTGTGTATTAGGTATAACATCGACCCAAATTAGCACCTGCAGGATATTCGAAAGCTGCTGGAAAGTTGCCATACTAAGCATGTTTATAATTGCCTCTTAGTATTTTAGTAAGTATGTACGAGATACGGCTGTTGACCTGACTGCAACGTTTAACCTGGTATGATTATTTTAAGCAGAATTAATTAGCCATAACTCCTTGAAAAAGGTGTGCTATGTGGCACCTCCATTAAAAATGCTCTGGATTCACTGGCCCTAATGAGCTCCACGGCCAAGGAGACGACATTCCCTGTACACCCACCTCAGCAGAGGACGGAAGTCCGGCAAAGATCCCTTGGGCGAGACAGTGCTGCGCTCAATTAGGGCAACAAACAACTGTGTATATTCAGCACGGTCAGCAGGGACAGTGCTTTGAGCAATGTGCCTCACTGTTAGCCAGCTATTAGAAAGCAGCTCAGGTCTTAATGTGTGAAAGGCTGACCTTTTAAAGTAATACTTCTATTATTATCTGGTGCTGAACAGAGTCAGGTGTGGTATCTGTTATCTGTGTACAGGCAAGGAGAAAAGGTGAATTTCATTTTAGAATTTGTAAATTAAATAGAAATTGACCATACCCTGCTTTTAAGTGCTGTCACTCATCAGTGCTTAGAGACATAACCGCTTCAGGTGTTACTTATAATTGTGTACTCTCATGTCTACATGCTATGTGTATTCAAATATCAGTCGTCTCCATTGCATTCATTGCATCAGATGATGTACATCATCACACCCACTGTAAAGTTAGCATTCAAATCATGCATTCATGTGTAAATGCACCTTCTTATGAGGGCTATAAAGGAGCCAGTTGTGTACTGAAAAGGCACTTTGCTGTTGATGTTTTAATACATGCTATGTTCTGCATAATGACTAATTGCCGCTGAATATGGCTCATTCAGCATAACCCTCAGGGGTTGAGTTGTGTTATCTGATTCTCCTTCCAATGAGTCCATGTTGGCAGGCTTCTCCTACCCCTTCTTTGTACCCACTAACAGAACACTTACTGTAGGGATTTTCCATGGAAGAGCTGGCTAACCCCTCTCTGTGACTGCTTTCATATCCATCTTAGGTGAGATCTCAACGCTGCAGACCCATACATTTAATGTGCAGTTCCTGTGAGCTGTTTTGTCAAAACAAGCCAAATTGAGCTCAAAAACAGATTGTTGGTGTTAGTGAGGATTTTGTGTGGCTTGAAATAAATTCAAAGCCCATAGGACAACCTGCCAAAAATGATTGGTGCAGCTGTAAACTTCTCTTCACAGTAGTGTTCTGTTATGTAAACTCAATCGTTTGGGAGACTGAAATTGTTGAAATTATTTTTCTAAACAAGATGGATGGCAGTTTTACAGGAACAGAAATTGCATTACGTGCATTTTCTTAAGTGAATCAAAAACCAGAACCATACCAATATGAGCAGTACTTTTAAAATGTAGTTTTGGTTCCTTTTTACAAGTGTTTTTGATGAAAATGTTAAATAGACTATAATACAGTCACGGTCAGTAGTCATGAAGTGCTAGAAAGGCAATATGCCTGTCAGAGGGGATTCCAGGTGTTCCAGTCCTTGAAAAGTTATTTTGATGGCATATGCCTTGCTGCCATTAGTTTTCGTATACTGTCTAAAGGTAAACAATGTTTAAATGCTCAATGGGTAACAGAGTTTTCATCTGAAGTGCGCCACGCCCCCTTGTTAACCTTGGGTGGAATTCCTGCATTTGCCAGCTGTCTCTCGTTGCTTATCATTAATCCAGTGTATTTTAGTCTGCATTCGAGTACATTTCTACAGTTCTGTCATTGACGTTACGTGTCATCCTTGCACTGCTCCGTGCTCAATAAAGCCCCAAAAGGGATCGCACAGAACTTCCGCCTTCGACTCTTCTCTCGCCGTCCCCATATCGTGACACCACCAAAGTAATGACAGTAGGGTATTTTAATAAAAAATAAGATATCTTAAAAGCTAATAAAGCCATAATAGGTTTATTTATGAATTTTGTGACAGAGTAGAGATGTGCAGTTTTTTTGTAAAGAGAGTTTCGGCTAGTTCCATGCAATACTTTAATTGCCTTTGTCTAAAGCAGTTTATTTTCTTTAAAAAACATTGAAAAATATGTTGTTAAATATATCTGTTATTTTTTTCATATTTATGGTCTCACTGTATTTGAACAAAAATGCAATAACTATTTTTTATAAAACAGTAAAAACATGTGTCATGCCCAGCCCGTGGATCCTCCTGTGTGCCACGCCCTCTCGTTCCCCTCGTGCAGATCCTCCCGTCCTCAGCTGTTTCGTGTCCGGTGATTAGCGTTTCCTGTATTTAGTCTGC
>JAODKM010000001.1:35271511-35283506 GCA_026780845.1 Petrocephalus sullivani
TGGCCAGCATCCTCCTCTCAGCCACCACATCAGTGGAGTCCAAAGAGCAGCCCAGGACAGAGCCAGCACTCCTGACCTACTGGGCGGAACCCTTCACAGCTGCCGAAACCCCAGAGGGAACTTTTACCTTTTACCAGTGTCTGAGTCTGGCCAATACCCCCAGTCGCTCTGGCTAAGGGCGTCTGCCAAATGCTGTAAATGTAAATGTAAATGTAAAGGTAGACGGTGATGAACTGGGTTCGCAGCTTTCGGGAAGTGATGTTTCCTCGAGTCTGTCCGTGTATTGGTGGAGCAGATGTTTGCCTTCCATGGTGTATTCTAGAGGCTACTGGCCAGTCCCAAAGTCCAGGCTTCCCCCGGAGCTTCCACGCTGCTCCGCTCACTCACCTCGAACTTTGCAGCCATCACTCCCTCCTCCCAGCCACAAGAACTCGGGCAGATCACAGAGTAGCTAGAGCAGGTCTTCGGGCTGCTTGAGGAAGCAGCTCTGCCCTCCTTTCCTGAGCTGACTGCCCCACATCCGGATGCCGCTTCTCCTGCCCGCTTGCCGCATCTGGACTCCGCTTCGCCCACCAGTGAGGCTGCTGCTGCTGCCGCTGCTGTGCCCTGCTCATTGTCTGGTGTCCCCACTCAGCACAGAGATGCGGCCAGCTTGCCGCCGGAGGTCCCTGCCGCGCCCTTGTCCAGTTCAGGTGAGGGTGCCGCTGCGTCCCTGTCCGGTCCCGGTGATGGCGCCGCCGCACCGTCGCCCAATCCAGGAGATGGCACTACCACACCCCGGTCCAGTCCAGATGAGGCCGCGCCCAGCCCGGTGGAGAAACTTCCCGTGCATCCCTCGTCTTCATGGGAACCTGTGGCAGACGCGATGCTGGTCTCCGGTCTGCCCTCTGTCTCCCCGACATTCTTCGTCAGTGCTCACTGGCAATTCTGCTGCCTCTGCCGCTCCCAGCCCGGCTGAGCTGCAACCCTGCCTGCAGGGGTCCTCGCTGTGCCTGGTCTGCCTGCAGAGGCGTCATCCGGCTTGCTGCCTGATTCTGCCCCATTGCCGGAGTCTGCCTTGTCACCTGGCTCCTCGCCCGAGTCTGGCTCCTCACCTGGGCCCTCCTCATCACCAGGCTCCTCGCCTGGGCCCTCCTCGTCGCCAGGCTCCTCTCCAGGGCCCGCCACTTTTGGCAATATATTGTAATTTAAAAATTAATTATGTATTTTATCCATACTTAGTGTTATTTGTAACTCTCTGCGTATGGTATCTGGGTAGACTCATCCATCTCAATTTTTATGTTAATGTTAAAGTTTTACAAATGTATGTGGTCGCATGTATCTTCCAGGAAGAGCTCCAGGCCTCCCCAAGCTTAAGCAGCTGGAAGATGAATGGATGAATATTTTTGGTTCTTGCTCCTCATGTATATTTGAAATACAAATAATGTTCAGTACACTTTCAATAAAAGTGTAAGAATATCCCTCTAATAGAGCCAAATTCTGGCTTGAGTGACTGCAGTGCATAGTGAGTGAAACACACTCAGTGAAGAGAGATTACCTAGCATCCATATCTGAGAGAGATCAGAATGTCAAATTGAAGCCATCACTCTTTCAAAAAAACAGCCCTTACAAGAGCTTATAATGTTTATAATATAGTACATGTGAAATCTGTAAAAACATATTACATATAAATAGGCTAGGGCTCAAAAACAAGCACGAAATATAATGAAAATGCTTTAGGTGTAGTTTAATGAACATTGTGACGTTCATTACAGCTAGTGTTCCTTAAAAACAAGCATGTCAGTTGAATCAAGTGTTAAAGCATCTAATAATACCTAATACTTCCTAAAATAAATTAATTATTGATGACAATTGCCATGTGCTATTTGTTGTAAGTCAGCTGTGCTAACAATGCAGTTTGTGGATATGCATGCCATATAGACAACTGCTGCTATTTCAAGGATTATTGTGATCCAGCTAATACGGCAGGGCTGTCTCTGGCTCTCTGTGAGGGACTGGTTTTCTTCCAGAAAACTATCATTCTCTTTACGTCAGCAGCGTACATTCATGGCCCTCAGAAGCAATTTTTTATGGACTGCTTCCCTCCCAGGTACATGTGAAAAATTAGAAAATCAGCAGCATTGTGATTTATCTTAATATGGATGTTCTGGATGTTCACAGAGTTTTTATTTTTAAACATTTTTTGATGGAGACACTTACTGATTTACAAAGGTGCTCTTAAAATGAATTTAAAGGCATATTATGCACCATTAAGGAATACCTTGTGCGGGTATTGCAAAGTCTCACATAAGTAGCTCTGCAATAAGCTTCTCTCCTGAGCTAAAGGTAGAAACACGAAACATGACTTTTAAAATGTGTAGCAAAGCCAGATTGATGTGAGGTTTTATTAGGTGTGCTGAACGATCCAGGCAAAACAATACGCATATCAAGGGTCGATTTTGTTTGTTTACTTGAGTTTGCTAGGGTTAATGTTAATAAAGGTGATTTTGCCTTGTATGATACTCAGAAAATACTTGGATGATAATCAGAAAACAAATTGATCCCATGTCTAATGTTTTTATTAAGAGACAATAGTAATAGCATTAAAGAGCTTTTTGTTAATAATTGTTAATAATTTATTTGCCAGTGTTAGATGATATTTCATTATAGACAACCTCCAGTTAATTCTTTAGAGACTACTTATTTAATTAGCATAAAACACTGATTTTTAGGTTGAATATGTATACACATATGTGACTACCATTTTCAGCTAGTTTCGCAGTATTAATACTATTAGTAATGGATACTACGTAATTATGTAAATCAGCGCACCCAAAACCAGCTCCGTACATGCCCCTAAACAACATTGATAGAAATGGATAATTTATAGTGAAGGGTAAGTTATGCATTGCCCCTTTCTTTACATTTCTGGTCATTAGACAGCCACATAGGAACCATCTGTGTGACCTGCACTTCTGTGTCATCTTCTTGAGAGCTTGTTTTAGTGTCCCATACCTGTAAAAATGCACTGGAGTACAGATGTTTCTCCATTCAACATGCAAACTGGCAGCTGATTACCATAAGTCCAACTCTGTCCTCAAAAATACTTGAGCAATTTCGCAACCCCGAAGCCGGAATCAGGTCGCGCTTCCCATTTGCTAAATATAAGTTATTTTCACAGCTATAGGCACTTCCTGGGTCAAGGAAACCTCAAATTGGCATTTTTCTGGGGTCAGCTACAAGTATGAAAAAGGAAATTACTTGACACTCAGATCTGAAAGAGCCGTTAGTGTGACCTAGCAGAAGCGGAGTGTTTTAGGTAAGTGATGACTGGCTTGAACTGACTGATAGGCTTTATTGAGTAAATGATTTGTTGATATTTAAGGTCTGCTTAATTCTTCCTAAGTAAATGGTGAGATTCACTGAATGGACAGTTTGACAATGAAGTCCTGGTGAGGGTCTACGTTGCATTGTGAGGAAACATGAAGCTCTCCTGGAGCAGATGTAGGTCATGTTTTGCATACCAGACCCTGCAAAAGAAGGCAAATTAGCCTGTAAATTTAACAAAAATAGTTTACACCACTTAATTAATCCATCGACTCGGCTTATAATTACAGACAATGTAATTTCCACTGGCCATTTGGCAGGGCAGTGTCGCCGCTGACCAGCAGCACATCCCACTGGCCTGTGGCATTTGGCAGCTGGCCTTCATGCGACCCCGCGGGGGCAGCAGCATCAGTGTGAGCACCGTGGGCTGACAGCTTCTCAGCCAGGCCAGCCCGGCCCTGAAGAGCCTGCTCTCCTCCTGGGAGCCGGCTGAGTGGCAGCTGGGAATTAAAAGTGTGTAAACTGGAGGGTGGAGGAAGAAAATAGGTGAGCATTTGCATACAGTCAACAAGGCGATATCGTGCGGGGACATATCTATCAAGCAGAATGGAACAGCTGAGATGGAGTCACCTTCAGGAAACTTTTTCTATGAAGATGTTGACTTTTCCGCATGAACAAAGAATTTATGTCAAGGTGAGTCAGTTAATTGACACACCTAACTTAATACACTTTTCCACTGTATGTACTCTTGTATTTCATAAGAAATTCAACTAGGTGAGGGTGACCCACAAATATTACTGGAGTATTCTCTGAAGGAATACTTTGTAATCACTGTGAGAATATATACATTATCAAAATCATTTTGGGGTAGACCCTGGATGGCATGCCAGTACGGTATCAAAATGGTCAATACGGCAAAACATCTTATCACTAAAAGTTTTTCCTTATTAGTGGACATTGGTAATTATCACAGTATAATTCAAGTCATTGTTTCTTTGAGGCTCAATTTTATAAGTGAAGGTGATTAATCATCATTGTTGACGTGCCACAGCATGCAACAATGCAATAAGTCCTCTGCATTTAACCCGTGTGACATTGTAAGACAGCAGGGGGCAGCTACGTGAGCGCCCGTGGAGCAGTACATAGGGACGGTACCTTGCTCAGGGTACCTCAGCGGTATTTGCAGGTCGGGGACACAAACCGGCAATCTTTCAATTACGCGGTTGCATCGCTAACAACTACACCTCCTGCCTGCCCCTGTAAGCTTGCTTATTCTTCCCTTATCATCCCTGTAAGCACTTGCATTCAGTATGTTCTACTTAATGGCAATAAATGCTTCAGGCGAAAAAAGGTTTGTCGTATTTCCTGTTTTAGTTGGCACAAGCTTTCAGCAGTGTTTAGAGTAGACTGTCATGTGTCAGAATTTAAACAGCCAAAGTACAGCCATACCATCAGTGTCTTTTTGCCTTGTTTCTCCAAAATCTCATTTTTAAAAGATGCTGTAACAGCCGAGCTGTCGATTTCTTAATGGACACTTGTTTCCTCTGAGGGAGCACTCAACTCTTCCGTGACTCGCGTGCATTATAAACACAGTAGCATGTGGTGTACTCTACCAACTCAACCAAGCTGGGTGTGCATTTATCAGGCATAGGTTGTCCGTACTTAAACTACTAACATATCACAGACTGTCCTAAAAGACTCAGATTGGGTGGAAAAGTGTTTTGTTTCTGTAATGTGATAATCTATATATATATATTTTTAACTTATGCCTAGTTGACTCCTTGTTCCCAATGTGCTATTGGCCTCACTTGTATAAGCAAACTTCTAAAGTATCTGCTAAATCTGTGAAATGTAAATATAACAATAATTTTACAGACTGGCATGTGAAGAAAGAAGGGACGATCCTCAGTGACGCTCACCAAACACAAGGAACTTTATTTGACAAAAAAAATAAGAAACAGAACTCCACAACAAACCAAAAACAAAGGACCACAAATGGTCAAAAATAAGGCAGGCAGCAACACAGGAGCAGTCACACAGCAGAGGTGGAACAAATACAAGGACTACTCCAGAACAATTACAATGACCAACTGAAGACTAAAGCAAGTGCAGGAACTAAATACACATGCTGAGTATGAAACAATGGACATTAAACCAACCACTAGGAAATAAGAGTTAAGAGACAAAAGTGAGGGTAATTAACAACACTACAGATTCAAACACTGGGAGATGTTTGGAAGATAGGGGTAAACAGGAGGTATCAACACTGACCGAAACTGAAATACATGAATACAAGGACATAACAAAGGGGAAACTGCATCAAAGGCACCAACACACATAAAAACATCCTAACAGGTGAGGCTGAATAGAGCCTCCAAACCAAGCCAGAGGAGTACCTCAGAGCCACACAGCCCATTTAGCCTCACTGAAGAACAGATTTGGAGCTAAAAAGAGTGTGGCTCAGCAGGTTAAGCCTCCGGCTGTCTGTGGGCCCTTGAGCAAGGCCCTTAACCCCCAGCTCCTTGGGCGCTGCAGGAGTGGCTGCCCGACCAAGCTTACTCTCATGGAGAGCAAGGTTGGGGGAGGTGAGAAGGGAATTTCCCCATGGGGGATCAATAAAGTGTATAAAAAAATAAATAAATAAATAAACCAAAAACACTTTACTTGATGGAGCACAAATACTTTGTGATAACTCAACGTGTCATAATTCATTAAAGATGAACAAACATGCAATCAGTATTTCACTTGTGTTATTCATTACTTGTTCCTTCAGTAGTTCCTTAGTTGTTCCTTCATTAGTTTACAGAGGTTAAGTGAACAGATATACTGACAAATATAGTAACTGCTTGGGTTGAAAAATGCATCAAGATTTATTAATGATGAACAAATATGAGATTAGTATTTAACTTGTTCCTTCAATGATTCACAAAGGTTTACAGAATTAACAGATATAGTAACAAATATAGTAACTGCCTGAGATAAAACATGCAACATGATTCATTAATGCTAAATTAACATTAGATCAGTATGTAAGACTTAGTTTGTCATTAATAAATACATGTCATTAATAAACCCTATTTCCAGAAAAGATATATTTTCTAAAATGCAATTAAAATTTAAATCTGTGATTCATTAATTCATGTGAACCTTTATTTAACTGATAAAAGTACAAAGAAAAGGTTTTCAACAGTGAAACTTAAGTTAGAATTAGATGGTTGCAACACACTCAACACTCAGTTGGGATAGAGGCATATTCACCATTGTGTTACATCACCTTTCCTTTTAATAACACTTTTTAATTGATTTGGAATTGAGGATACTGCTCCTGGTAATTCTGCAAAATGGAAATTTTGTCCATTCTTGCATGATGTAAGACCTCAGATGCTCAACAGTCCGCCATTGTCTGATTCTCCTCTTCATGATGTGATAGATCTGGACTGTCAGCAGACCAGTCAAGCACACATACTCTTTGTCTACCAAGCCACGCTAGTGTAGCCCATACAGAATGTGGTCTGGCATTGTCCTGCTGAAATAAGCATGGACGTCCTGAGAATAAACATCACCTTTATGGCAATATACCAAAATCAATAAAATAGCTCATATTCACCATTAGTGGAGCATAAAAGACTGGGACTGGCTACTGAAAATATTACCAAGACATTAAAAAAGAAAAAAAGTTGAAAAGGTTATTATAAATTCACATTTTGGTGAATTAGCTTGTTTTCACACTGAATAAATAAGCAAATTTATTCACATGTGAGAAAAGCAGTGGTGGCTACTGACCAAAATAATTAGTGAAACCTTCAATTGTGTAACTATTATCCTAGCAAACTGTTGCTTAGAAAGTGATGCTGACATAAATGATTTTTTCAACAGGTGCACCCTTTATTGAAATACAATCATCATAGAAATACAAGTAAAATTAATGGAATGACAATTACAATATGAGTAGGATACACAGCTTCACTTTTTTATTTTGGTCTACATTATTGCATAACACAAACACACCAACAAAATCCAAAACATTGTTACAGTGGCAAAGTACTTCTGTAAAACTTCTATTGTCAGAAAAAAAGGGTACAGCCCTAGTACAGTTTTGTTCCCCAAGGTATAAACAACACTAATGTACCCCTGATGCTACAAATGTCTGTACATTAAATTAGACTAAACTGTACATTTACCTACAGCTAGGGTATAACTGGCAGACCCTTGAGGGTACAGCCCCAGTGACAAGTAATTGTACCCTCAAAAGGTACAAATTGGTACTTTTTCTGCGGGGGCGTATCAAGCTTTTTAAAAGTGGGGGGTTCTAGGATGGGGAAGTAAGACTCCCCTTATCGTGGCCAAATTATAATATGATTGTAGTCACAGCCAATTATATGTAACTTCCTGCATTTCTACATTTTCTTTACATCTACACTATGCAAATAAAAGGAGTCTATCTTGCCTTGCCTTTTCCTTTTGTGCATCCTAATATTGCATGACAAAAAGAGAATGATTGCTTCAAGACACAGCTCTATGATAGGAACATTCAATGACAAAAAGGAAAAACCCAGAGGTACTTGCCTGCCCTGTATAGCACCAGTATAATGTTTGTACCATATGCCCTCACTTGTTTGTATCATATGCCCTCACGTTCCATAGAAGAGGTAATGTATTTCACGTATGTGCATAACAAAGTTAGTCTTGCTGATCTGATATAAAACCGCAGCAAAAAAGTAGGAGGTAAGGCAGCCAGTACTTCTGCCTCACTGAAGGGGGCACATGTGAGCCCACGGGATTATTACTGCCGGTACGACAGTACGTCTTGCTTGGCGGGTAAAGGAGTTTGACGTTCATTAGCATGGGAAACAGCGGTTCTAGTGTTAAAAGCAGTTACTGAAGAGGTTTTAACAGTACTACTAAAGTTTTTCTTTTAATTCAAATGCAGCTAATTGAGTGTAAAAGGGATTATTCCCCTCTCTCGCATCGCCACGTGCTGGTCATTTTGGTTTATCAGATTTTATGTGTTGGCATACTGTGATACTCTGTTTTACTATCTCAGGTTCAAACAGCACCAACTTTTCATTCAATAAATTTGAGAAAATTTTGGGTCACGACATCATTAAGGGGTCATAGAGGTGGGTCCCTAAGCCAGACCAATTGAGAACCACTGCATTATAGAACTCTGTTTTATTATTATTATTATTATTATTATTTATTTTTGTTCTGAAAGAGCCAGTGCTTCACCTGACACTAACCTCACCGCACATCAATGCGCTTTCTTGCCAAATCCAACAGGACAGTACGTTGCCAACTCACTTTGAAGAACAGCCGCGCTCGTTCTCTCGTCGCTGACGTCACTGATACCTTTGCTGTGATTAGCAGAATGGTCCTTCAATCAAACTAGCAGACCTATGTGTATAGCTCAAGTCTGCGTGTGTGTTTTTCTTCCTCCCCGATCAGGGCTACAGTTCCGTTCACTCTTGTATCCATAGCAGCTTATATTTTAGTATCATTTTAATCTGACAAAAGGTGGGGGGGGGTGGAATCGTCTTTCAGCAAAAGTAGGGGTGTTGTAACACCCACATCCCCCCCCGCTTGCAACGCCCTTGTTTTTCTGACAGTGTAGTTCCTTTGTTATCAGAGTTTTTGTTCCCATCATGTCCCCTACAGGCCAGCTCCTGTCGCCCCAGGGATTAAATCACATCAGTCAGCCATTTCAGAATCTTGCGGTTCTTCCTCACTGTCGTTGTGTTTGGCTAACTGGAGATGCATGTCTTCATCGATCAAACTATCAATATTCACTAGGGTTGCCACATTCCATCTGAAGTAATTAGGGAGGCCATCTCCGCAGATCTACAACGATAAAATTAACAGGGGGATTGATCTCGCAGTCCGGAAATACGAGACAAATCACGTCCCATATTGGTTCAAAATGTGAAGCAGCATTTTATTTATACCATACAAGTAGGTGGAAACTCAAATCCTCACATTTCCCTAAGACTTAATTGTACAGCTGCACCAAAGGTAGGGGATTTGAATCACATGACTTAATTCAGGTCAGACTGGAGTCATAAATTTAAGGACTTGCTTGAGTAACATTGATAAAAGATTCAACTTGACTTTGACTTGAATTTTTGTTGCATTTAATTCATATAAATATTAAATATAAAGATTTATTTGATACTAAGAAGTTATGTTTTGTTGCTGACACACTGTGGGTGATTTCTAATGCAATCAATCAATGTGTGCAAACCTGGCAACCTGCTAGAAAGCGGCATATCAGCAGAGGCCGATGCACGAGGCAGCAATCGTGGAGTGGGCAATTCCAAAAGTAATGAAATCTGAATTCAAGGATACTGTTGTTGATGGCAGTAGTAAGAAGAGAACAGCAGTATGGAAGGTCTGCAGCTCAAAAATCAGTGGCACCACCACATTTAATTACTCCATTTAACATCAGTAATGTTTACAGGTCATATATTTTTAATTCTTTTTTAATGTGCTCATTTTTATTTTCTACACTACTCAGTTGTATTGGGGTTTGGTGCAATACTTTTTGTGCACTGAAACAGTTAAGTAAGAAAACAATGACGCAGTGTTATATGAAAAACTCCTTAGACGTGTTAATAGGCCAAGGGGAAATGGTGTGACTCTCCTGAAGGGAGAGAGCTATGGCAGGAGGCTTTTTTGTGCCGTACTTCCATTTTCACTCACATCAGAGCCCTCTGTTGTTGTTGATTTAGAAGACTTGTCATTGATTGCTACAAAATGTCACTGTCACTTAACTGATTTAAATGTGGGAACTGGGGTAGATCACATGGGGTAGATCATATGATTTGACTTGTGATTTGCTTGACCTGAGCAATGACTTAACTTGCCTTCACAGGGAGCAGGGATTCAATTTGATTTGCTTGATTCTCATCACAGTAACTGGATACTTGCTTGAGACTTGAAGGTTAAGATTTGAGACTTGCTTGTGATTTACACTATGACAAACTGTTTTAGCTTTAATTCATTACTAGAGGATATCATAAATTCATTCTAACTCTCTATCCATCCTTTTTCTGAAAGCACTTGTCCTATTCAGGGTCACAGGGGGTTCATAGACTCTCCCGAGGCTACAGGTGCAAGGCAGGGAACAACCCAAGATGGGGTGCCATTCACACATCATTCACTCACACTATGGGCAATTTGGTAAATTTAACTGACCTCGGCATGTTTTTGGACTGTGGAGGGAAATCAGAGATTCCAAAGGAATCCACATAACAATATGGAGAAACCATGCAAACTCCTCACACGGGGTCAGCTCAGAGGCTTGAATGCTGGTCTCAATGGTGTGAGGCAACAGTGATAACCACTGCACCATCATGCCGGCCCAATTCTAACCAGTTAGAATGCAAATTCTTGTTGTCAGAAATTTTATTTTAGCTCATGAGGCTCAAAACACCTTTATCATTTATTTCAGTGGAAGCTGGAATTTGAACTAGTCAAAATACCAATTTCTGATATTAGGAATTTAATTGTACCTAGTTATAACTTAGTTTTAACTAAAACTAGTTAGATAAGCATTCCAGATATTGGCATTCTAAATAGCTAATTCTGAATTTTTTTTATTGGTTTCATAAAAGTCCATTGATAAGCAATGTTTAATATATCTTCAAATATCTTCCATGCAGACATTTTTGTAAGTTTTTTTATTCTGTTCACTTCTGTTCCTGTCATTTTGCTATTAATTGCACTTGTAGTCATTGGATCCAAAGAGAAACTAAGCACAAATGTTTGATTTATTGCAACGGTGTTATTGATTAAAAAGAACCCAATAAGCCTGCTTGTCAATAAACTCAGAACAGTGTTAAGAACTATGATTTGGGTTTTAGTTTAATACTACTTGTTTTACTTAAAACTACTTGTTCCTAATGTGATATCTGCGTAAACAAATCCAATGATTTGTTATACAACCAATAAATTTGTAAATATTGTCACTGAAGTGTCCCAGGATTTTGTGAGCACTGTATATGACATTGACTACAATAAAAAAGAACAGTATTTACACAAGTATTTAATAATCTTGTCTCTTTCACTTGGAGTATACCAATACTTTGTCCACAAACCAAGAAGGAATATTGGTGAACAAAGTGAGTTTTCTTGACTGATGGGTGAATTTATATTCTGCTTAAATGCGTCATCTTTGTCAACAACAAGCAAGAGCATGCATCATAAATGAACCATGCTTCTCTGGGTGGGTTTGTTATATTCCATAACTATCAAATCAACTACTAAATATAAAGGTTATGAGAAATACATTAAAGTTTAGGGGCTTAGTAAGGGAAAAAAAGTTTACCTAAACCTAAAGATGGTGTAATTTTGCACCATATTTTGTCAGACCTTTTCAACAGCCATACTTTTTGTCTCACATCGCAACATTGTTCATTGGCATTATGCGATTCTAAGCGATATGAGTATTATCTTTTTTTTCTTTTTTGGTGAAGCTCTGCATCACCTGTTATCTGTGGCACCAAACTGGAGAAGACCGGTTGAACATTAATGGAGGGGAGGAGCTAAGGGTTTTAGAATACTAGGAGTACGCTTTTTTTAATTTGCATTAAAAAAGTGGACTATTATTTTTTAACCAAGCCCCCCCCCAGCCCCGCCCACGCCCCCACCCCCTCCTTTCTTTCCCGTTCCCTCACGTGCCCCCATGGACACT
>JAODKM010000001.1:35298996-35315028 GCA_026780845.1 Petrocephalus sullivani
GTGTGTTAAATTAGGGCTGCACCTAAGCTCTGCAGGGTTGTGGCTCTCCAGGAGCAGGGTTGGCCAGCCCTGATCTAGGCCATTTTTCCCTGGCCAGGAGTTGAACATGAGAGTAGACCTTGATAGGCAGCTTCTTTTCCCAGTCGAGATCACTACTACATCTCTACACCCTGAAATAGTGGCCTGGTCCACCAAGGCAAAGCCTGTGCTCTTCATTGAGCTCACGATACCAGCAAAGGAGAGGATTGAGGCCACCTACGAGCAAAAAAAGGCCACGTACTCAGAGCTAGCTGCTGAGTGCTGGATGGCTGGCTGGAAGACTACCATATACCCAGTGGAAGTTGGATGCCGAGGCTATGTGGGGCTGTCAACAATACGCCTTCTGAGGGACGTATGAGTTACTGGAGGGAGCCTAAAGAAGGCAACCAAGGAGCTGGTGGAGGAGGCTGAGAAGGGGAGCTTTTGACTCTGACTGAGGAGGAAGGATAAATGGTGGGGGAATAACTAACCCCAACAACAGTCGCAGGGGGGAACACCCATCGGCTGCAGGGGGTGGCAGGGAAACGTCCCTGTCACTACTCCACCACCAGGAGATGTTCCAGAATTAAAGAAGCGAAACGTTGGTGATTGATGGTTTCTGGCTGATGACCCTGCAGCTGACCCATGGGCACCGGAGAAGGTGTGACTGGCAGTAATGTCTCGCAGGCAGTTCCATCTCCTTGTATATACTACTACTACTATTCATTGACTACTACTACTCATTGAGTAATAGTGACATGGAGGAGCCAGGAGTTGAGGAGGTGGACTCATGGGGGGAGTGTAGGCATGTGGATCGCCCTACTGGTGTGGATGCAGCAGTGGGTAGGACCTACATGTGCCACTTCCCCTGATCTGGCTAGGCTCCTACAGGGTTGAGCTTGCAGCCAATCTGTTGACTGAGGATGGTCATCTCAGTACCTGGATTCAGTACCAGTGCCCAAGGACTTTCTGAAGCCCTCCACCCATTCCCTTTGGCAACAACGAAGCTGGCGGGGATCAGCCGAGACTTTTCTCCCTGCTGCCACCACCCCTTTGCTGGCCTCTGGTGAAATCCCTGCCAAACCAGTTCCCAGCTGCCACACCCAGACATGGAACCCTGTCTTCAATCCTGGCCCCAGTGTCTCCACACCTGTCTTCCTTGTGCTTCCCTCTTGTCCCTCATGTCCCTCCACATGTTGGTACGGTCCTGAAGTGTTGTGCATGCTGTCCATCCTGCCCCCGCTCCTCTGTTTGTCCTGCCTGCCACCTCAGAAGACAATTATGATGCAGAATCATTAAAGATTGTAGCATATAATCCTCTTTTTGAAATGTGAAATGCGTAGAGCAGGGATGCCAGGTAACGAGACCCCACTTGAGCGACACTTATTCCATGCTTTTTTTTTTTACTTCTTCATGAATTCAGATACTTCTTTCTGTCTGAGTTGGAATTTTTGCAATGCTTATTTTTATTTTTTAATTATATCTGTCATATCAAAACTAATCGTACTTTTCCTCTTGGTAATAATAAAATGTGCTATAACCCTGTGTGTGGTAGAAAACTCTCATGATGAACAACAAAATGAACCATGTTACCTCACCTGGACTGGGGAGACCAGGGGCCTTGCCTTCAAGTCAGCTCTGGGCGGGAGCTCGCAGGCAAGTGCCTGGTGGCTGGACCTCCACCCATGGGGCCCATCGGGTATAGCCTAAAGGAATAACATGGATCTACCCTCCTGTGGGCCTACTACCAATAGCAGGGGTAGGGAACCTAATCCATGGAGAGCCAGTGTGAGTGCGGGTTTTTGGGATGACCTCTCAATCAGCCAATAATAAAGCATTGGTTGTCAGCTCCTGTCCTGGGGACCCAGTCTTATTGGCTGATTCATCCCAAAAGCCCGCACCCACACATACAAGCCCGGTTCCCTACCCCTGACCTATAGGGAGAGCCATAGGAGTCAGCAGCCTGAGCTGGTGCAGGAGGTAGAGATACTAACTAAATATAGCCAGGCTCACCTCAATGTATTGCTCGGAGAGGGGCTCAACTCTATTCCACTCTGGAGTTGTCACTAGGTAGGGGTGAGTCTACTTATAGCCTGCCGGTTTGGTGCTCAAATGTTGGGCTTCAGTCCAGTGAATGAGAGGGTCACCTCCCTCTTTTCTTTTGTATGCGCCAAACACCAGTTCAGAGTTTCTGGCTTTTTGGACCCCTGGAACAGATGCTGGAAGGTGCACCTTCTGGGGACTCCATTGTTGTCCTAGGGCAGGGGTGCCCAATCTTACCCGCAAAGGGCCGGTGTATATGCAGGTTCTTGTGATAACCTTTAGATCAGCTGTTCGAACCCAGGTGTGAGGACTCTTTGGCCAATCAGTCCTCTCATTAGTAACCTAATTAGGGAGTTGCAGCAACAACCCGCATACACACCAACCCTTTGCACCCCTGTCCTGGGGGAATTCACCACTAACGTGTATAATGACAGTAAAACCTGGAAGGATGTGATTGGAATGAATGGCCTGCCTGATTTGAAGCCAAACATGCTCTGTTACTCGACTTCTGTGCTAGCCACAGTTTAGCTATAACGAACACCATATTCAAACATGAGGGTGCTCATAAGTGCACCTGGCACCAAAGCACCCTAGGCTGCAGTTTGATGATCGATTTTGTAGTTGTATCGTCAGATCTGTTTTTGCATGTTTTAGTCACTCAGGTTAAGCAAGGATATGAGCTGTCAACTGATCACAACCTGGTGGTAAGTTGAATTCAATGGCAGGGGAAGGTGCTGGATAGAGCTGGTAGATCCAAACACATAGTGAGGCTATTCTTAATGCATCTGGTTGAGGCCTCTTTCCAGGAGATCTTTAACTCACACCTCTGGCAGAACTTCTCTTGCATCCCAAAGGAGTCAGGGGACATTGAGCCTGAATAGGCAATGTTCCAGGACTCCATTGCTGAGGTAGCTGTGTAAAGCTAGTTAGTGGTGCCTGTCACAGTGGCAATCACTGAACCTAGTGTTGGACACCAGCAGTAAAGGGAGCTGTCAGGCTGAAGAACGGGGCCTTCCAAGCTTGGTTAGCCTGAGAGACTCCTGAAGCAGAGGACAGATACTGGCCAGCCAAGCAGAAAGTGGCTTTGGCAGCAAAGAGGAGTTTTGTGAGGCCACGGAGAAGGGCTTTCAGTTAACCTTGAAATGATCCTGCTAAACATTAGGTGACTCAGAAGAGGGAAGCAGGGTTTTACCCATGCTGTTTACAGCAGGGATGGAGAACTGTTGAAAGAACATTTCAATGACCTCCAGAATCCTACTGATATACCTTCCTTGGAGGAAGTAGACTTGGAGACTCTGGAGGACTTGGGCTGATGTCATTGAAGCTGTCCAAAACGCTCCAATGGTAAAGTTTTGGGGATGAGATTTGCCTTGAGTTCTGGAAAGCTCTTGATGTTGACATGCCTCTTCAACTTTGCATGGATGTAATGTATTCATGAGGCAGAAGCAGAGTTAGTTACTGACTTGTTGCTCTCGGCAAGAACAATGAAAACAGAATGCAAATGGACGACTTATAACTCCCTAACTGGATGTTGTTCACTAAGGTCCAAACAGCGTAGTTATTCAGTAAAATGACATTGTGATGAATATACCACAGGGACAGTGCCTTTGGATTAGCACACTGGGGAGGTGGTCCCAATCTTTAAGAAAGGTTACTGGAGAATGTATTCCACCTTCTCTCCTCAACCGTCCTCAGAAGGACTATTCCGGAGACTAGGAGAGGAGGGTCTACCCATTGGTCGCATTGTCCTGGTTGTGGAATGCTGGACCAGGTCTTACAAATATACTTGAAGGTTCATGGGAGATTGCCCAACCAATATAAATGTGTTTTGTGGACTTGGAAAAGGCATACAATCATGCCTCTTGCGGGCCCTGTTGGGGGTACTTCAGGAGTATGGAGTACAGGGTCTGTTGCTGCAATAAAATGGAGCGAGAGTTTGCATTTTCATTGCTAGCAGTAAGTCAGACTTGTACATAGTGGGCCTTGGACAGGCCAGACTCGTACCTGGTGGGTGTTGGACAAAGGCCAGGGCTGCCCTTTGTCATCGATTCTGTTCATAACTTCTATGGACAGAATTTATAGATGTAGCCAAGGGGTAGAGAGGGTCTGGTTCAGGGGTCTCAGGATTGCGTCTTTGCTTTTTGCAGATGTCGTGTTCCTGTTGGGCTGTGAACTGCAGCATGCACTGGGGTGATTTGCAGCTGAGTGTGAGGTGGCTGGGATGAGGATCAGTACTTCCAAGTCTGAGACCATGGTTCTCAACCCAATCCAAGGGTGGATTGCTCTCACCTGGTAGGGGATGAGTTGTTGCCTCAAGCAGAGGAGTTTCTCAGGGTCTTGTTCAGGAGTAAGTGAAGGAGGTAGCAGATTGACAGACGGATTGGTGCAGCATCGGCAGTAATGCAGATGCTGTACTGTTCTGTTGTGGCAAAGAGGGAGCTGAGCTGGACGGCAAAACTTTTGATTTACAGTCAATACAATCCTCCTTTACAGTCAGTCTACGTTCCTATCCTCACCTGTGGTCATGAGCTTTGGGTAGTACAGAGGTAGAGTAAAAAAATATATATACAGCAATTGAAAATGTTCTCAATGTCCAAAGGAAAATGGATTTCAAGAGGCCTTGGAAGTGTCTCACTGGCACAACTGATTTTTCAGTATCTTGTGCAAAAGCAATCACTTGATAATTAAAAGAAATGAGCAAATTGAATAAATATGGATCTATTTTAACCTCTCACATGCATTATTGAGTAAAGACCTTTGAGAGACGATGCTCTCTGTGGAATAAAAATATTACAGGGAAAAGCTTCCAGATAAAAGCCTCCTACTATCCTACTCACTGGAAATGATGTCTTTGTTTGTAATCCAGTGAGTCACGGAGGAATTTCTGACAAAATGTGACTTAATTCTGCATCCACCTGACGGCTTCTGCTGTCTTGCCTTCCTGGCTGATTCCTTTCATGAATGAAGGAACCTAAGAACCTGAACTGAATGCTAAAGCCATTCAAAAGCCTTGCTATGCCTAGCTAAGGTCACACATCTATACGTTGCTTAACAGAGCTACTTTGCACCAATATGTGTCAATCCAATATATATATATATATATATACACACACACACACACACACACAAACTTATATATATTCAGGGGAATAATCAAGGGAATGAAGAATTGTGGTCTTATTCTGGAATGTGATCTTACGACCCTAACACAGCAATAATCAAGCTTCTATCTCTGGCTTGGTTACACCTGCATCACTTACTGACAGGTACTGTAAACAACTATGTAATTATTATGATTTCTGTGGCTTTATTACCATAAACAAAACAACAAGAACTGGGTCAAACTAGTGTCTTACTGTCACTTCAGACATCCATTTAATCATACCATGAAACATAATCACTCACTATGAACATGGATGGAATCTATTAGCACCTGATGCATTTATACATTTTTGTTCTTTATAATAGGAATTGAGTTTCTGAAATGTACAGACTTTATTATTCCCAAATTAATACATAATAACTATTTAACTCCCTGGGTTATGATGGTCCGTGTTACAATATTTTGACTTTACAGTTAGCATCCGCTCGCCAACAGTTTGTGTAGATCGCTAACAAAAACTCCAGATTGGAGGTAATCGTTGTATGATCAATATTATTATTGTTTTGAGAAAGACACAGCCGGAAAGAGTCAGCAATGTGTCGATATTCGATCTGTGCTGGCAAATAGGTGCTCAATCACTATGTGTGAAATGTTCAAATACGTGACCTGACGGCAGTGTTGATGCAGATGCCCGCCAGATATCTGGTGTGATAAATATCTGGACTTTGTCGGCGACTCCTGTAGGTGTGAAAGTGTCATGGCTGGCAATGTGTGAAAACAAGCTACAGCCAATGTAAGTGCAGGACACAGGGTAACAGGAAACCTGATGGGGGAATTTTAAAAGATGTTATAAAAGTTCCATTTGGTTAGAAACTGAAACTGAATGTTGGGTCACTAAAGACTGAAGGTATGTGACACTGTTTCCTGAAAGTTATATATATACAAGGATTATTTTGGCACGCGTTTGTAAATGTCGAGCTTTTGATTACAGTGTCTTAACAATTTGTGGTGCGTTGACACTGGAGTTGTCATTTCATTTACCAGACAGACCAGACAGAAGCATCTGCAATTCCTCCTGGTGAAAGCTCTTGTAGTGTGTGACCCAGTGTCGCCGATCAGTCCTGTAGTGTGCTAGCCACAATGACTTCAAGACTCCGGATTACAAGATAACAAGTCATGTAGTGTGAACAGTACAGCGATGTGATGTCGTGTAGTGTGGAAGCGGCTTATCTCGTTGATGGAAGAAGGTACATAATTAAAGTTCAGAAGCATTTTAGCTACCTTACTAATTACTCATAATCCTTTTTGAATTTGAGAACCTCAACATGCTGGAAACTTCATTTCAGCGTGAAGAAGCTGTGTCTATGTGATGTGAAGGAAGGAAGGAAGGAAAAAGAAAGAGAATATTTGTTGAGTCTCGGCACTTATATTTTATTTAACTTCTGAATTACAGCTCAACGGGTGCAATGGCCAGCCCTGCAGCTGCTCCCCCAGGTTTGGGAATTGGACACTGATGATGTTCTCCTTTATAATTCTGCCAACAATCCACTAAAAGGGAATTGGTGGGATACTGTAAAAAACATTTGTGAAGTTGCAGCATAAATTGCAGAATTTTGATTATGTTTTCATAAATAAGTGGATTCCTGTATTGATCAAGTTTCTATACAAAGCCCACTTATTAATTTGTGCAAAATCAGGTGAATTATCAGGTGTATTATCAATAATAATAACATTATTGTTGTTAATAATAATAATAATAAATAGTAATAATAGCAGTAGGCATAATAGTACAAACAGTATTCATTATGCAGTAGATGACCTCTGTTAATGAAATCTGTATAAATGCATTGTTGCAGATTTCCATTATATGTTCAAAAATTTTAGTTGGCTTTTACAGGGATGAATAGATGATTTTCCTCAATAGTGGGAACATCTATCTGAGAATGACCTTCACAGGTGTCCTCTTCTAGGACCGTTAGTATTCTGTCAGGTTGGATTTCTCCTGGAAGCCTTGTGACAGTGTGCAAATTAAAAAAAAAGGTGTTTCTGTCAGAGGCCAAGAACAGACAAGGTTAAACCCTGTGAAATATGGATAAGTGGAAACAAGCAGCTTTCTCTCCTGAGTGTATAGATCAGATTTTTTTATATTTCAAAGCTCTGTTGTAGCTTAACAATGTTCGTTAGGCACAAAAAGCACATAAAAGCATCTCTACTATTAAAACATGTACATTGAGAATGGCATTACTGCACATTGAAATGTTTTCTTTTAAATTTCAGATGTCTGAAGAAAGACGCACTGCCCTTGACGTTTGTTTTACAAAGCCTGTTGTAGGCCTCCTCAGTGCATATTAATCTGACCTTGCATTGACAACGCATAGTTATAATACGTTCTCAGATATCTAGGATATAAGCAGAAACATGCTGATTGACATTAGCCGAATCAGTCTGAGCCTTTTTTGACTGCTGGGGAAGTGTTTCACTTGTCTTCTGACAAAATGAAATTAGTTGCCTGCATGCTTCATTGTCTTGGCCAAATTCAAGAATAATACTGAGCTACTCAGATATATCAAACATGTTCATAGCAATGACATAGCAGCATGTGATGGCACTCTTATGATTATGAGAGTCATCCATAGTGAATAACGCAGTCTTCATCCTCGTTCTCTCTCGTCTTGCTCAGTAGCTTCTAGCTGCCTTGTCTACAGTTTCTCCCGATATCTTGAATGTGTTTTGATCTTCCTGTCAGCCTACAACTGCATACAACAGCCAAGATGCACATTTATCAGAGTATCGGAGCCCCTCCTCCCACCTCCCCTCCCAATCCCTGTCGGCACTTTCCACTCGGCCAGCCGTAATGGTGATGCGTAGATCATAGAGTGCGGCCCCGTCTCGAGGTCGCCATCCACCCAACAGAGATGTGCCAGATTGCTGTTATTGATGGGAGCTGCTGCCCCTCCTTGTTCTGCATCTCCAGCATCTGTAATCTCCGGTATGCGACAAGGCGTCCATTGATGATTTCCTTCACATTATCTGCTTCATCAGCATGAAATGCTCAATGGGCTGACTGCTGCCCACGGAAGGGTGTCACAGAGACCTGCTGATGATTTATGACAGAATTCTTCTTTTTTTTGCCTGCGATATCTCAAGTGAATGCCACTTATGGTTACCTACAGTGTGTGGCCTTCACTTGAAGGATGAAGATATGACATTGGTCCTCTTCTGATAATTTACTTCAGCCCTTTTGTTTTGCTCATGCTACGTTACTTATTCACGTGTCAGGCGGCTTCATGCCGAGTTATATGAATTTGCAATTCATATGAAATGCTGAAGGCTACAATGTCAGTGTCAGGTATAGCATTTTAAACTGGCTGACCTTAAGGTCCAGCTCCACATTGCATACTCTAAGCAATGTTAGGAAGCTGTAAAGACCAGGATTTAACTAAGTATCATGATGGGACTTAAGGAGTTTGGTAGAAAAGGTTTTATTATTCCAAGACCAGAGAAAAATCTGATATAAAACTTATTGGACCAAACCAACCCATCTATTCTGCCAGGTTTCCTGTCCAGTGATGTCAGTGTCTATCAAACTGGATACCACAGGAAACAGAGTAACCATGGGAACAAAAGACAAAAAAAATCCCATGACCATACCTATGGACATGGGCAGAGACACATCTAAAAGGAGTGCAAGGTCTAGTGGTTTGGGAGTAAACCAAATCAGCACGTAACCAGAAGAAGCCCAGTCTAACAGTGAGACACTACATGCAGACTCTACATGCAGGCTGCAGTGGAATTCAAACATATGACCATAAATGTGTTTCGGGATGTAATATTTTAATGGTTGCTATGGGGCTAACCATACAAAAACATAAATATGGGACTTAACTAGGCTAACCCAGTGGTTGGATGAAGAATTCTATTAACTATAGTCTTCCTACCACATGTTAGCTAGTATGTGATAATTCGTGATACAGTGATGTTTTGACAACATTGTAAATAGCTTCAAGGTGTGTTGTCAGTATTGGTTAGTTTTCCTGTTACTTCTTCAGAGAGACAGTAATTAAGGCAATTATATCATATTATGGTCATTCCCTGGCTTCTGATTTAATCCTACTAATATCCCAAAGATTATCACCTGCTCTTTTTAGACTTGAGGAGCAAAGTAATTTAGGACAATATGTGAGGTGTAATTGGTTAAGCTTGGATAGAAATGCTTGAGTATACTGATAGCATCTTTTCAGTCAATAAACTTAATTAATTTCTCATTACAGAGTGCACACACAAGGAAAGACGAAGGAGTTAGCTATGATGTAATGTCTTTCGATTTTCATTAACGGGAGTCAGACAGTGTTTAAAATAAGTGTGAATTCTTAATTACAAAAAAATCAAGGAGAGGTGGAGGTATATTATTCATGGCTGCAGTGGGTCTGTGCAACAAGATAAA
The DNA here is from genome assembly GCA_026780845.1 of Petrocephalus sullivani. Taxonomy (NCBI): domain Eukaryota; kingdom Metazoa; phylum Chordata; class Actinopteri; order Osteoglossiformes; family Mormyridae; genus Petrocephalus; species Petrocephalus sullivani. The sequence goes on from JAODKM010000001.1 coordinate 35,308,605, forward strand.
TGTGGCCTATACCTGACAATGAGAATTGTTTCATTTATCGTGAATTTTAAGTGCAAGTTGGTGTGGGGTCTAAATTCAATAAAATCGTATGTTCATATTTATCAGTGTAAAGCAAATTAAAGTTAATTCTAGCTGTTTTTAGCAAAAGCTTCATCCATATCTGAGTTGTCTCTTACAGTAGGTCTAATGACATGTGGAAGAACATATGGAAGGTCAGGCTTTGGGATAAAATCTTCACCTATTACACATAAGCATAAATCCACACAGCTCCTGAGTGATATTTTTAAATCTTCGTCTTGATGTGGATATTTCAAATATTAACACAGCCAAGACTGTTCTGCTCCTGCAGAGTTTGCTCATCATATCAAAGTCAGAATTTAGTGGCCATTACAATGAGCAAATGTACTCTATAGTCTTCATTTATCTGATGAATGGTGAAACAGCTGTAATGTCCTATGGCTATATGAGACATATAATAAGCTGTTTTTAGTTTGTTGGAGCAATGCTTCTCTCTTTCCAACATTCAAGCCAGCCCAGTGAGGTTCCCATTCTCTGTTGCCGTAGCTGCAGAACATACATAGCAAGGCACCAAACATCTGGCATATTTAATAGGGCGTTGAGGTAAGTTCAGGTAAGAAATAGTTGGCAACGCTGCATTTCAGGAATTTTGAGTCACTCTACGCTGCGGATGGGGTAAATGCGTTAATATTTTTAATCAGATTGATCCCGATGCTGGATTAATCCGCGTTAACGCGTCAATTTTGACAGCCCTAATATTTACCAAACAATATTTTAAATTTAAGATATTATAAAAACTGTCATTATGTGGACTGCTTTTGAGTCTGTGCCTTTGGTCTAAATATATAAGCATGTGAAACATGTTTTGCATATAAAAATAATTATCTGAAAATAGTTGGTTACTCATAGTTATTGTGTAAAGGTAAATAGAATGTTTTGTTATTACTTTTTTTAATAAATGACTCTTAACAATTAACAAACAGCATTAGTTAGCTGATAGATGTAAATTCTCCAAGCATAATATGCGCTTAATGCAGTTAGTGAAATTCTACTCAAAAGAGGAGGAAATGTATTTTATGAGCATCAGGAAGCTTTTTCTGCATTTAAATCTCTAGATTCAAATTTTTTTTTGCTATTGTGGTGTGGCAGTTTAAAATGTCCCTGTAGATGAGATTAGCTTAATATTCCTTCGCAGAGAGTACATTTTCTTTCTAATTACGTAATGCAGTAAACTGCCAGAGTTTGAATGAATGCAATACATTAGCCATATTTGTTCATATTTCATGCCCTGTGCTTTTTTTAATTACAATTCTGTTATTGTTATCACTAGGTTGAACAAAGTGTACCATAACTCAGATTAGGGAAACCACTGACCGTTAACGTTTAAATTGTGCCTCCATTCATTTCTAATGAAAGGTCTTTTCAAAGACAGGGCAGAATGTGGACTGTGTTTTATGTGATTTTCTGTATTAAAGTCTTTTGCTAGTTGTCGGGATATTGAAAGTAATGCTTTGTCTGCCTTTGCTTAATATTGTTTTCTCTTTTATATTCAACTTGGCTGTTTTGAGTCTTATTTCTCTCATTCCTTTCACTCATTTTCCTCATCTTCATTTATTTTGTAGACTTAAGCCCTTTCAGTTATAACCATGACACAAACTAGCTCAGAAATCATGTTTCAAGGGGAAAGAGGCTCCTCTGGTTATTTTAATTTTCCTGATTGGTCTGATGTGTTACATCTTTGCATTTTATTGATTGATAATTTGAGCTGTTTCAGTCTATAAAGTGTGTTTTGTATCCCCAGCCATAGCTAATCAGCTGCACTTGGCATGGCTCTCGATCACCCAAAGGCGGATGCGTTTTGAGTGGAGAAAGCTAGAGGTCTGAACATATGACGATAAATAGTCTGATCCTCACTTTACAACCAGGTTATTTTATCTGTTTTCCAAAAATACTTATCCAAGTAACAATGAGCTTAAAGCCTGTTGTCTCAAACATGGGGGAGGGGACATCCAGGAAGGGATATAGTGTGATTATTTCCCTAAACACACACACATGTTTGTATTGTTATCTTAGTGAGGACCGTCCATGAATTTCTATGGGAAAAACCCTAATCCTAGTCATGACACCCTTACCCAGCCCTAACCTTAACCATAAGTAACCAAATAAAATACTAGACTTTGCATTTTTTCATTTTTTGATTGCATTCACAGATTTTTATAAAATGAAGTGTGATGGAGTGACATCCAGCCTAGGAACTGTTCTTCGTTTTTTCTGGATTTGTGAGGACCAAAATATCTCCAAAACCTGTACACACACACACACACACACACACAAATACATATTCCATGTATACCAATATTGGGGTTACTCCAAAGAAAATATACAGACACATTTACTAAATTGTTTTTAAAACGTAAAATGAAAACAAATATGTTTTTAAGAATACCTTTCTTTTTAATACAGTCTTAAATGATTAAATAAACCCTACAAGTGAAATTACAGATGCTTAATATATATGTCATTTTGCAGAATTACATACTCCTGCTTTGCTATATGTCCCAATATTTCACGATTTTCCTACGGTCCAGAATTACATTCTGTTTGTTAGCTTCTTGGTTTTTTGCAGATTTTAGAGAATTACAATACATTTGTGCAGGTGACTACGCAGCAACAACAGATCAGTTATGACGTAAATAAAATAGGGCAGACTGTATTTGAAGAAGAATGTTGAATGGGAAAGTGAAATAAAATGGATGCAGTGCTTTCCACAGTGGTAAAGATGCAGCTGGTGCATTTGTGTCTGATGTATGACATTAAAATGCCAAGCTTTGGGTCCTGTCAATTGTGTCCTAAATGGTCAAGGGGCAGGACAGGCTATACAGCTTTTGATGCAGGAGAGAAATCCGGAGGAGGCTCCGGAGGGAGGGGAATCACTGAGCCAGCCTAATCTCTGGATATGACTGGCCAGGCCACCAACTAGGGGCAAGGTTAACAGAGGGAGAAGGTGTGTGCTTTGAGCGATGACCAGAGGGCCAGGACTGATAAGGAAGAGCACGTATAGGAGGTAGGGGAGGGGTGGAGATGGGGGTCATGAGAAAAGATAAGGAGAAGCTAATCAGATAGCAGATTAGTTTGGGCAGAGATAACCAGGTACTTTTTGAATTAGATCCCATCTGAACAGAAGGAGAGAAAACGGCATAGGAAAAGTGAAGTTTGGCCAATGTTTGACTCAGCAGATGACTATAGACAGTGAGGAAATGACATCAGAAATAGGTCTGGTCCTGACAGGTAGAAGGAAGACATTTAGGGTTAGGATTAGAGGCTAGAGCAGGGGTGAGCAAACTTATCCTCAAAGGGCCAGTGTGTACACAGGTTTTTGGGATAACCAGTCCTTTAACGCCAATCAGTCCTCTAATTAGGGAGTTGCAGCAAAAACCTGCACACACAGCGGCCCTTTCTGGATAAGATTGCCCACCCCTGGGCTAGAGCATGATATTCCAGAGCAGATTGGCCTGGGTCACCAAATTTGTCCTAGGGTTTGGATATGAGGTCTCACATTTAAGATATACAAGCTCTTGATTTGAGAAGCACAAACATATACAAATTTACAGTGGACAACAGACTCCTTTTGTTAGTGATCTTCTATAACTGCGTATCCAGTAAAGTGTCATGGTGTTGCCAACGAAGTCACATTAGTCCAAAATGGACTAAGGAAAATTGCAAATGATTAATAATAAATAAACATTTATTTCACTGCCTCTCACCCCAAGGGGAGCGGTCAAATCAATGGAATTAACAACAATGCTTGCTACTAACAAATAGGGAAGTGTGTTCACATGACCCTCAATCTCAGCCCTTCAGTAAAATTTATGATGAAGCCTTGTTCCTGAATGTATCGTAGAGGCACGGAGAGCCTTGAGAAAAAATGAAAATCGATGGCCCTTATGTTTTTACAGCTGCTTTGAAATGGACTTACGCCGCTTTAGTCTAAAGAGATTTTGGTGGCTGGGATCACTGAACTCGTCTAGACAAATAGACCCTTTCTGTGAGTAATGTCCCAATGCTGAGTTTGTTTGTAAAATATGCTGGCCGCTGCAGGCTGATGAATATCCAAAAGCCGTTATACGTCATGTAATTTACCTGACTCCCCTTGATCTCACCAGAGAGTGGTTTTGCAGTTTAGTCTGTACCCTGCTGTTCTACCACCTGTGAGCCTCAAGAGCTATGAAATTAGCTTTAATAACAAAAAAATTTTGCATTATTGATTATTCTGTGCGCTCAAAAAAACTTATTAATAAAACATTATTATTATATTACATATTTTAATTGAATCTCTAGACTGACCCCAGTTCATGGTACTGATCCTAACTAGTTGTAAAATGGAATTCTTTTATATTGTAATTGCATTTTTATTCCATCAAGCCACAGTCATACTAGTTATATTTTTAACAAAAGCTAAGATTATCAGGGTGGTACGGTGGCCCAGTGGGTACTGGAAGCCATGCAAGTTATGCTCAAAATGACTGACTTCTCACATCTTATCTCACCACTGCACCAACCCACCACACAACAGTATGCCAACTTCCTAAATTAGAAAAAAATAAAACGGAGGGAAATGGAGGCCGCACAGACAGGGCTGGGCCCCTTAACACATGCGGCTAACTAGCTAGCTAACGGGAGTCAGTCAGTTATTAATGCTTTTGTTGTTATTGTTGTTGTGTTGCTGTTGTTGTTGCCATTATTTTATTTTATTTAACAGTTTGCACAGTCATGTGTCCAGGGATGGGGGATTTTTCATGTCCAGCCCCACCCTGCGTCTTCCCTTCATGACTTCAAATTAGCCACACCTGAGCCTTGTTAGTTTTACCTCTTGTTTGTGCCCTCTCGTTAACTAGTCACAGATGCTTTGTGTTTGCTCCCTGATTAGTCCTGTATATTTGTTTTTCAGTCCTGTCACCCCCATCTGGTCATTGTATGCTGTGCTCCCTGTTCCTTAGCTCTGTGCCCTTGGGGAGGTTGTCGGTTCAAGCCCAGCCTTGGCACATCTGTGGGTTCTTAAGCAAGGCCCTTAACCCCCAGCTCTCTGGGTGCAGCCAAACTTGCTCTCATGGTGAGCAAGGTTGGGGGAGGTGAAAAAAAAGAATTGCCCCACCGAGATAAATAAAGTATCTATTATTATTATTCCCTACCCTTGAATAAACGCCCCCATTAGGGGGTTTGCCTGCACAGCTACATCCTGGGATGTTCTTTCCCTTGCACTGTGACAGGTTTCTATTCAGTGTGTTTGGAGTTTGCGTGTTCTCCTTGTATTGCGTGGGTTTCCTGCAGGTATGACTTATGCCTACAGTCTAAACAGATAAAATTAGCCTGATTGATTTCCCTCAATTCCCCAGAGAGCATGCCCATCCTATATGGGATATATGGGATTCGGGTCCCCCCCACAACCCTGACCAGGATAAGTATTTATTTAGAAGATGGCTGTAAATATCCAAATATTATCAACATGGAGATGCCATGCAATTTAAAACAGACTGAAAGGCTATCTAAATATCGTGAATTCATTATAAGGGAAAAGATTCTCACTTAATTTCACCTACTCAAGTTGTTAGCTTTAGTTATCAATTAAAGACTAACCTAGATAAACAGAATGCAGATATAGTTTTTTAAATACAGAGGTGTACTGAGTATACTGTGTGCAATTATTATCTTTCAGAGTGTGCCTGTCATGCCCTCCCGTCCGACCCTCCTGTGTGCCATGCCCCCTCATCACCCTCGTGTGGAATCCCTGCGTTCGCCAGCTGTTTCTCGTTGATTGTTTATTAGTGCTGTGCATTTCAGTCCATGTTCAAGTCTGTTTCCTCCCAACCGGGAGATTTCCGCATTCCTGTGTTCGCCTGTTCCCTTGTCCCCTCCCGACGTGACAGTGTCCTCATGGAGCATGGTGTTCAGCAGAAGTAGCTTTTCAGGCAGATCAACTGCTGATGGAATTTGTCATAATGAGATGAAGTGTAATTATGGTACTCTTTTGGTTACCTTGACAACATTCAATTTAATTTTTTTTATATATATTTTTTTCAAAACAATGCTTTCAAATTAACTGCTGTACATTGGGAAAGATCTGTTGCTTCAAAGCAGTGGTTTGCTGTGAAATGCTAGATAGCCTTTGTGCACCAGTCCCTTCATCTCAAATTTACAGAGGCTGATCATAGAGGTATTTCAGCACCACTAGCTTGCATCTCATTCTGAATGCTTCAGTTCTACCAGTCAGGCTGTCGATAACTACAAGGCAGTAGAAACAGGAAAAAATAATTTAGAGCAAGGGTAGGCAATCTTATCCACAAAGGGCCGGTGTGTATGCAGGTTTTTGGGATAACCTTTAGGTCAGCTGTTCAAACCCAGGTGTGAG
>JAODKM010000001.1:35315257-35325950 GCA_026780845.1 Petrocephalus sullivani
GTACGCTTGGAACCTCGGCTGAGGTGGTACTAAAAAAGGGACCAGGTACCAGGTACTGTTCCCAGTGGAAACCCCCCAAAAGTGAGCTGAACTGAACCGTGTCGTGCCGTACTATGCAGTGGAAAAGCGCCATTAGATTGCTTGCATCCCTTGCATGATACCACTACACCAGCAGCGCAGGTCGGTATACCAACATCAGGAGACCTTGGGCTGTAGGTAGATGTCAAAATTAGTAGAAGGGGAATATTGCCTGATTCAAATTATGAGCATACCTGTCAAAGCATTAACGCAAATGACAACCATTTCCCAGAAGCAAACTGCCCTACCCGGGAATCGAACCCAGTTCACATGAATGGAAATCTTGCATGATACATCTACCCCAGCAGCGCAATAGCGAAATAATGACCAAGAGACACTGAAACTGTGACCATTGGCCACATGCAAACAATACGTGCGCTGCCCAGGAATCGAACCCAGGTCGCAAGAATGGCAGCCTTGCATGATACCACTACACCAGCAGCGCAGGTCAGTGCACCACCATCAGGAGACCTTGGGCTGCAGGTAGATGTCAAAATTAGTAGAAGGGGAATCTTGCATGATACCACTACACCAGCAGCGCTTTTGAGCGATGGTCCATCAGGAGATGTTGGGCTGCACATAGATGTAAAAATGAGTAGAAGTGGAATCTTACATGATCCAAAGTATGAGCATACTGTATGAGTTACAATAAACTCATTGTAAATTGAAAATACCGCAAGTCCAATGTGAATATGACATGACACACCAGGGCTTTAAGTAGACAATGTTCTATGAGAGGTTTATGCTTCTGATCACTACTGAGACTGAGAGCGTGGCTATGTGGATGCTGCCATCACCCTACATTACCCTATCAGTCTCAGTATCAGTATTGTATAGCATATCACTAACCAGGCAACAGATCAAAATTCAAAGTTTGATGACAACCAAACACTCCTCCTCAAATACAGTCTGCCCTGGTTTAATTAACAACGTGCACTAACTCATCATAAAGATGTCCATAAAACCATAAATGTAAAAATTATTATTTTTACTAAATGAGTTGGCATGGAATCTCTGTTGGTCAAGAATAGGATTCTCTGCATGATATCTCCATGTTATGTGGGTTTCCTCCAAGTACAGCTGGCCTTTGGTTATGACATGCAGAGAATTGGTGTTTCTACTCATAATGTGTGATTTTGTACGTGTCTGCAGTGAGCTGGCATCCTTCATTTTAGGCTCTGTCTCTTTTTAAAGTGATCATGTACCTCAAAAATACCTTACATGGGGATGAATATAAAACATGTTAAAGAGCTCAGTACTTAGCAATGCATATTTGAAATTCACCTGTCAGAAAATATTTTTAAATTATTTGTTAAACAACTTCTTGAGTGCTGCAATGACTGGGCTTTGCTGTTTGCAGAACCTGTGATCCCCTTTCTCAGCCTGGTTTATTATCAGTCTTTGTTTGAGCTAATTATTCTTTTTATAGTTATCCTTTCAAAACAATTAATGCTACGTGGACCGCAGTTGTCATTCCGTTCAGGTTCTGGGGCACATGTTGTCCACTTTGAAGTCACTGTCGTTCTTGTAGCTTTGCCATACTTTATTCCTGTAAAGTTGTTATTCCGCTTGAGTGCAGACCGGCTCCACTCTATAATATTTCATTCATCAGAACAATTAAAGCGGAACATTGGTTCTAGGGCGATAATTAGAGTTTGAAAAGTGAACTTGGCCCACCACCAGGGCAAGACAGCTTGATTACTTTAATTTACTTGCTTTTACTTTTTAGAGCCATGTTTAGCAAGCTGAAAAATAACCATGAAATGAATTGCAGTAGGTGAATGTAGCATTTGAAACAAGGGCTCTTAATGAGTGTAGGCCTTCTGGAGAGCGTAATAATTTCACTCCAGCTGCATTCCAGTTTTATAACTCCTTGGCTGCATTTTACCAGATGCCAATCTGTTGGATGTTTCTATGAATATTTGTGGCTATGTTCAGAAACTGTTGGATGGCTGTAGTGAAATCTGCTTGATTTGTCTTGATTCATCAAGGTATTTGTCGATGAAATACAGTATTTGCAATAGAGCACATGTTTGGATGGATATAAGCTGGTGTATACTATGTTGCTTTAGCCCTCTAACCCAAATAGATAGATAGTTACTTTATTAATCCTGATGGAAATTGCAGAAAAAAATCAAATGTCAAATTAAAATCCTGACACTAGAGCAAGACGTACAGCAGCAAAGCTCCACCTTTCATTTCTTCTGCTTCCACTTTAAACAATCCAACACGCTCATAGTTTTCCTGGTTTCGATCCCCACCTTTATTTTTCATTTCTCAATTTTTAAATTGAGTTGAGACCTTTGCTGCCCAGTCCTCATATGCTTTGGTTTTCTGTTCCATCCATGAAACATCTCACAATTCTCTTAGTTTTTAGAGGTGAATAAATTAAACATAAATTTGAAAATTAGCCTTAATTCACCAGTTCTATCAGAGCACATTCTCTTTAATATTTAAATGTGATGATCTGGAAGTTTTCCCTCTGAATTATGTGCAGAATGCAAAAAAATCCATCTTAATTCTTTGGATAAGCTGCTTTAAAAGCCACCTGCTGTTTACCTGTGAAAAAACAGATGAAGTTCAGCAGGTAGCGTGGTGGTCAAGGACTGTGAGTCCGGAGAGATGCCCAGCCTTATTAGCAGGATACTAAATGAATTGCCCCATTATCAACATTTGGCTGTAAAGAGGGGTAGAAATGTAACTCACTTTATAGTAAATATCAGTCAAAATAATGGCAATAATAAAATAATAATAAAATGGTCTATCATGCACTCATAGAAATATGCTGATTCTATGTGTTGGACTATTTAAATTCAATATTCATGTGATAATCAGTCTGAAAATCAGCATGCAGAACTATTTGCATTTAAAATTACCCAAAATAGAGCCCATTACACAACAGGCAGTTGGCGCACTTTTTGTCAACCTAAAAACCACATTGGCATTGCTGTAATCTTGGTTTGACCTCCATCAAAGGGCCTCTCTCTCCCAGTGTAGGGTATATTGCAAACATATGGTTAGTAGGCATTTTTCTACACAAAATCTGGTGTATGATTTTGAATCTGGGTTTAATTCCGCACAAGCATTGCTAAAGATCCTTGGATTTAGGGTTTATCAAACGACTGACCTTAATGAGGGCTTAGGAGATGGAGATATTTAACACCCCATTTAACCTGTGCATCATGAAGATGGAAGATGTAATTGTGCATACTCTAAATGTGATGGTCTAATCTATTTAACACTGTTCCCTTATACAGTATGTTATTCAATTCCACCAATAACAAGTCTTTTAACTTTCACCATTCAAACAAAAAGTCAGATATTTTTATTCATGCCAGGTTTTCCATTAACTCCTCATGCTACAGGATATGGACCAATATTTTTTTCAAGCAAGTTGATGATGATATAAAAACACCTTATAGTACTTTCAGAGATTTCGATAATTTAGGTGGGCTGCCAAGTGGTATCTGATGTTGCGGTACTCTCAGCACATAAATATTTCAGTATGTTATCCTTCATGTAAGTTAGGATTCGGAAATGGAAACTTTCAACAAGAGGAAATGCTGTGTCAGGTGATTCAGGAGTCTGCACTGTTCTGGTTGACCACACCTTAGTAGTAGGTATATTAATGTTCTGCATGCCTCAGTTCAGCTGGAACCTTGACACATAAAATACATGCCGGGATATCAACTTGAGGGAAATGGTTGTATTGTGCTTTGTCATTTCGTTTGTCAGAGGGTTTTCTTGCTCTCTGTGTTTACGAGAGCCACGTCTTTGACCAATGATAAGTGACAGCTCAGTTATTTGTGTGTCTGCTAGGACTTGTTTGCTTCTGCTATTGCATATAGGTGAAGGAGGTCTGCCTGGGTTAGGAAATGATGGCCACTTTTCTGCTCTGCGTTGCTTGTCCTGTTTTAAATGACGAAGTAAACTTGACGGGTTGCCTTTTTAGGTAGCTACAGTCTTGAAGAAAGTTGTTAATTTGAGAGTTACAGCCAAAAACTGCTGAACATGCATGCTTGACTTTTTCAGTGCCAAACTCTTTGATTCTCTTCCATACTGATTTTGTTGAACTACAGTAAGGATATTATGATCTGCACATATCTGCAATGTATTTAATTACCCCAAAAGGAACATGCATGTGATTACTAGCGAGAGCAACACTAATACATATCGTACAGTATGAGCTCATTTTCTAAATGCTGCGTCAGCAGAAGATCTGCAGCTCTGCTTGAAAAAGTGTTTGTTCTCATTAAGGGCAAACAATCAAAGATCTGAAAAGGATTCTCTTCAAGGATGGTGGTGTTGTGGGTGATTGGGCAGGTGATGAAGTGCATAGTAAGGTTGACTTTCAAGAGGAGGCACTGTGGTCAAGGTCAGGTTAGTTAACCATAATGCTTAAAGGCAGCAATCCAAAACAGATTAAGTAGACACTGTTTTGGTCCTGCTGGATGAAAGCTTTTTCAGAGAGAAATATTTGATAAGAGGCATAATGTTCTAATTTTATGAGCATTGAAAGAGCGTAACAGCTGAAATCAGCAATGAATTAAAGTAATTAAAATTTAAAAAAATTAAAAAAATATATTTTTCAAAAATTGTAATTTAAAATAGGTGCTTGTTATGTTTAATTGAACAAATTTATTAAGGCTTTGTTTCCCTAAGTAAAGTAATAAATCTAATACTATGGGAAAACAAACCCATTTTTTGCTAATTTCTTGTTTTGTTGTTATCATGTATGATAAAAAATCTACTGAGAAATACAATATGAAGTGAAATGTACTTTGCTGAATTCAGTGTCCATTAACTCAGAGCTAGGGGGTTCGCTATCAGAAGTAGGTGAATTAAGACTGTCCTCCTCAAGTTTATGCAGTAATGATGGTTGATGTTATCTGTTTTTATGGGTGGCCATCTGTTGCTTGCTTTTTTTAGATTTGTCTGCCTATTATAAATTCAACAAGCATTCAGCAAGCATAATTATTTTCACATAAATAACATAAACTTAACTGTGTGTATTTTCTTATGTGCCATTTTGATGGTCGAACTATTGTGCCAATGTACCCATGTCAAAAGAGGAAGTTGGTGTAAATTTACAGGTGTACATTTTACAGGGAACAATGTTTGCATGTCAGTGATAATTGTCCTCGGCTAGAAATGCTTCATTTAGTTTACAATTGAAAAAAAACAGAGGCAGGCAATATAAGCGGCAGTTAATTCAATGTTTTAATGAGATCTACTCCAGGACGTAGATGTTAATGAGCATCCAGAATTAACATGCTACTAGGTTTAGTTTGATCTCAGTTGGAGTGGGGCGATATATGCACACTCGGGTTCTAAAACAGAAAAACAATGAATTAGCCTGATCACAATTAGAAGTAGTTCTCAAGAAAGCTTTGGCAGTCCAGATTCAGTGAAGCCACTGATACTGCACTGAACATAAGAATGGGATTCGCTGGCGCTGGATGTTTTGATGTAACTAAATAATAAACATTTTTCAGTGTTCACTACACTTTTTTTTTGCAAATGCAAATGGAACAGCAGTAACTGATGGAGTGAGATCACTGGGGAGCAGCTCTTGAAAAAGTCTGGTTCATTTGGATAAGAGAGCTGAATCATCAATCAGCCGTCGGTCTCAAAAGACGGGTGCTGACATGGAGGTAATGCACCTGGCTGAGAGCATGGACCCCATGCTGTGACATGATCACTGGCACGCCAGGAGGGCACTGCCACCCACTTGCCTGCCAGAGAAATAGAATACTGGAGGAGGGGGTGTAGGTGAAACAGGAGAAGAGCAGGGCTAGGTGTCTAGGTGTGTGTCTGTACTCTTCCGCTCTTAGGTTTGACGTTGCTGGTAGAGTTCTCACTCATCACATAAAGAAAAATAAAATGTTATGTTCCATTTTGAACAAATACAGGACATGATATGATATGATATGTCCTGTATTTATTCAGATTTAAAGTGGAAACCTTAACTGTTGGTGTTTGTGCCAAGGGTGTAGTTTTGGTTTCAATATGGATAAGAACCGAATCGGGCACAAATTCCCTGCCTTCCTAAAAACAGTATTCACACAATATTGGTAGGGATTTGTCCCTGCCGCCCATACCCAAATCCATGCCCTTGTTGTAAGCCCTTGCATTCTGCATTAATGCACAAATATGTCACAAATGTCGCACTTACTAATGTGTTAGTCAAGTAGATGTTTAATCTAATTTTAATTGTACATACTTAGTGCAGTACACAGTTAAAAACATTGTAAATGTACAATGAATAAAAGCAGAAGCAAGAAAACTAAAAGAAACTCTCCAGGCATACTGCCAATAAACAGGGCAGAAACTATAGGATTTATACAATGCTATGTTCTATTATGCCATCTGTGGATCATCACACTGCCTGCAGGTCAACCCTCTTTTCAGCTATCTGCAGGCCAGCCTTCATTCCTCTAGTGACCAGCGGCTCTGCCTGTGGTCTGCTGTATCCATGGCATGAACCCAGTATCCTCGTTGTGTGCAGGGAATCTGGCCATATGGAGATGGGCATTTTTGTTGTTCTATTGTAATGCATTGAGTTAGTTATTCTCTATTGTGCTGCCATCACTGTGTTATGCCTGAGTGATGGCATTTGATTAGTTAGGTCTGTGGGGAGGTAAGCAAGCATGGAATTAAAGGTGACAATGTATTGACGACAACTATGTTCTTGTGTGATCCAATATAACATAACAGTGCCATTAGAGATCACGGGTTCCCCACCAGCAGATTCTGCAGAACTTTAAAGTTTCTCCTCTACTTCTTCAGAAACCAGTTGAGAGGCATCGGAATAGGTATAGCATGGTCATATTTACTCAGTCTAGCTATTCTGTTCTTGCTGCTACTTTTTAAATCCTTGGCAAGGAATTACAGTAGTAATTACAAGAGTCAGATCCACAGTACTATATATAAACATTAATTAAAAAATGTTCTTAACAGGGTTTAAATGAGAATTAAACAACAGGTATGCATCAAAAATTACACCATGTCTATGGGTTTGTTCAGTGAACGCAAGCCCTCGGGGTTCTGAATACAAGGCATTACAGGTGGTGCTACTGCCTAGCAGTTGGGCTTCTGCTTTATCAGTATTTTGAGACAGATCTTCATCCATCTCTTTAATTACTAAAGCAATTTACTCATGGTCATTTGATACAATCAAAAGATATATTTGTGTGTCATCAGCATAGGAATTGAAGTTAATTTTATGCATTTGCATTACCGTCCCCAGAGGCAGCATGAAAAGAGAACAGTAAAGGTCCTAGCACCGATCCTTGCAGGATTCGATGTTTCAGAGCAGTGCCATTCTCCATGTTCTACACATACTCACAAGCTACACTCAGATTTTGTTTTTGCTGCTTTTTTAGTTTTTTACAGAAGCCTCCGTTTAACTGTGCAGATCCTGCGCTGCCTGTGTGTTTCGGCCTCAGGCCATAGTGGCATGTTACTGAAGTATCAGCTTTTGCAGTCATATCCATATTGGAGTCAATCCCAAGAGGCACAGGATGTAAGACAGGCTACATCCTGGATGGGACAGCGGAGTCCACTCCAAGACACTTAGATGCATGGACAGCCACTGGCCCAGTCAGACCCTAAAAGCAGTTTAAGATTTTCCTGAACAGAATATCTGTGTAATGTGAAAGAAACCCAGCATGCTTGGAAGAAACCCACTGAGGGAGAACATAAGTCTGCACAGACAGAGCTGGGCCGAGATTCAAACCCAAAGCTCCTGAGCTCCAAGAAAGCATTGCTATTGACTACCCTTATGAAACAAAAATATAAGGGAATATATTGGAAAATATTAAATTTCCATATTCCCAGAAGCTGCGGCTGTATTGTGGAGGGTGCTTGTCATACTGTCCATAACTGTACCATTTGACCACCTCACCATGACGACTTAATCTAGGAAGGACTGTCAGTTTTCTTAGAGATAACACAAAAGCAATCTGTCATTAACTCTCATTTGGGTAAAATAGTAGCCATGGAAGCTCATCTGGATTTGGGTCCTATGGGATGTTTCATTCACTAAGTGGCTTAACTTACCTTTTGAGATGTTACCCTGTCCATTAATGGTACATGGGGTCGATGGTAAGCCTCTTACACAGAAAAAATAACTCACTGCTCAGTGTCACTCACGCTGCAGGTTGGAGTACTACTTAAGGAGGACATTCAGCTGTTTGTGTTGACCTCCACTAGAGATCCACTCATCCTGGGTCATCATTAACTGAAATATCATAACCCACACACAGACTGGTCCTCGGGCAAATTGATTTCCTGGTCATCTACCTGCTACTCCTGATGTTTAATGCAGCCTCGTCGAGTCTCTTCTATAGAGTGCCTGGAGCCCGAAAACCTCACATCAATTCCAAAGGAATATCTAGACTACAGCAATGTTTTAAGGCTTTTGATTTACCCCTGCATATATTTTGTGATTACGCGATTGATCTGCTGGAGGGCGCCCCCCTCTCTGAAGGGGTGCTTATAGTCTTTGTCTGGGAGGAGGCAATGAATGCTTGAATCACCAACGGTCTCAAGCAGGAGATAATTAATAATGTTTTCTTTTTTGTTAAAAAAATGGATGGAGGTCTCCGTCCCTGTATACATTACAGGACTTTGAATACCATGACCATCAAGCGAAGAGACACACTACTGCTTATCCCTTCTGCCTGTATTTTTACCAGGCTCGAGCTGCGCAACGCATTCAGTCTCGTCAGGATCAAGAAGGAGGACCAGTGAAAGACTTTCTGATTAACACAGGGCGGGGCTGATTGCAGGCTGTGCGAGTGGCCCGATGGATTTATGGTCTGTCTCAGACCAACTTTAGAGTCGATTCTAATTGTGAGTTTAACTAAAAGTGAGTTTAACTTCGGATAGATCAAATTGTATAATAATCCGTCACCACATTCACATTCAGACGGATTTTACCATAAGTTTGATACCAAACATGGCATCCCATTTTAGGGTCAATGTATTCTTTATATTAATTAATGTATATTTTAATTTATCCTGTGCATACTGATTATCACCATCAATGCATAGAATGCATGATTATGTTGCACATCTCGCAGTTATGACACTTTTAGGTGAATGTTACCAAAGTTATATTCCATTGCATACGGTATGTCTTAGTTGGAGGTTAGTTTGACAGTTGTCATTACTCCAGTAAAAGAACAGTGTTAATTAAACATTGACAAATTATAAAATGTGGTAAACTTGACTGTTACAGGAGTTTAATACACAAGTTAAACATACATTGCTTGGTTTTTTTTGAGACAAAGAAACTGAGGAAAAAGGCGCCAATGGCTAATTCATGGGGCCAGATAAGGAGCCACTCCGTCCCTCTCTGTGCAGGTTTGGGGGGGGGGGGTGGGGGGGTTTCCAGCCGTGGGTGCGGATTCAAACCCCTGGTTCTCCTATGTCATATGGCCAACTCGTAGCCTCAGCGGGCATAAAACTTGGAATGCTGGGCCTGCATGGGCGTGTGATCCTACTGACATAAGCTCTCCAATGTCTGGCCTCCTCCTGGTTGGACATGCCCAAAACACCTCAACAGGGAGTTGTCTAGAAGGCATCCAAGATAGATGCTCAAACCACCTCGAATGGCTACTTTCCATGCAGAGAAGTATTGGCTCTTCTTTGAGCCTCTTCCGAATGTCTGAGCTACTCACCCTGTCTCTAAGGCTGAGCCCAGACACCTTGGCCCTTGCATCCACAATCTCATTCTTTTGGTCACTACTCAGAGATTATGACTATAGATCAGGGTAGGGACGTAGATCAACTGGTAAATCGAAAGCTTTGCCTTCCGGCTCAACTCTTTCTTTACCACAACAGACTGGTACAGCATCTGCATTACTGCCAATGCTACACCGATCCATCTGTCAATTCCTTACTCCCTTCTTCCCTCACTCATGAACAAGAACCTATTTAAACTCCTCAGCGTGAGACAGCAACTCATACCCCACCAGGAGAGGGCAATATACCTTTTTCTGGTCAAGAACCATAGGTTCAGACTTGTAGGTGTTGATCCTCATCCCAGTCACCTCACACTTAGCTGCAAACCACCCCAGTGCATTCTGCAGGTCACTGCCTAATGATGCCAACATGATCCTCGACATCTGGAAAAAGCAAGTCTTGAGGCCCCTGAATTGGACCCTCTCTGCCCATTGGCTATGCCTAGTCAGGACTCTCCGAGGGACACAATCATATGTCTTTTCCAAGTCCACAAAATACATGTAGACTGGTTGAGCAAAATCCCATGAACCCAGTAGTATCCTTAAGAGGGTAAAAAGCTGGTCCAGTATTCTGTGACCAGCACGGAATCCACAATGTACTTCCTGGATCCCAGGTTTGACCAATGGATGGACCCTCCTCTCCAGTACCCTGGCATAGACCTTCACAGGGAGGCAGAGTAGAGTAATTCCCCTGAAGTTGGAACACATCCTCCAGTCCCCTTTCTTAAAGATTGGGACCACCACCCCAGTCTGCCAATCCAAAGGCACTGTCCCCAATGTCCATGTAATGTTAAGAACATAAGAAATATACAAACGAGAGGAGGCCATTCGGCCCATCAAGCTCGCTTGGGGAGAACTTAACTAAT
>JAODKM010000001.1:35342289-35355181 GCA_026780845.1 Petrocephalus sullivani
GGGGGGGGGGTGTGTTGTTAGGTTATGTGTTTTCTTCAGTCACCACAAGGAAACTCAATTTTATAAAAATATATGATTGCAATCAAAAATGTTGAAATTCTTTGGTTACTTATAGTTAAGGTTAGAGCTGGGTAGGGGTTAAGGCTGTCATTTCTGGGATTAGGGTTTTTCCCTTTGAAGTGAATGGATGGTCCCCACAAAGATATTAATACAAACATGTTTGCGTGGATTATGTTTATATTACATTGTGGGGACCAAATATCCCCAGGATGTGATAAAAACCTGTTATTTTGACGTTGTGGGGACCCCTTTTCAGGTCCTAACAAAGATCTGTGAATGCAGTCAAGAAACTAAAACTGCCAGAAGTCTCATACAGTATATTGTTTGGTTACTTATGCTTTAGGTTATGGCTGGATATGGGTTATGGGTATCATGTTGGGATTATAGTTTTCCCAAAAATTGAAAGGATAGTCCTCACAAAAAATATAATTACTAATGTGTGTGTATGTGTGTGTATGTGCTTTCATTTGGTGTCCTTTCTAGTATCTATTCTGGCTTCTGCCTCCTGGTTGTGCATCAACATTTTTAAAAATGCATAGATTGAAATATAAATATTGACATAGTGGTTTATTACACTTTTTGTAATGGGGCATAGTGAATTTTCAAACAACATCATTTAATATGATAATTTGCATACTGTCTTCTTCTGGATCATCAGAGGTATTACATATGTCTTCAGTCTGTGTGTTGGTTGCAATAAAGACTTTCGAGATGAATTGAAAAGAACAATGAAGCTGACTTACTGTTGTCAGGTTCTGCTGAGTAAGGTGTGGAGAGTAGCTGCAGCAAATCGATCTTCTACACTCTAAGTAAGGAAGGCAGAGGGGTGGGGGGCATCACTGGCCTTTCAAATGTTAAGGAGTTTTCCTCAACTGAAAATACATGTCTCACATTCATCAGTGTACTGACATAATATCAACCCCTGCATTACTAATCAAAAAAGAAAATGAATCAGGAAAAAGTGTACTTACTTATTTATCGGTAGTAGATGACATATGAATGTTGGCAAAATGGTGGCTTTCTGCCATGACAATTATGGGTTCCATTACTCCCCAGGCTCTATGTATTTGGAGCTCGAATGCTTTCCCTTTTCATGCACAGGTTTCCTCTCAAGGTCCAAGAACAATATCAGGTTAGGTGGATAGGAACCTTTCAAAGATACGAAAACTGCCCACAGAGTATGACTGTGTCCACGTGATGTGCCGACATCTCACTGAGGGACGTCCAATACTCAGTTTGAGTGTTTGTTCTCGTTTGTACTTCTCTGCTTTTACAAGGATAAAAACTTGCTGTAACTGGGGGATGTAATGTTTACATTTTATGGCTGCTGTTTCCCATCCTGAAAATTCCCAAGGTGCAGCATGTTTCTGCATATTTCAGTGAAGAGGCAAAGCTTGGCCACTGTTTACCGCACATTGGGGCTTGGGAGGAGGTGTTCGGTTTGGAGGAAAAATGGTCCTTTGGTATGATGTAAGGTACCGACTGTATAATTTCAGATGTAGCAGAAAGGCCTTAGCTCCATCTCGTGAGTATCACAAAGCTGTAGCTTATGGCAGGGCTGTCACTTGGAAACCATTTGTATGTAAGGCAAACACACGAAGATGCATAACCTGGATGCCTGAGCTACATTTACATTTGGAAAAAGTCAGAGGATACCATAAACTCACAAAGTCTGCTGGAAAGGTCAGCCATCTTGTGGTAGTCGTTAGGTCTGACGTTCACTCTGCATGGTTGCCAAGGGTTATGATGCCATTTTGCATCTGACCATGTAAACACTATTCCCTCGTGAAGTTCTAATATTCCATGATCATCAAAAGCATTTTGTGGCCATCATATATACCAGCACTAAAAGAACACTAGAAGACCTTTATGGGTTGTAAAGTTGTAAAGTACATCCCCATCCCCTTCATACCTGAACAACCTGGAGGTTTTACTTGGAGAATAGTCCAGAATCCTACTGCACACAGTAGAGGACACATATGACAGCTTTCCAAAAAGGGCTGAAGGTCTTACAAAGGCAAATGGTGGCCCTAATTCTTATTACATCCTTGATATTAATATATTGTTAGGTCATTTCATTATGCTGCCCACCCCCTGTAGAGACTGTCTGTGTTAGGTTGGAAATTTAGCTTTATGTCATTTCAAAATACCTCAGAAATGTGTTAAGGCTAAAAAAGATTCATTGCAGGACTGCACTGTGACAAAGCATTAATTCCCTAAGCAAATAAATAATGTATCACCTGACACCTGTCTATTACCTCTCATTCCTGCCCTGTGTTAATCACCCTCAGCTGCCGCTTTTTTACTCCCTTCGGTAGTCCTGTATTTAAGTGCCTCCTAGTCCCGTCTTCCCCAGGTCTGTCACTGTTGTTGTTTCTTGGCCTGCTTATTCCTGCCTTCCTTGTCTCCTCTAATTTGGATCCATTGTGGTCCTGGTTGTTTTCAGTCTTGTGGTAATCCTAATAAAACCCCTTTATTTGGAACTGTAATGCCGGCGGCGGGAGGAATGACCCATAACTGCAGCTGCTCGGGTTTAAGCCCTTCCAAGGGGCGTTTATTCTCCAAAACAGGGGAATCGGGGTAAACACAGGAGCCAACACGACAGAGAGCACAGCAAGGCATCTACAACTACAATGACCGACAGGGGAGACTGGACTCAGACGGACTAAATACACAGGATCACTAACACCAAACAGGAAACGGCTGGTAACACGAGGATTCCCACGAGCGTAACGAGGGGGGCGTGGCACACAGAAGGATCAGACGGGCAGGGCATGACAGGAACCTTACCTGTTCCCACTTCCTCCATGCCCGCTGATCTGACACTACCTTTCTCTAAGCTACAAGTGCTGCTTTTAAAATATTACACAATATTACACTGGTCTCTGTGGCTAATTAAAGTAATGTAATTTTCATATTTAAATTTTTGTGCACCCATTTTGCATCATTGAAGATGCATTGCTGAAAACTAGTTCAACATTGAGAACAGAAGTACAGAGGATGATAATTTAGAAATTCCAGCTCAAAAACAAACTCTCAAAACGGTTATCTCTTAGGAAGCACATATCTGGATAATATCAATTGAGGAAAAGTTCAAGCAGAAGACACACCGAATGAGCCATAAATTGTGAGTAAGTATGACATACCCTTAAATGATTATCCCTGCAAGCAAAAGGTCATTGTAAGGAAGGAGTCAAATGGCAGACTCTGGAGGAAGTAATCAGGAAATTGTATACAGCACACTTTAGAGTACTGACTGCTTACCTGTTCAGGATGAGCTTTTGTCAAAACTAGCAAGTCAGTAAGAGCTTAATAATGTATTTATGTGTAACAATCGGTTTAATAATTCATAGAAATTTAACCCACTATGTAAAATGTATGTAAAAGATTATACTTTACAATGAAATCAAAATTGTGGAACATTATGAAATACATGTATTAATATAGTAAGATCTGTAAATTTAAGATCAGTTCTGCTTATACTGAACTGGGTCATCGGGGTATCTGGGTCCAACCCAGGGCAGAATTAAATAAGTGGTACACCCTGGACAGGATGCTGATCCATCACAAGTCACATACCCACACAGTGGGTAATCTAGAGACTAACTGCGAGTCTATGGACAGTGGGAAGAAACATCCAACACAGGTTGAATATGCAAAGTCCACACATACAAAGTGTGGTGGAAAAGTCTGAAAGCTTAATTGCTGAAAACCCTACCCCAGTTACCAGGATACAGTATTGCATTTTATTCTATAATTATCATGTTTCTGTTTGCCTTTCCCTTGCAGAGGAAGCATAAAGTGACTGGCATTAAGCAGAATGCTTAGAGAGAATCCGGCTTATGATTCTGGAATCTTCACTATCCTTAGGGTTGACCAGATAAGTATTAACTCAAACAGGATAATGACACATCAGACCGTGACCAAGCAGAGAAAATGGGAAAATGTCTGAAGTGTCCTCCTGGTGACCTCGCTGAGAAAATTAAAATGGTGAAGAAAAGAAAATCTTCAGTTTACTTTAAGGATTATTGCTTGAAAGTAGGTCTTGCAGAGAAATTAGAAGAAAGTAGTGAAATTCAGTTCTTAGCATTTTGTGTACATCTGTGAGCTGAGCCATTCAATACGGGGACATACAATTGTTAACCGAACACCTGTCCAGTACTTATTTGCTGTTGTCCTGCACTTTCTTTTATTAGGTATTTATTATGATGGCCAGATTTTTTTATGCTCACATCTAGCCTAAACCAGTCAGAATAGATTCATTCATTAATGAGCCACATGTTCTATTTTTTTTATCAGAACAGATTTGGTGAGGAGCTTTTGTATTTGCCTCAGGAACTCCGTGGTGATTGTTGCATTCTCATCATACTGTTGGAGATGGTAGGTTTCTAATGATGCTATGCTCCACCCCTCTTTAGAACACCTTATTGCCATTCATTGTGATACCTACAGGGATGCTGCTGTCTACAAACGTCAATGTTTTTACAGGTCCCTGGAGGTATAGTAGTAACTGTAAAAGGAAGCAAAGTAGAGGACAATGTATGGTAATAGTAACACCAGCCTTTTGTGTGTTTGCCTGACAAAGAACCTTAAATTTGTGTGCTGTGCCTTATTAGTCAGAATTCATGTGAGTGACAGGGCTGTCAATGGCCGGTAGGTGCATGGCGAGGGAGGATTGAAGGTGTTAGTGAGAACTGAAGGTGTAAATGTGGATCGCAGAGGTTGCCAAAGTCTTGGTGGTTGAAAGTTCATTGCATTTCAGATCTATAGTAGAAGCTGTAGAGCTGTATTTGATGGCCTTTCTAGGCAGTGTGCCAGTCTTTGATGGGAAACTGGCATGCCATCCTGGTGTTCGATGGTCCTTGTGCATAACCTAGTTTGGCTGCTTGGAAGTTTCTCCTGGTGCTGCCCTTGTAAGTGTGCTGCTTGTCCACAGGCCTCTTTACCCTTTTAGTATGGAGTCATTGAGGTCGTCCCTTAGTATTGAATGGGGAGCTGGGGTGGGGGTGGGTGTTTTTTTTTTACATCAGGTGGAAGAATGATAACAGAAAATTCACTAAGAGGATAAAGAGGTCAGAGTCTATATCTCCTGAAAAAATAAAAAAAAACACTGGACTTCTGCCTCCCTGTCTGCTTGTTTGGTTTTGAAATATTCTGCTCCAGTCATCAAGATTCCAGCTGCATTTCTGTGGCTGAGCATCTTAATTCAGGATAAAAACAGATTGGTAATCCATCCAAAGTAAATACCATCTGATTTGTGTCACATGAGAATTAGACTGAAATGCTGGAAGGTGGCTGAAAATGCTGGTAGCCTCCTCAGGCCCTGTGCTGCCATTGACAGTCACACTTTAATTTATTAAAATAGCAGCTTCATATATGTATATTTGTACACATATAGGGGAAATAGGGTGTGAAATTGCAGTCTTGTTTTCATGTCTTATGTGTGAGATTTGTAGTGTGTGTATGTGTTTGGGTGGGTGATGTATATATTACATTGTGGGCTCAAAATTTTCTTTTTGTGTGGTTATTTATGGTTAAGTTTTGGGTTGGGTAGGTTATAGTTGTCATAGCTGGGATTAGGGTTATGGCCATAGAATCAAAGGGAGTCCCCACAAAGATATGAATATAGACGTGTGTGTGTGTGTGTGTGTGTGTATATATATATATATATATACAAATTATATATACATCATTGTTTTTATTTTATTTTTCCCTATAACATATTCTTGTTACCTCTGAGACCTTCACAACCTCCTGTTTTTTTCTTAAAATACGCTGTGCTTTTTGCTTTTGTTTTTACCAGTATGGGATAAGTGTGCTCAATATTGCACACGCACATCATCCCAGGGTTAAAATTGATCACCTGTACTCTGTGTGGGGTCCAGAGAAAAACTGTAATATAGAATAAGGCCCCTTTTTTTCTCCCAGCATTCCCTTAATAATTTCACATTCCTGAAGTATAGATCGACTCTGTGGTTGTCAATAAGGCAGGAGCTGCAGTGTCCCCTCCTGTGTGCCCTCTGACACAGGACAAATGACACACTGTATTGACAATCCCCACTCTTAAGACCGCTTTGATGGCAGGTTTGGATTGGGCCAGCAGGTCTGACCTGCCACATAAAAGACACATTTTTTTATGACATTTTGAAAGCAATTTGTACGTATCAGGACTTGAAGAAGCATTCTGGTCACAGAGCAGAACTAGGTTACTTAGGGTTTAGGAGAGGATGGAGAGGTTGGTTTGAGAAGGGGTCTGGGCTGATGGACTGGGCAGGGATAGAATTAATGTAACACTAACAGAAA
Source organism: Petrocephalus sullivani (assembly GCA_026780845.1). NCBI lineage: Eukaryota > Metazoa > Chordata > Actinopteri > Osteoglossiformes > Mormyridae > Petrocephalus > Petrocephalus sullivani. The sequence continues at coordinate 35,348,653 of JAODKM010000001.1, forward strand.
TAAGGGTGACTTTGTGGAGATGCGAAAATGTCCAAACATGGATATCTCCATTGGAGATGAAATAAACCAAACAAAAAAACAGCCACAGTCTTTATCTCAATAACTAATATTTAGACCACTGGCCAGCACAATTGAAATAGAACTTGACCCTGGGTGAAAAATAGCTGTGGGCCCCTGGTCTAGACTATGGTCCAGATTGGGCTGAGGGTGAAGCAAAACAGAACACACCAATTCATACATAAAGAAAGGAACAAGGCACTGGGAGACAGACTAATCTCTCCACAAAAGAGCATGGTCACCTGACTTTCTTGCCCAAGACTGCCAAGCCCCCCTGCCTATATACCCATTTATTATTTATATAGTCTGCTTCATTTTGAGTATCATGTGATTATAGAGGTTATTGTTGAAGCCCTGGGCTTCAAGCGGGCAACACATTCATTTAAGAATGTAGGCTTTGCTCACTCCTTTATATTAAATTATTCAGTTATTCACTAGAAGTCTATACCCAGAATATCTTCCATGCAGTAGAACGTGATGTACTTTAGCATTCTGTAGCTGACTTTATACTTGTAGGACTGGCTGTTCAAAGAAGCCTGATACCTGCAGAGTGAACACTGGCATATAATGGAACAGACTTCAGTATGAAGTATAAAGACCCATAATTGGTTCTTGGTTCCTAGTCTGCTGCACGTGAAGTTGGAACAATATTGCCCATTTATGTAACTGAACGATTTTACAAGAGCAATCATTTTAATCATTCCTGGTCCATTAACATTCTGCTGTCAAAACATGAATTAACACCATTGTCCTAATATTTTTACAGGTATATGTTATAATATTGTCTCAAGAAGTTAATAATGGAGGTGTCAGCTAACAGTTCTCTCTGTTTATTACTCATGAGACATTTCGCAGTGTATGTGACCATGTTTCCAGTCAGCACTTTTATAGAAGGTCTAGAGTCCTTGCTTAGTTCCAGTTTGTCTGCTACAAAGTTGAAAATAGAATTTTTAGTTTGTCGTTTTGGTTCATTTTGAAACGCGTGCTGTTAAGTGAAAATGATGATTTCAGTTCCTCTAAAGCTTTAAATGTCAATATAAACCCCCATTAGAAGCATTTGATCAAACTTTTTGTTACAGTGAATCAATACATCTAGAGGGTATGTTATTCACACGAGGAGGTAAACAGTAGTAAGCACCTCCGGCCTCTCCTCCACATTATTCTGGTACATTGACTTTGTAACTGTAATCAATTGAAAATGGAAAGTTCCCTTTTTGTATAGAGGGAACAGATGAATTCCAGCGTCATAGCAGTAAACAGACTGCAGCTGGATATGTGGCATGAAAATGAGAGAGTATTTAGGGTCTTTGCTACATACTTTATTATTCATACAAATATACATATGGGATATTACAGTAAATTTACAGGAAATTTGCGGCAGCTTTCCTTTAAGACAAAATGGGTAACACTTCACTTTAGTGATTTATAAACACATAAATAATAATACATTCATAAAGCTTTATAAACATAGCCATAAATATATAAAGGTATCTATAGTGCACTACAGCTTCATAGAGCATTGAAAATGCATGACAAACATGGCTATAATGTATTATACCTTTTTATAAAGTTATAGCCATGTTTATAATACTTTACAAGAGCAGTTATTAGGCTTTAAGAATATGGGCTTCATAGAAAGTGTTACCCAAAATTGTAATGGTATTTTTATGAGTTATATTTTTTGTACTTAAATAAACATGGTGTTGTCCAAACCCTGTAAACACACATCAGACTATCTATATGAATGGCTGCTTCCAAAGCAATGCTTTTTCCTCTGAAATGTTGCCATACGCAATTCAGGTCTGTGGTGTCTTAGCACCTTAAAACCAACCACTGAACTACACGGCTCTCTTAATGTCTTTGTGGCGGTGGCTTTTAAACTACAGATGCTAACTCACCGGGTGACCCCATCCCAGGAATGGACAGGTAGTGGGTCACCGTGGAGATGTGACCCCACAAATGTGACTATGGTTGGAATTAATGAACACTGTAGAGCAGGGGTGTCAAACTCCAGTCCTGAAGGGCTGGTGCCCTGTGTAGTTAAGTTCTTTCCCTGTTCTAACACAAATGATTGAGTTGAAATGCTGTGTGGTAATTAGCACAAGGGGCTGCGAGGAGTTGAATCAGGTGTGTTAAATGAGGGTAACCCCAAAAATGTGCAGGGCTCCGGCTCTCCAGGACTGGAGTTTGACACCCCTGCTGTAGATGGAATACCAGTATGACAAAATAACATTTTACATTTGAAGTGGTTTATTTGACTATTTGCATTCTCCAAGTGAAAACGGTCAAACGGTTGTTTTTTATGGGTGGCAGTATCTTAAAGCACCAGCAAACTGAACCAGGGAGAGAAACAGGAATGATCATGTTTGAGTGATTAGAGGTTAGGTGAAGTCAGAGTTGATCATAATGAGGAAGTAAACAATCTAATGATGGGTGCTGTTAAAATATTCAGAATCTGCAAAACTGAGACCTTAACTGCACAATGACCATGTCCCCCATCATAATTGGGGGCACTTGTTATTATTACATCACTTAGCCAAGGCCAAAACTTTCACGTGTCCCATAGTTTGATGTGTTATTTGCTTGTTTCTTTTGTCCATATGGGTTAGTTTGCCTCTGGGAAAAGCTCATGCCTCACTTTCACCTTATAGTATATAAGTAGTTATAGAAAGGACACAGATAAGCTGATCATTACTAGTTGCACAATACCTGGTCAGACCATAGAGAATTTTGCAAACACTTATAATTGCTGTGTCTTATATTACGAGAATGTTTTGTAGGTAATGTATGCTAAGTAATACCTACCCAAGCAAGACATGACATCTGACAGGCTGGTTAATTAAAATTCAGCAGTTATTGTACCTGCTGTTATTGGAGTCCAGTAATGTGACTTCTGATGTCAAAGTGACATCATCCTTTATGTTAAATTACATAGCTGTCAGTTGGCATAAACCGCGCATGGGGGGCACTGTGTAGCCCTCTGTCAGCGTGTTCTGCTGCGCCTTCCATGATTGCAAGATGGTTTGTGACAATAGACATACATTATGTGAGCAGCTGAGGCTGGCACACCAAGCAAATATTCAAGACAGTACTGTAATGTTATACGATGTTAACTCAGTTAACTTGCGAATAACTTCTGCTCGTGTGTCTGATGCCATCAGAATCAGAGAAGTGATGATGAAAAATGTATTCTGGACCATATCTCATTACTAGGCAGTGTCAAGCATTTTTGCTTTATAGAAAAGACTTTCATATTATTGTTATACAAATCAATGTTGACTCCTGGTGAGCATATATATGGCATTGATGCACAACGTTCTGTCTCTCTGACTCTTCTGGTTTCTCAGTGGCATGTTGTCATGATTACTTTCAAATACTTTTTCTTATCCCTATTAAAAATATCATACAAATTTACAGTACATAAATGTAAATGATGTATAAATTGTAATGTTTTTTGTGTTAATGTTTATATTGGATTCCACCCCTTCCTGGGTATCCCCTGCTTTGTGCCCTGTACTTCTTGGGATAGGCTCTAGCCTCTTTGTGACCCTGTACTGCGGTGATGGAAGTTTGAAGATTGGCACTGCTTAATATTTTAATAAATTATTTACTGAAATATAAATTTATATTGTTGACTCCCTGCAAAATTTCATTAGCAAATGAAAATAAAATAAATAAATATTTCAAATCTGAAACATCTATGGCTGCAGTAACTGAAATTTCAGCATCTGGTTAATTTATTTTGGCAGTGCTAGTCAGTTACATTTACTAAGTTAACTAAGTTAAGTTTACTAGGAACACAGTGAATAACCTCGACGAGGCAGTATTGTGGTCCAAAAATAAAAAAGGATTTGTATACAGTAGCTATTCTTCTTTCCCGCTGTGTTTACATTTGCTGAGAATAAAGACAAGAAATGAGCCACAGACAGACCTACTCGTCCTCTCATGTTATTGACATATTGAGGAAACCATACAGAGCTGTGTGTGTGTGCATGCATGTTTTTGTAGTTATTACATTGCGAGTACCAGATTTCCACACAATATGATGAAAAAGTAACTTTTTATGTTGTGGGGATAACCTCAATTTTATAAAATTTGTGAATAAGGTACGGTCCCCACAAATATATGGATACAAACGTGTGTGTGTGTGTGTGCTTTTTTTTGTGTGTAGGAGGAGTTTTTTGCATACCTGTCATTTTATATAAATGCTGCACGCCCACAGTCATGATCCTCGGTTATTTGTGCCAAAAGAAAAGCTTTTCACCAACATTCCCACTTATATCTATATAGAATCTTCTTGATTGTGAGCCTCATTTTTCTATCCAACTGATAGAAAAACTTTTCCTTTAAGGTGATAAAAATATGTAACAACTCTTCAGTATATGAAACCAGATCAACTTCTCCTTACTCTTTAGTAATTTTTTACAATGTTTGTAATTTTTTACAAAAAATTTTAAAGCCCAAAATATCGTGTGGTGCAACTGTGACAAGTCTTTAAAAGCATTAGTTGAAGCACTACAAATATTTTTGAACTTTTACACTGTCATATTTGAAATTATTTCATAAGGGTTTTTTTTGGGTAAAAGTAAAACAGATATACAGGTCAACAGGAGAAACCAGTGAACCAGACCACACAGACGAAACGGATCAGACACAGGACATGACCAGGTACCAAGGACAAATACTGTATATATGTGACTAGGAGGAGGTCAAGGAGGAGGGCGAGGATGATCTACCCAAGCTGATTCCTCTGGAGCCCCAGGTTTCTGACAAGGACTGATTCACCGCTTGCCTGCTACGGGAGGCCATTCGGCTCTGCGCTTCCCTGCGACAGGAGGCCGTTCGGCTCACCGCTTCCCTGCGACAAGAGGCCGCTCGGCTCGGCGATTCCCTGCAACGGGAGGCCGCTCGGCTCGGCGCTTCCCTGCGACGGGAGGCCGTTCGGCTCGCCTCTTCCCTGCGACGGGAGGCCGCTCGGCTCAGCGCTTCCCTGCGACGGAAGGCCGCTCGGCTCAGCGCTTCCCTGCAACGGAAGGCCGCTCGGCTCGCCGATTCCCTGCGACGGGAGGCCGTTCGGCTCGCCTCTTCCCTGCGACAGAAGGCCGCTTGGCTCGGCGCTTCCCTGCAACGGGAGGCCGTTCGGCTTGCCCCTTCCCTGCGACGGGAGGCTGCTCGGCTCGCCTCTTCCCTGCGACGGAAGGCCGTTCGGCTCGCCGATTCCCTGCAACGGGAGGTGGATCGGCTCACCGCTTCCCTGCGATGGGAGGCCGTTCGGCTCGGTGCTTCTCTGCAACAGGAGACCGTTTGGCTCGGTGCTTCTCTGCAATGGGAGGCCATTCAGGCTGCCACTTCCCTGCGACAGGAAGCTGCTCTACTGCGTTTTTTGAAACCCATCCTTGCCTCTGCTGCACCTCCACAGCTGTCCCTGTCAGCGCTGAGCCTGGCCCAAAGAGGGCCGGTATGCCTGCACTCCAGGATCCCATCTACAGAGAGCCACTCTGCCTGTACTCCAGGGTCCAGGCCAGAGAGGGCCACTCCTCCTGTACTCCAGACTCCCGGCCCAAGTCCCTACAAGTTATCTGACTAAGCAAGAAATCCTGCTTCATGAAACAGGCATAAAACAGGACCACAGCAGACTCTCCTAGAAGTTGTATTCAGAAATGCACCCAAGATCACACTGTAGGGTCAAGACCGAAAACCTGTGTGGCTGTGTGTGCAATTTATGTTGTCATTACCTATGCTTATTAAAGCAGGGCCGATCAATCCTATAGGCCACATAGGCAGCTGCCTAGGGCACCAACTTCTGATGGGTTGCCAGCTTGCCACCCAGTTTCACTTTACTTCAGATTCTGGGCACTGACAGTGATGCTCGCCTAGGGTCGCCAAGGACCGGCACTGTGCTGTGCTGTGGGTTTTTCAGACATTATTAGTGTTATTGTTGTTATTATTGTTATTATTATTAGCTTTACTTTTCTGTTTGCACTTATTTCAGAACTTGAAGGCAATATGAATACATAAGGGAGGCACTTAAATTTCCATCTTACTTTCAGTATGTGTGTGACTCTTCTCTCAGTGTGCAGTTGCACAATTTGTGGCATCTCTCATGCTCTTCAATACATGTTTATTATGTGACAACAACTGGAGACACAATGCGACCAAATGACTGAAAATGGAGCTACATTAAACATCCTGTTGGATAAGATTTCAAAACAGGAAAAAAATGAATGAGGTGTAATTGCTTGGTGGAAATAATTGTGCCTGGTGAAGTAAGCAATCAACTCATCTTCTGGCGATTCATGGAGAGAATGCATTATTTTGTATAGTCTTTGACTTTTTAATGATTATTCTGAATCTCTTATAGTGGATAATCAGCAGCAAAAACAGTTTGGTTTTAGGGATGAATGATTAGCTGTGTGTTTATGTTTATATTTGCTTGAGCCTTTCACTCCTTCCCTAAAAAGCACCATTAGCA
>JAODKM010000001.1:35355281-35379605 GCA_026780845.1 Petrocephalus sullivani
ATTTTGTATAGTCTTTGACTTTTTAATGATTATTCTGAATCTCTTATAGTGGATAATCAGCAGCAAAAACAGTTTGGATGAATGATTAGCTGTGTGTTTATGTTTATATTTGCTTGAGCCTTTCACTCCTTCCCTAAAAAGCACCATTAGCACAGTAAGGGGTTGCCATTAGACTATATGGTAACATCATAACATCCTTTCTCACATTACAGAGCATGTGCCTTGTGACTTGACAGCAGAACTGCCAAACACACTTTCTCCATAACTGTCTTGCACATAATAAATAAGACTGAAATAGTACTGAAAGGGAAATTATGATTATTGAGGAAATTCGAACACAATTGCTTGAGGATTCCAGGAAAAAAATGCATTAATCATCTATGTTTATTAGTCGCTGGGGGCACAAGGGTACAAGGCTGGGGACTGCCAGTCCATTACAGGGCACACCCACACATACCAGAAGCTGCTGGCCTTTGATCAGTCGGAAGGAGCTGGAGGACCCAGACAATCCCACGTGAACATGGGGAGAACAAACTAACAGCACACAAATGATGCAGGTAGCAGGATTTCGTAAAGTCAATCGACCTTGTCATGCTGCAAAATCGCGAGGTAACTACTGTACATGGTCCAAAATCATAGAATATTTATAGCTGCAATGAAAAATTATGTAGAAATTGCATACCATCCATCTGAAATGCGGTGTATACTAGCCATCTGAAATGCTGTGTGCCAGTCTTCTGAAATGGTGTATACTACCCATTTGAAATGCTGTGTGCCAGTCTTCTGAAATGGTGTATTCCAGCCCATTATTGTATTATCTAACCTGCCTGGAGGTTAGCACCGGGCATTCAGAACACTCTTCTCCCTGTAGTAATATGTAGTACTCAAACTAAATCAAACATCTCTTATATTCATCTCAGTAATTTGCAGCACACTATGTGGCAGTTATTAACTCAGTGTGGAAACAAGTGTAATTTGTAATTTCTGAGGTTTAATGTTTCTACTGATGAATTGTACACATTATGTTTGTAATATATTGGTTCATTTTAGAGGTGCTCTTGTGCAGTGCAAGTAACAATATTTCAAATGTCACCAACTTGGTTAATCATTAAGCTCTCTCCTGCCCTATATAATAATTCAGGTAAATCAGAGCAATACTTTATTGCAATGTGAAGTTTATGAGGGAATGAGACTGCTTTCTGTGTACCTTGCTTTGCCACAATACAGGGTAAAATGTTTATTATTTCAGACTGAATATTAATTAGGTCAACATGAAATGATGCATGATGTGTTTATGTGTATAATGGGGTCTGGATTTATTTTATCAAGGGGGTACACCTTCATTAATAACACTAGTTTATGCTGAAAATGTATGTTGTTGTTAAAGTGCACCGAGTCTCTCGATTTCTTTGTAATTTTGGCAAATTTGTAATTTCTTTGTAATTTTGGCTCTCAGTATAGGGTTATTCTCTTATTGGGCTAATTGGAATATATTATCCTTTTTAATATGCCTTGGCACTTTACCTTCATAGTCACCCAATAAACTGGTCTTTTACTCAGATAAGACATTTTCAGAGTGGCCATTTATTAAGGGCAAAACCTGAGCATTTATTGAGTTGTATTACTTTGATTTAGACTATTACATGCAACATCCGTTAACGATAAGCAAAAAATGTTGCACTTAATCAGAACATCTCAGTTTAATGAAGGCAAGATTGAGAATTAGTGGAGTTAATTGTTGATTAAAAGTCAAAGTAATGCCGCCATGTGTTTTGCAGTTATTCCACTCCTCTGCTACCGATATAAGCAGGGCCTGCACTATGGGCGAGAAATATAGATTTATTCATCTTACCTCAAAAGTCACTGCTGCTCCGAGGTCACTGGTGTGTGTACATGTATGTGCCTTTTTTGGTATATTTTGGTATATTATTATACCTTAATTATTGGTCTAAAAATTGTCAACATCTCTTAGTGTGCCTTTGCATTTGAGAACAAAAGCAGTTAAAACTGCTGTAACAAAATTCCATAAATTTTTCCATAAATAAAGTTTTCCATAAATTGGATGGCAAAAATATGCAGGATATATTTGGAGCCAGTGGTTAAGAGCCTGGACTTCCGAACAAAGGTTTTCATGTCCAGGGGGGCGTTTCCCGATAACAATGACTCTTGGTGTCTTGCAAAGACTCTAAAGTTATATCTTACAAAAGGTATTCCCTTTCCTATGTCTGTTTCCTGAACAAACCCTTACGAGGTTGCTTAAGGGAGAGCTTCTTAAGAGCGGCCCTGGAACACCTGATTGGCTGGCATCGATGGCTCAAGAATTAATTATTCCCTTCACTGCTTGATGGTGTTTTTTTATAAATATAACACTGCAGGAATCCATCAAAATATTGAATGAATCAAAACTCGGGAGAACCTAAAAATACAATACAAAATTAACAAATTGAATCATCTAACTGTAAATATTGTCTGTGCTGACTGGGAGTTGGCTTCGCAGATTGTAGTATCACACCATTTTATTTTTATTTGTTCTATTAAAGTCCTGCGTGCATCAATATGTGTAGGTCATTGCTACAGACTATTCTAAGGTGTTATTTGTGGAAATATATATTAAACTTATATGTAAATGACCCTGCAGTATCAACCTTATAAAATCTCTATAAAGTTTTTATATACTTTGACTTTGGCACATTAGATAGGTAAGTGCATTCCAATAGCGGGGACCCCCCTACCTACCCAATAAATAAATAAATTCATACGTACATGCATATTTATTCAACAGAGTGTTCCTTATCTTTCATTATGAATCTGCACGTTACTGAGGTTAATTCACAGCACAATTGAGTGCGCAAAGACAAAACCTAACGAAGACTGTAGTTCTGTATCAGACAATATCATTGTAACATATGGATCACTTAGTTTTTTAGTTAAGTGATGTTTAGTGGTGAAGCTGTACCCTTAACGATGTAAGACTTCTTTTAAATGATATCTTTTGAAAATTTCATGATGCAGCCTTTCACGATGCAGCCTACTGTACATCTCACCCCATCCCCCCACAACTGTTGAATACTTAGAGTACATATAGCATTTTGCTCATTTCAGAGGTGTCTGGTCCAAAAAGTGGGGGCCACTAGTGAGCTGGAGTGAGCTGAAAATGGTGATGAGAGACAGCTAAGGGCGGCTCAGACAAACCTTACGAAATAATATCATACGCAAGATTGAAACCCTTCGGAGCAACTTAAGGTAGAGCTTACAAATCATTTCAAGTCAATTCAGTTGTTTCAGCAACAATCCAACTAATTAACAGAGGGGTTGCTAAGCAACTGGTGTAGTTAAGTAGCTGGTGTAATGCATTAATGCGCATTAAATGACGATTATTCCGAAATCACAAGCAGTCTTAGTACTATGCTTGGAAATAGAATTTCAATTACACCATTTCATGTAAGGTCCATCTTTTACACCTAAATGGGACCAGAATCTGTGGTTAGGTCATTTATGCAGTCAGAGAAAGGCTCTATCAGAAGATATATTTAACCCAGGCTGTGTCTGTTTAAAAGTGGAGGACCAAAAGCTGCAGGTATTTTTGCCCTATTGTTGTTCCTTCAGGTTGTCACCTGGGGTGTCAACAGTAGGTGCACCTGCAGGAATGCTAAGCAGGCTGGGCCGAGCTGTGAAAAAGCAGCAGTGTGCAATGCACAGCCGAGAGCCATTGTCAGATACCCAATCTCAGGGGCGATTATGTCATATCCTGCAAACAGCCAGTGGTCCTCTACTACCTTATTTTGTAAGTCACATCCTGAATGATCCATGTTCAGAGCTATATCTCTGGGGAGCCACTGGAAGTCTGATTTCAAAAGACACTATAGTTAAAGTCACAAAAGAAAACATGTATCTCTCAAAGGCTGGCTGAAGACTCCATCACAAGACCTAGTAGCAACAATATCTAGCAGCATAGTGATTTGCAGTCTTTGTAAAAACAAAGTTTTGAGGGGTGGAAGTAGCATTTGCTGCAGCTTGTGATACAAGAGTTAGTAAGCATGAAAAGTCAACATTAACGCAACGCAAAAAATGCAAGGTGCAAAAAAAAAAGATGAAAAAAACAGGAAGACACAAAATTAAGCACATTTTATTTTTAAATGTATTGTGTTTCTTAATGTACTGTTGAATATACACAGTATTTCATGCTGAAACTGCAGTTGCCTTGTTTTTCCAAACCAAAGAGTTTTTGAACTCTTGCATTAACTTGCACTTTGAATTTCATTTTGAATGTTTCATTAGATACTCACCTTTTGCATACAGTTGCACTTATAATATCAGGAAGATATTATGTTTTACATATTTGAGTGTTAAAGTATGCAAAATGAATCCAGACATTTTTTTTCTGTTTTGTTGCTTAAAAAAAGAGACAGAGTGAATCAGATTTTTATCGGTATCGGCAGATATCCAAATTTACAATATTGATATGGACATAAAAAAGTGGTATCTAGCCATTCCAACTGAAATGCATAATATAATATAATATACATTATATTCTTTATCTCTGAATGGCCAGGAAAGTGTAACGCCTGGCACCTTCAGGCTCATGGAACTGCAGATTCCTTCTCAGCTCCCATCCATCATGGCTCTGTTTCTATTAGCTCTGAAAATTAGCTAGGACATCTTTCTTTATTCTCTACTGCTCTTTTATTAACTCATCTTTTGCATCTGTACTGCCAGGGCCATATAATTCACTTGTGAAATATCTTGCCGCAGAATTTTTCTTCCTGTTGGGGAAATTTAGGTGGGGGAAAATACATTTATCAAAATACAAAAGACCATAATTCAAATGGTTTAAACCCCCAACAAAATATTATTATAATAGCATGCTTGCACCTCTGTGAAAGTTGACAGCTTTGTTACTAGGTAACACCTATTTAATCCATGTTAATCCCTACCCCTACCCACCTTAATCTAATAATGGTGATTTACTGCATATCCAATAATGCAGGGAAAAATAAAGGCAATTAATAAATAGAGCATAATGCTTTGGCTTTTGGGCAGACACATCCCAAATCTCAGCAGTGAATCTGCAGGCTTTATCAGGTTTTTCGAAGCAAATACATTTATTTCCCTTCAATCACTGTGATTCCTCTGACACTAAGGATAATAAATGCAAATCAATTACATTGCTGCTTTACACGGTGATTGAGGAATGAGTGACGGAATGTGGCACCTCTCACTCATTTCTGGGCAAATTCAAAGTGCTCCACAGCTAGCTACTGTCTAACATCTACCTCAGTCATGAATAAGATTATAAGTATTCCATTTATGGGAAATTATCTTCCTGTATAGCACACATTATTATATGATCCCAAGGCTTCTCAACCTATATAAAGGGTCACAGTACAATTCATTTCAAACTCAACCCATCAGAAGCATTTCAGACTATGTTGCAGAACCTGTATTACATTGTTTTTTGAAGAGTGCACCTTAAAGGGTTCTTTTAAAGCTAGAATAATAATAAGGATGCATAAATACCATTTTTTCAGACTGATTATGAGTAACAGTGCTTGCTCTTTGGTATTTACTTTTACCAATACCAACTGGAGCTGGGCTATGACTGAAAAATCAATATGCAGTATTTTAATTTGAAAGGTTCAGGATAAAAATAACTAAATTACCCCCATCCCTGACACACAAGCACATACACATGGCACCAAATGGGGCACTTTTTTGATGAAAGAAAAAAAAAACATGAAAGCATGAAAAAACAGCGGATGTTAAAACTTATTTTGCTTATTAACAATAATGCTGATATCTCATCAAGTGGTATCAGTTACCAATACCGGCACATTGTCACAAGGATGAGTATAAGTACATAAGAACTGTATCAGACCCAATTCTGATATTAGTATCAAAGTACCCCAGTATTAAATATGATTCTAATGATGTAATTGATCTTAACATCAAAAACTTTGTTCAGGTCAGTATTTCCCAGTACCTTTGATCCACATTTTTACTTGCTCTGAGCTCTCTACCAAACCACATTTTTGCTCCCTCCTAGCTCCCGATAGGAGCAAAAACATGGACTGTCTGTGGGACCCCCAGCCTCAGATTGGGAAACAATGGTTTAAGGTGGTTGCATGTTAAATATGTGGCTATGACTGCTTGCATATCAGCTTTAATGCAATATTTTTAAATGAATGCAAACTATTCAACATTTTCAGACAGAATGATACAAGTATTGCTGGTGACACTTCGTGGACCTGAGTCACTTTTTCATGTTTCCTTTTCCAAATCCGGGAGCAGTCCTCCTCCCAGACGTCACATCTGTACTTTTTGGTCACACACCTCAGGCACCGATGCTGACAGTTCCAGGTCCGACGTGATGTACGACTTTCAGTGCAGTCACCCCCCTGCTTTTGCTCTTCACTTTGATTTGCTTAGTACCTCTCCTCTCCATCGCTATCTATCTTTCCTGAGTGCTGCACACGTCCTCCTCCCTGGATCACAGTGTACCAGTGGTGGATAAAGCCATTCTCAGTGACATAAAACAACCCCACAGAGTAAAATCAATGCAAGCAAATCAAGCATACTGAAACACATTTCACACCCAGGAAAAGTCATATCTACAGAGCAGCTCACAGATTAAAGTTAGGTGGGAGATTTGTCATTTTGCACGTCTGCAACAGAAGAACTGTGCTGTTGAGCAGCAGTGAGCAGGTTCTGAAAACGACTGTGTCCTCAAGAAAATATTTATTACGTGTTAATGTACTTCGCATTAGCTTTAAACACTGTTACATCCTTAAATCCAAAGATTTTCAAATGATACACATACCCCCCCCCCACAAAAGGGTTCATTCTTTCCTGCAGATATATCAATTCAGTATCTCATACATTCTCTGGACAATTAAGAGACATGAACTGACCAAACTACTTGCTTTTGGACCACTGGGGGAAACCAGGAAGAGGGTGGGATACCAACACGTAACCCTGAAGGTGTGAGGCAACCATATAGCCAGAGCCGCCCTGCACACAACCAGGGGTATTAGTATTACTTACAATGATTGGCGATGGTTGGATGCTTAGTGCAGAGAGTGAGATGCATAAATGCATGTGCTATCAAAGCAAACACAAAGCTTAGATAAAATGAGCCTGTAATAATGTGAGAGTCAGCATAGCTGCCGTCCCGATCCTCACAGGATGTGCTGGTACCGTGTGCGTGCTGGGCTTCCCCCTGTAGTGGAGCACCTGTCTGGGGGCTTCCCTGGAGCTTAAGGCTGCCCCGTTCCGTGCGCCGTAGCTCGCTGTGTTTTCCTGTTTCTGCTGACCTGCAATCGAGCTCCAAAAGAGATGTTAGCCAGTTCATATGCGCCTAAGCTGTCCTCCCCGCTACCCCCCCCACCCCCACCCTGTGACCTCTCAAGTTAGCTTAGACAGCATGTGGTTGCGAGCTTCCGCCGGCCACCTCTGGGGAGTGCTGTCAATCACAATTATCATTCATTCATGGGGGGGTGGACAATGCCATTAAATAAAAAATTCAGCGCACTAAGGGCTAAGGGGATTTTTACTTTGAACCCAGTCTGTCCATGGATCCTTGAGGCAGTGGAAGGATGAAGGTTGTGAACAGATGAGTACTCCAAGCTTCCTGCAAAACACACAGTGATGTTCGGAGTTAAATGTATTATTTAAAATTTAAAATCATCTCTCTCCATTTTTTTCACATCTCATTCTCATGCAGTCAAACTGGAGGGTGTACATTAAGCAGATGCTACTACTGCATGTAGCTGAAATAGTTTAATGATAGCCAAAACTGGCCATTTTTGTTTTGGAAGTAGTATGTTCCCAATGTGAAATAAATGTTAAGTATAGGGAATTAAGAATGATCATAAAAATATTAATGCATTCTGCATGCACAAGCAGTAAGCATCCATTAAATGCTGTAATAACCATGAAACCAGGATGTCTATCTGGTAATTCAGCTGCATAACTCAGCGAAGCAGGCCAGGGGCTACCTTGCAGAGTTTCACTTTGGCAGCTTGGATGTGACTTCACAGAACTTATTTCATAGATATAGCTATCAGGATTTAATGTTCAAACACATTGAGTATCGGGCTTATAAGATTCATGCCTCATTCACCTGTTCAGTCAGAAAGACAGAATCACAGAATATGCAGCAGGAAAGGTTAAAGTGATGCTGAAAAAATGTGTGGCAGTCAGCTAATGAGATGCTGATCAGAAATGGCCATCATGCTGGGGTTTCCTGCACAACAGTGTCGACCACCCAAAATGCAATGGAGCCGGTGACAACCATGAGGGAGACGGGGCAGATCTCAGCAGCAGGTGCGGGCTGGCGTGATGGGTGCAGAGCTGGACAGGCTCCTGAAGGCTGTCTGTCAGGCCACACAGCAGCACAGATAGAAGGACTGCTTCATTGTGAAGGGTGGCTTGGTGATGGACTGTAGCCTCACAACCTGTGACCCTGTACTACTGTAGATAACTGGTTGTAAGATGGATGAATGTGTCTATTAATACTGCCCATGTCAATAATGCAGGCTGGTCGTGGTGGCATGGCAGACTTGAATTCCTGACCACACACTGTGTCTATTGACATGATTAAAATAGTGTTTGAATGCCACAGGACCTCAATGTTTTTGCCAGTAAGGTGTATTGCTTCACAAAGAAACACATCCATCTGCAAACAGAGTTTTTCAGCTGGAATATCCACAGTGATACTGTCAGAAAAATAATGTATCAATTTGTACCTTTAAGGGTACAATTACTTGTCAAGGACCTACCAATTGTGTCCTGCCTGTAGGTAAATGTACCTTTTAAAGTACAGAAATGGATTCTGTTGAACATTTTTGTATCATTTGGGGTACATTAATGTTGTTTGTATCTTGGGGAACAAAATTGTATTAGGTTTTACCCTTTTCCTGACAGTTTCTGAGGCACTGAGCAACTGGCAGTGCTTCCAGGAACAGGACTGTGATGCTAGCTTAATGCAGTGGCCAGTCATCAGATCTCGGTCTAATGAAGCATCTGTAAAATGATATGGAAGGTTTTGGAATAGAGATCCCCGACATATCAGATTCAGCAATAACGAATGCTCGGCATCACTGAGCTTCTGCTTGAATTCTGACTGCAATTTGAATTTGCGTAACATGTTTCATTGCCATTTTATTTGAAATTCATTTTTGTTTCTTTGTCATTTGTTTATTTTCTGACTTCTTGAAAAATGTAACACTATCAGTAACGTTATCAAGATGTTCTCCATAAAGTTGCTGATATCTTATTGGATGGCTAGATGAACATTGTTTCAGTTCCCAAAACTCCTCAAAGGCACCCCAGTCATTCTATGTATATATTCAATTTCACCACAAGCTCAGTTAATCCAAAAAACGGTATACTGGTGGTCAAGTCAAAAATACATGGCGTATTGCATGACTACTGCAATGGACTGATTTGAGATGTTGAAATGACTAAGCTAACACACTTTGAGAAACATAATATCAACATGAAAATATTTAACCATAATTTTGTACAGTACGCAGTGCAGTACTGTATTAAGATATGACAGTGAAATCTATACATGGACATAAGACAAAACTATATAGTTAAACACCTGAATAGGTGGGAAGAGTGTGCAATGGAAATCATGGCAGTGGCCCCCTGGATGCAGTGCCTAACGAAAATGTCCATCAGAGTAGGCAGAGTGGTCCCAGCAGTCTTCTGTACCGTTTTAATGATTTACTCAGGGTTATTATTGTAAATAAAAACTAAATTTATAAGGGAACATTTTTGTAAACTCAAACAAAATAACATACGAAAATAAAATAAAAAAGCTAAAACTAATTGACAACATTAAATATTGCTTCCAAAACTAACTTTATACTATATAATTTGTAAGATACGGTATTGGATCAATAAGTATGGTTATATATACGGGCCGATGTTTCGGAGTGACCATTTTAAGTGCTGTATGGAACCAGTGAGCCAAGATGCCTTGTTTATTCATGAACAATCAGTTTTGCTATATTTGCGGGGAAGTTACCTTCAACTCACAGAAACGCAGTATAAATGCTGAGGTAAAGAAAGCATATCATCTTTACTTCGGGTGCAAAGTTGGAGACTAGAGCTGGGCTCCACACATTTGCTGCAACAGTTGTGCAACTAACCATGCCATTTGCTGTACCCATGGTTGACACCGACACTGCATAAGTAACTACAGTGATTGATAATAATTACGTGGTAATACATGATGGCGTTTGCTTTTTGAATCATAACAGTTGCTAGTAATGAGCCAATTTTTGTAAAGCAAAGTTAAAGGGTCTGTGTTTAAATGAATATGAGCCCCTATACAATAGACGTATAGTGTATTTGACAATGTGTACAGTATGTTTTATTCTCATATTTGAAATCAGCACACCAAAATGCATCAAAATTGGCAGATTTTTTTCCCGAAGCAAAGTACTAAATTTGTAGACCAGTGTAATCATAAAAACTAAATTAGAAAATCAAAACTGGAGGTGTGAGGCATTTCAGGATCCGAATCAGGCTGTGATGCACTTTGTGAGGACACTGCTGAAGGTGAACAGGATGGGAGTGACAATCTCGCCTGTCTCAAGCGCCAGAGAAAGTAAGTTTGCTGCTGGGCTGTGATCAGGGAGGATATATATGCTGGTTCCATGCAGTATGTTTTCACTGTGACTCTTAGCAGATGCTTTGAGATCCTTGTTACATCATTGGCCAATCAGCCCTTAATTAAGAGTCTGATTGGAAAAAAAAAATTGGCATCCTGAATTGTCTGCCAGGAGGAGGATTTTGAACAGATGTAAAAAAAAAAACAAGCTTATAGTTTATGAAGCTGGATATTTTTTTTCTGAAGTAATTCTGATTAAGTATCATTCTCAAGGGTACAGAAGTGCCTTCCACACACCCAATGGGAACCAGAATCCCAATTTGGTGTTTTGGACTATATCTTTAAACACGATGCCACCAGCTGGCAGTGAATTTTCATGAGCTCTCTTGCTTAGCAGCAGGCTGGCCCTACTTCCTCACAGGCAGAGCTACACGGTGTAGAAGAATGTGCATCTCTATGCCCACGCAGGCAGCCCTTCCTCTTGGCCTTGGCATCTTCGTTTTGGACAGGCCTGTGCTGGAGAGGCACAGCAGAAGCCACCGTAACGAGCTGCTGCTGACTAATGAGTTCTGTAATTGCTTTCCCCAATTTGCCACTGCATTTTCTGATGGGCATTTTGATGCCCATGTTGGGAGGAACCGGCAGTGCTGGAAATAGAGAAGGCTGGAGGCATTTCCCAGATGCTCTGCTGCCAAGACATGTGTGGCCACCACTGCCAGCACCCTCAGATCAGCACTCATTCCCACATTTAATATCACGTAAAGGAAAAGTCCAACCTCACATTTCTTTCTACATTCTTTTTTATTGGACAATTTTTTTTAAATATTTGAAAAATGTATACATTTCTATTCAGCCATAGGTCTTCCAAATAGTTCAGTGCAAGGCCATAGGGGGCTAGGAGCCAGTGCTAAGTGGTTTTGGGCACAAGGCAAGGGGATACCCTGGATGGGATGCCATAGCCACTTAGACACACATTTGCACACTACGGGTCATTTAGAGGCACCAATTAGCCTACTTGCCTGTCTAGAACTGCAGAAGGAAACCAAAGTACCTGGCGACGCCGTGGGAGCAAACTCTGAACACCATTTAGACAAATCACCACTGATTCTCTCTGCAAGATATAATAACAACAACCGGCTTGTAGCTTACACTCACCAACGGCTGGCCACAACCGGAACTGTTCTCATCACAGGCACCTCTGTGCAGACACAGCTTCTGGAGAAAAGAGGGAGACCAGGGCCTGGGCTCAATCCCAATCTGGGTGCACAGATAGAGGGAGCAAGGGCTATGGAGCACGAAAAATGTGCCCTAAAGTTTGGGAACTGAGCAATGCTAACGAGGGGGACCGCAGTTCATATCTGGGCTCTGGAACTTCTGTTATGCAGCTGGGGGAAAAATTACATCGGCTACATGGTATTTATGAAGGTGCACAATGAAGAGGAATGCAATGTTTTCATCATTTATTTTGCTCAAAGGTAGCTACCACTGCCGCAGATTACATTCATATATTATGATAGCAATTAGAAAAGCTGCCTCGGGCTTGCCAGTTCTTACCGACTGGCAAGCCAGAGAGTCTGATAATGTTTTCTAATCCTTGGTTTTGCAGCGAATGGCTTTTTTTTGTTTATTTATTTGTTTATCCGTTTGCCAAAATTCAAAGACATTTTAGATAGTGTCAGTACAGCTTTATGTTATTAAAATCTAATCTTGCTATGATTGAACAATGATTCTTAAATTACTCTCTATACAATCCACAAAGGAAGTTTCAATCATATATATTGATTGAAATTACTCTCATAGGCAATATAAATGTGACCGTAGCATCACAGTATTAGCAAAAACTTAGAGTATGTTAAGACTTTAATTCTGGTTTTGAGAGTGGGGATAAAAGTGCAGCTGATCATCAGATAATCACCGGGAGGATGGGGGGTTGTCACTGCAGGTGAGGTTGGTGCAGTGTGGGTAACAGCTCAGTGTGCAGCAAGCTCTCCAGGGCTTCAATATCCTCCAGCCGCCTGTTTCACCGGTCACTCTAGTCTGCCCTTTGCATGTAAAGGTTCCTCCTTATCATGGGCTAGACTGGGCAATGGAAATTTAGAACTATTTGCATCATTTATTTCATGAAATTATGTGCCTGCCTCAGTTTACTGGTTAATGATTTATTTAATAACTTCATTGTACCTCCCATCCAAGGTTTAGTTATTATTAACGAATACTGAAACTGAAAATGAAACTAAAAGTGTGAGACACAAAACTACACTAAAATTAAAACAAGAAACTTCAAAAGTAACAAACAAAATAAAAATGCATGGAAGCAGAAAAGTCTGCTTATATATCAGCCTATATTAGCCTACCAGATGTCGTCGTTGACACAGCCTACGATAAGCATCCCAAATTGATAAAATTACACATGCCCCTGCAAGATTGAACCATGTTTCACATTTAGAGATTAGATTAGGAACTCTCTTGCCAATTCCAGACTGGCTTGCGTTGTGAAAAAAATTGTACTGAAGTGGGGTGCCATTTGTGAACAAAACACGCTAATGTCAGAGGTCATTAAAAATGGCTCAGCTTGAAAGTAGGTAGTTTATTTTTTTAACTAATCATGGACTGGTGCCTGGGAACCCCTGCTCTAGGTTTTGTAATCTTTATTAAAACTTTGCCACAATACTGTTTTAGGCTGTTTTATGTTTTTATATTGCTTTTTGTGCCATTTCCAACTGAGGAATTTCTTTTTAAAAACGAATACTAAAATTAAAACTAAGTCATGAAATACAAACTCATGAAACTAAACTGAATCTGAACTTACAAGGAAACAAAATTGAAGAGAAATTGTCCAAAACTCACTCAGTCCATACAATTAGCTTTCGAGGACCTGTTCCCATTATTCTGTCATGCATCCGTCAAAATTTAATAATGGATCAATGCAGACAGAAATCACAGTCGACACTGAAAAACATTTTTACAGGTTCCCAATAAATGCCACAGATGACTCTACAAAACACACACACACACACAAGTCCATAAATTGCTATCTTTATGGGGACTAACCTTAGCCATAAGTAACCAAACAAAATGAAAGACTTTTGTATTTTTTTATTTTTTTAATTGAGGCCACACATTTTTTTTTTTCTTATTGCGGTTATCCTTGTGGGGACATAAAAAAGCAGGTTTTATGACACACACACACACACACACACACACACACAAAGCTTAACGCCACCTAATTTCATATATACTGCCTTCTTATATCGCTACATGCCTTGCATTTATTAAATGCAGGTTCTGCTGGAGCTAATGATCCATGGACAGGAATGTCACTGTGCATCTGATGATTAAAATGACCAGACCTGAAATGCCACTCAATCATTTCCATGTAAGGCACCTCTTCTGTCTTTAAATACGTACTCTGAACTCTTGCTGTGTGTTTTAATTTAACCTCCATCAAGTTCGGTCTATACAAAAGCAGTATCTGACCAATACATGGACAAACAATCTCCTACTTCAACACCAATTGATGCTGTTAATCATTTCATGCTGTTAACAAATTTATTTACTACTAGCTTTCTGGAGGAGTTTACTGTACTATTGTTCCTTTTTCTCTTCTATCACCAGTTGTACAAATCTTGCTACATAATCATTTTATGATAAAAAATATTCATGCTTTTTCAGACTTTTATACTGGCTAATCAAAGTCATACTGGGATGTAAACATGTAAAAACATTTTATAGAAGAATTAATAGCGCATGTGCAGTCGTAAAATCTGTCTTAGAATAGACAGGTCTGTGGCATTTTTCGTTAGAATCTTGTGGAGCTGTTGATCTCTGGCCAATGATAGTGGAAATATGTTTTTATGAAAAACGGTGAGGATGAAGAATTTCTAATTTACACAGTTTGTTTGTTCTTGATTCTAAGTGCAAGAAACAGTTTTTATGCCTCCTTATATTTAATGAACAGTTCCAGTTAAGTATTTTGTTTGTCAAGCTCTTAATAAAATCGGAAGAATCTGAAATTGATTGCTCATGCCCCGAATGAGATGCTGCCCTGCAATTTCACAACACTGTTGACACACTTTGTCTCCGAAGAGGTAAATTTCTGCACTGTTGAGCGACTTGTTAAAAGGACTGGCTTTAACTGGCAGGATTAGGACCACCGAACGCAGGTGTGAAATGGGGTGTCCCATATTTACCCTTTCCCCTCTGGTCACTTTTTTTGAACCTCAGATTAACATGCATACCCCATTAGCCTTCAAAGGTGGCAGGCACGTTCCACAGGAGAGTCCATGAAGTTGAAGCTTCTTTGTCCAAAACTGGAGACCTTTGACGGACAAGCTCAGAATGACTCTTTAATGATTTAACACTGCTTCATTAGGGAAGTAAACTCCACTGAGACTTTGCAAGGTAATTGTCCATGATGCTCGGTGAATCCACTCCAGCCAAGGATGTTATCTGAGAAGACACTTCTCAAGAATATAAAAAAAATTTTCAGTATATGTGATTAGACATGTAAATGCAAATTGACTTTTATATAGTTGTAAGGTAAAATGTCTGTAAAAATCAGTTTCTTTGCTTTAATATATCAGGTGATATTTCCTTTCCTCTTGTCACTGTATGTTTCCTGAGGCTCTCTCTTGGCATACGGCTGTCCGGGAGCACTGCAGTCGATCAGCCAGGGTCTTATATTCTTCGCACGTTCGGCCTTGTGCAGCCTACTTCCGTAATTAATTGCTCAGAGCTGCTCCTGGTTGGTGGACATTAACAGACTCTTTATGTTGGGCAAACTGCACTGAATGAAAAGTTCAGATTAGTGGAAAATCACCTCTGTGTCTGTTGTACCATGATATTGTTTTTGTGTTATTTAGTTCATTTAGTTTAGTTTGCTCTATTTATTTCTGTTCTAGTTCCCCGTTTCACTACAACATACCTCATTCTTTTCAATTCTCTTAAAGGGCTTGAGTTCCATTAATATCTATTCAGTTTACTGTGACCTCTTTAACTGGCCACAATGTACCAAGTAAGAGGCCTACATAGTTTGGATGCAATGCACTTTGTCTTGACTTCATGGGCAATCATTTGAGAGAACAGCTGTGTTTTGTAACTTGCTCATTCCCTGAGGAGTAGACTTATCTTTGGTAGGTTATAGTGGGATGGGTAGGGTATTAAACGCTAAATAAACGGTCATGTTTTCTGCCTCCACAGCTGATGGGTATATAAACATAAATCCTCATTTATAGTCTACACTTTTTACTCATATAGTGTGTATTGTTTAGTGCTATTCTCTTCTTAGCATTTATACAGCAGACCGTGAACACAAAAAACATGCTGGAAGAAAAGGACCCACAAATACATGGAATGGAAGCTGTCCAGACTGAACACACCTGCATTTACTGAAAGAACAGCACCTGCTAGGGCGAATGCTGCACCAAGCTCAGCTTTTGCCTAGATCCATTCTGACAAAGATAGCAACCTGCATCACGAATTTGGCAACTAGTCCCCCTGGTAAACACTTCCTTTGGATGAATGATGCATTATTTTTGTTTGGCATATAAGCTGCATTTTTGTTCAATAAGAACAATGTCCTAAAGTACTACATTGTCAGAAAAAAGGGTACCGCCCTGATACTGTTTTCTAGGCTAATGTACAAACATCATTAATGTACCCCAAATGGTACAAAAATGTTCATCAGAATTCATTTCTGTACGTTAAAAGGTATATTTAGCTACAGCTAGTGTACAACTGGCAGGCCCTTGAAGGTACAGCCTCAGTAATAAGTAATTGTACCCTCAGAAGTACAAATTGGTACTCTTTTTCTAGCTATGTATTTGACTACTACATCAATCATCAATAGTCCTGGGCCAAAGTTCTCAAAGTTCTAGGTGAAGGATGTGGATGGGCGGCTTGAGGGTGGCATTTCTGTCAGCATTGGTGATGGAACATTCTAGAGGGCACTGCGGGTGACCTGCTAACTGCCCGCCCAGGACAAGCACCTAATGTAATGTACCCCAGGTATTCATTCCTGGCTACCAGCCACCTGGCACTACCAGGTGCTGGAGCTCAGTACCTCCCAGGGAGTCAGCTCCTCCCCATCCTGGCACCAATTGTAAAAAGTTCTCTCAACAAGAAGAAAGCTGATAGCAATTCAGCGACATACTTTTTTTTAATTGATGTGGTTGAGAGTGAAGAGCTGAACCATTGATTTGTTGCAGATGATCCACGGAGGATCACCAGGATGTGAAAGGGCTTAGCTGGCACTGATATCCAGCTCTCAGAACTGTGTATTAAACATTGCAATGCCACACAACATGATGACTCATTTAATGAGAAGTATTATTATAACATGGGAATATGGTTATTTCATGGGCTCCTAATAAAAGACTGATTGAATAGAAATGCTGGGCCAAGAGAAAGCAAACATTCCTTTTTTTAAGGTTCTCTCCATTCTGATGGCTTGGTCCATAGCATTCCAAAGAGCATTTAGGAAGAAGCAACCACTTAAACAAGGGACTGCTAGCTGGTTGAAATTCACTTTTTACCATACTTACCTTTTAAATGAAATTCATTGTCTTGCAGGATTTATCGTGCAAAGCCCAATGCTAATTTAATTAAAATCAAGCTTTAATATCCCAATTTGATTGTAGTCAGTTGAACTTGAAAGGGGCCCGTTCCCTGACCCTGGTCCTTGATATCAGCTGGAGCTCTTTTTCATCATCCCAGCATCCCAGGAAGCAATTTCACTCGCTACACTCTGCTGTTGGAGAAGCACAGCCCTCACTTCACATGTGCAGTTCTTTAGTCTGAGTTCTGTTACAATCAGAATGAGCTTTGAGCTGTCAGTAACTGACTATCCATCACCACCAAGGCCAGTGATTTGCTTCTTCATGAATGACGATCTTGTGTTGGTCTCTTCTAAGGTCTCAGTTCTTGCTCTTGTTACAATGGCCATTTTAACCAGCCATGAAGAAACTGACATGATACTGATTAATTTATAGGATTCTCCGGGGTTATTCTACTTATTGAGCAAGTAGTTGGCCTGTGTTTGCAGTAATAGCATGAAATTTGACCAGGAATTTAACACCCTGGACTTGAGCTACAGGCAAAATATTCAGCCACAAAAGAGATTCCCTGCTAAAACATATCTGTTCTTCCGAGATGTAAATGAAGAAACCCATACCATTCCTCTCCACCACTTACTCTGGGCAGGAGGAGGTGAATGTCTGGGGGAAGCACTCAACACATAACAGTGTGTTAGTCCAGAAGGTTAAGCAAAATATGCAGAATATGCACTGGAAAAAAGGAAAAAAATTGCATTAGCAAAACAAAAACTGTGTTGAATTTCACTAAGGTTCTAGCAACATTTCTCCTGACACCAGAATCGATGGCTATGGCATTTGTTTCTCATAGTCAATAAGCAAGATAATAACTGTACACTGCAAAGCGCATGGCAGCAGTAGAACTGAAAAAAGAAAATCAATCCAAGTTTTCGTTTACAGTCTTCTGTAAATCAGACTGCTGCCAAGCTCTTGCCAACCTCAAATGCAAATTAAATTCTCACTGCATATTGTACTTTGATTTACTGTAGGCAACACCAAGGAGGGGAGTCACCAAACAGAACAGCTCCTGAACAAAGATAAGTCTCCCTGTCAAACTGCGAACCGTGGTTTGAAGGGCCTAAATGGACATATACAGCCAGTCAGAATTGCCATGCTCAGCTTACTTATGCGTGTTAAATTCAGCATTTATAGATTTTTCCAGTGAGATGTGAAACACATGCTAAACAGAGAGGTAACACCTTCACAGCATGGTACCAATATAAGACCAGCTCTCAGATGCTTTCATTACTGCATTTACCCACACAAACCTCTCACACTGTAAACATCACCCACCTTGCTGTTAGCGGTTCAGATATTTCAAATGTTTGATAATAATTTAAACATAATGATTGTACTCTCTATTTATTTATTTTTCCATATTTCACCCATGAAACTCTCTTGTTCATAGTGACCCCCCATTTTGACTCGAGCGATTCTCGTTTTCTGCAACAGAAGACCTAGGATTCTATCACCATCTCAGAACTGCTTGTGCTCTGTACCAGAAGCAGTGTGACTTGTGTGCGTCTGATTTTTGATTAATTCATCTCGGTTTGACTCCTTTTAATGTACGCTAGCATAGCAGTCTTTTGTTTTAGTGGAAACCTAAACTCAGACACTCCGCATTTATAGAAAAGAAGCTGAATAACAGAATAGAACTGATACTTTATTCATCCCTCTGGGGGAAATTCTCTTCTCGCCTATCCCATCTTGCCTTTCATGAGACACAGAGAAACAGGTACAGGTGAGAACAATGCTGGGAGGGGTTATGGGAGTTGGGGGTTATGGACCCTGGAATTCTATTCACAAGCGAAGGGGCATATCCTGCTGAGCCACATACTGCCCCCCAAAAATAATATTCATTATACAAAGCATGATTTCAGTTATGAGGCCACATTGGCCTATGTAATGAACTAAAATCCTCTCTTACCATGTAGATTCTGTGTAACAACAGTTTAAGAAAACTAAAGAAGGCATGGTCTTCCTCATAAGGTGGCCGGGCCCTTCCAGAATGAGAATCAGGTATACAGCATAGATCGAAGTAGAAGTTCAGCTATAGGGCTTCACGAATAGACATTTCTGACTCAATAGCTACAGATTCAAACCCTAGTCCATAACATTCTTATATACTTCAGCTCTAATAATTATCCAGGTTCATAAATGCATGACAGTAGCAATGTGAGTTTCAGTACATCAGTCACTTTTAAAATGGCCAGGCACTTGTATTTGAGTGTTGGGGGGAAAAAAGTTTGAATAGCGCAATGTCAGTAGATATTGCTGTGACTATTTGTAGTAATCGCTTATCTAGCAGAAAAATGAAGTTTGTGTGTTCTGCACTTAAGCAAAGCTTCAGCCATCCAGACCTACTTCAAAACTATATTTCATTTACAAGTATCTGGAAAAATATATTCTGGTCACCCACCAGAATTCACGTTATCTGTAAAATACTGTTTATATAGAAAGGCATAACAGCCCAGCTTAAATTAATAACAGGTATAATGCATTGTACCTTCTAGGAAAAGGTGTGAAGATATGGAAGTATTTTTAGTTTCGCAAATTCTTATAACACCACAGCATGCTAAAATAGCCAGGACACCTCAGTTGTTAATTTAGATTGAGCTATAACTTTTAAGCATATATAGGATCATTAATTTAAAAAGTGTACTTTTCCCTGGCAAAGGCTCCAAATCACTGACATCACACACATAATTTGTCCCATCTCTGTATTTACGTTTTGTTGTATGTAGCCTTCAATGACAAACGCAGATATACTTAATGCAGGAAATAGAAATAATTATGCTTTTGATGAAAAGTCCTCTCTGGTTGTTAAGGTTTACTACATACAGTATTGCGTCCTTTATTAATCTGAAATTATATAAATTGATAGGGTTCATACTGCAGTCATCACAAGGTAACTTTGGAATGTAAGTGCCAAGAGATGGTTTTGCACAATATAGAACCTGACATCACAAGGACTTTTCATCAGTGTCACAGAAACTTCTGTTTCTAGGCATGATAATCACCAGGCAGGGGGAAGTAATGCTCGTGGACAAGCTAGCTGATGTGATTGACTTTCAGAGAAAAGGCTCTGAACAGTGTTGATTTATTCACTGTGCCTTGTTGATGGATCCATACTGCTGGCTAAATAGATTGAATTCATCAAATGGAAGAACCTTGTTTTGCTTAACCCTGAATACAGATTTGCCTATGCATTCTGCAATGTGTCAACCAGAGAATGGGACACTAACTCCTGGCTGACATTCCACCTTGGCAGGAGAAAAGCGTTTCTTTGCTTGACACTTCCTAACCCATTAAAGGTTTAAAGGAATTTATTCGTATTTAAGTACTACATACTTTGTGTATGTATACAGTAATCGCAGAGGAAATAGCGTAAAACCATTCAGAAATTAAACACCTTACAACGGTTAAGCTATTTAAATATATTTTAATAACTAAATGAGGTTGACGTATAGAATCGATGAACTTTCTTTATTAAACCGCAGATTACGTAAACCACCTGCTACAGTATGTGTAAGTACAGAAGTGTACACGCCGAAAGGAAATCCTTCTTTGAACAGTTAATTAGAAGCTCCGTAGCGCGCCGACGGGGCAGGACCGGCGTGTCGCGAAAGGCGGCGACCTGCCCCGTCGCGGCTCCGCGCCTCCCCGCATCGCCCGCGGAGCGGCTCGCCCGTTTGTTTGTCGGCTAACCCCCTCTAGCGCCGATCCCGTCTCGGCACAGCCCGCATCCCCCGCTCGGACAGGTTAGGGAGAGCCGCCCGTCTCTCTCTCACCGTGCGGGGAGTCGAAGGCAGCGCCGCGGCTATGCGGGATATATAAGGATGGTGCGGGCTGCTTATAACTGCGACGGGGATATTCAGAAATAGGAGGGGAAATAAGTGCTGCCATTTTACTTCTGCAGTCTTGTCAAAGTTGATTCAAGTAAATCGCCGGTGTAAGGCTCGGTCCTCCCGGCAGTGCGTGTCCATAAGAGCCATCGCGGCGCTCTATGTAACCTTCCCGCCGTGTGGCTGGGGAACTTTCCCACTCTCCTTCTCCTGGCACTGAGGTCGGAGCCCGGATGGAGCGCTTCCCCGGCCCGGTGCCCCTGTAGACGGCCGTCCCGCCCGCCGAGCGCCCGCAGCAGCCCCGAGGAGCCGGGGCGCCTGTAGGGGACCGCACGTGGATCCTGCCCCGTCTAGCAGCCGCGGCGAGCCCGGCCGGCTCAGCGCGCCTCAGACATGCCGCTTGGAGTTGCAGGCTGCCTGATTTTCATGCTCCTGCGGGTTATTTCCACGGATCAGAGCCACAGCAATGAAGGTAAGGCTCCGTTATGCCGGAGTGAAATGGCCTGGCGGTTAATTAATGACCGGCATTTGTAGCTTTAATTGCAGTTTTATTGACTTATCCGGTAGCCGGTCAGTCGGAGTGAAACGCTGGGAACTTTACCTTCCCGTGTGTTAATAATCCCCATTACTTATACATTTGGGTTATTAGTTATACACCTCAGCACCAATCGGTCGCTTCATTACGGCTGAACTTCGCACGAACATGCAAGTACGCGCGGATATATAGGAGGACGCCACTCAGGTACGCATCGGTGACCGAGGACTAGTTAAGCGCCGTTACCTTTGCATTGCTCGTGGTTATCTTTCGCTGCAGTACGCCGGGCATCGGTTTATCCGGAGGCAGTCTTTCTGTAGGCAAACTTTTGCCCACTCTAATTCTGGGCAATAGCAGCGGCGGGTTCTTGCCGCGGAGCTCGGCGTGATGTGGCCGGTGATGGGATTCTGCGGTAGGGGTGCCGGCATTATGCAATCTGTTATCGGGGATGAGGGAGACGCGCTCGCCGTGCGGCGGCTGGGAAGGGGCCGTGTGCTGTCGGCGGGGAGCCTGAGTGCTATTAAAGTGCATCGGCTGGATGCAATTGATTACTTATTATGAGTCAATTGTAGGTACTTAATGGCAATGCACGGTGTTTCCAACTATTCATTTTCTTCGCCTCCTCGTTTTAAGCAGCAGGAGTCTTAAAAGTAGACACTTATCTAAGTTTATATAGCTTAAGGGAAATGGCATATTGTAATAAATCAGAGGACTCGGAAAATTCCTGTGTAATAGCGGTGCTTGGGATTTTGTCCGTAACGTACTTTTGAAGAATCTTTTCTAGTGATGAAATTTCCTTCACAAACAGCTGGGCATCGCATTTAATATTCCTCGTGATTATCGAATAATTAATTATAGCACAGTAGTAATTGCACCTGAGTGTTTGTCATTCATTCCTGCATCCCAGCCTCACCTGGCACATTCGGTTGCAGCGGGCAGAAAGCACCTCTTTCAAAACATATCAAACACGCTAACGATTGCATTGAGCAGCTTTAGAAATCTTTTATAACTTTTATTATTGTACAGGTCAGCTTATCCTCACTGCTAGTCACTGTGTATGTGAATATGTGTGTTCTATATGAACGGTAATTAAATGAATCATGCACGGTAATTTACTGAAGCCACAATTATAGTCCATCAATACTGTAAATGAACAGAGGCGATCCTGTTCTACTATTGTTATTGGTAACTGTGTGGGAGTGTAACGAAGCAAAATAAAAGTTCTGAAACTTTTGAAATACTAGCAATATTCTGACAGTTGAACGATGACTGAGCTAATTTTTTTTCTTACATTCCGTTCAGGTTGAATATTATTTACATCTGTAATGGGAAAAGTATTATAATTGTGGATAACAGTTCGATGGATTCATACATATTTGGATCCTAGACTTTTTCTCAATTTGAATTCAGACTCGCTCATCATAGCTCATTACCGTTTGCATTTTTATGATTGGTCAGGCTGTTAAATGCATCATTCTTAACTTGATGAATAATGTATTGTTTTATTTAAATGTTATAATTTTGACTTGTTAGGCTGAGAATGAGTTTCCCCGTGACTAAGTAAAGAGCTTTATAGATCTTAATACCTTTGTGCGGCAGTTAGATTTCAGAGCTGATTATAACTCCAATATGCCTCAGAATTACTGTTTGTGAGGCCAGATGCTTCAGTAATTGACACATAATTTGCTGTTAAACTGTGTTAATATATATGTGCTTCCTTTTAACAAATGTTAGGAGTTTTATTATGAAATATGTAAGACGACAGAGCATAGAAAGTTGCGGAGGAAAAAACAAGGAATAAAACGATAACGCAAAGTTTGACACTTTGTGAGCTGCCAAAAGAGTAAATTACATACAAGAGGCTTTTATGTTTGATGGCAAAGGCATAATGTGGCAGGTGGAGTATTTTTGAGGGCATAACAGCCAGCTGTCTTACAGTTAGAGTGGTGTTTCTCATTCTTTAAAGACATTTCTGAACAGGAGAGTCATTAGGTTTATATTTTTGGGTTGTAAAATTTATCCACATTATCCACATTTTATCTGTTTACATTATTGCATATTATTAATTACAAGGGAATAGGAATAGCCTGCCGATTTTATTTTTTTTTACTCTTATGTAGGTGTACAGTTAGAATGAAAAATCAAGAGATTTATTGGTGAGGAAGATCAATGCATTTAACACACTGCTTTTGTTAGTTTATAGTTACACACAGTGTAAACTCGACAGCTGAGGGCTACAAACTGCATTGTTTTTTGTCAATAACCAGCAAGTAATATTAATTATTTTTTAAGCTTTTATTGAGACAGGATAGGACTGAATTGGACTGGATCTGGATTTTCCTGTTTTCAAAGAGAAAAGAGACCCAAAAATCTACAGACACAGGGGGGCTCCCACCCCTGCTGAAGAGGAGCACCAGGGGGGCAAACTGTGTCTTCTCTGAGTATCTCATTTTGTATAGAATGTTAAATGACCTCCCATGTAAAATATGTTTTATGATAATGGAATTTTAATAAGATCTGACAGCTATGATTGTTTATAACAGTATGGTTTTATACCAGTCTCTACGTGCATGGAGTGTACATGTTCTCCCTTCTGTCTAGGGGTTTCCTTCATGTTCTCCAGTCCTCCACCCCCCCCCCCCCCCCCCCCCCCCCCGCACCCCCCCCCCCCCCCGCCCCCCGCAAGCGCAGGGAGCCGAGGTGGGGGTGGGGGGGGGGCGGTCGTCATGGCTG
>JAODKM010000001.1:35395625-35405755 GCA_026780845.1 Petrocephalus sullivani
GATTAAAATATCAGTTTACAGCTCTCCTCGGATCACATGGGTCAATGTGAATTTACTACCAAATTCATGGCAAAATAGCTTACATTATTTTGTAGTAATTTATTTGCCAAAAAATACCATTTCGGTAAAGTGTCTGTATCATTATGTGTCATTTTTAACTGCTGCATTTGCAAACAGCGTTTGGACAAAAAGTGCTTTTTTCTAGATTATTTCATCTCTTTCATGTTGAATTACTTAAAATACCATCATTATGGTATGTCGTTTAACCATTAAAACCAATCCATTGTTGATTTTAAGAGACCTGTCTTTTTTCTCTTTGGAATAGTTACTATTGCACTTTAATAAGACGAAATTACTCATTGCATAAAAGCGACAATTATTGCAAAGTGTACCAAGACAGAAAAGCAAACACATTCATACACATACAAATACACAACAAAGATCAATGGAATAATCGATAGAATACCTGATTACTAAAATAATTGATAGCTGCAGCCCTAACAGTGATTAGCACTGTTGCCTCACACCTCTAGGACTGGAGTTTGAGTCTCAACCCTGGCACTGTGTGCATTGAATTTGCATATTCTTCCTGTGTCATCATGGGTTTTCCTGTTTTCCTGTCTGTAGTTTCCAGGATAGGCTCTAGACCTCCATCACCGTACATAGGATAAATGGGCATAGAAGATGGATGGATGGACCTTCATAGGGCAAGAAAAAAGAAATGTGTCCCAGTGATTTTTGGGTTGAATAAACTCTACAATTAGTGAATAATGAAATACATGATAGTCATAATGGCCATAATGATAAGAATGGGGAAATATATTATGAATTACCTGCAAAGTAGGGCTGCACCATACTGGAAAAAAATAACATCACAATATATGAAATATTTGTGATAAATATTGTGATATTTATAAAACAAAAAAGAAGTAGAAAATGTACTCAAAATAAAACACAGCCAAATAGTAAATATCTAACTATAGAGTTTGTTAAATTATTTGGTGTTGCCGCGAGTTGTGCTGTCATAAAGCCGTACTGGTTCAATAAAACATTTTTACTTTGTCATATGAAGTGAAATTTGCCAAGCTTTGCAAATGTAATGGTTCTTCCTTTTATGAAAAATGATCTAGTATATGATAAAAAAAGTTTACTGTCACTCCTTTCACATAAACTCAGCATGTGCTCAATTATAATCCTTTCTCTCAGACTCGTTCATAGTCTTCCACTGTATGGAAATCTTGAGGGGGCACAAATTAGTAGTATACTCTTGCTTAATGTATTCATTTACCAGAACTAAGTGTTAGTTATGTACTGATCCCATGTTTGATCATCATTAATCGTAATGGTTTGTGTATTTCATGCAGTTACTGTATTTGTTCATGATTTGTACTTGAGTAGTAACTAGGTCTGCCGTGATTAGTCAACGTAGTAGATGACGTCTATGATGACAATGGGCTGACATCAATATTTTAAATCAATGCATCGTTTTTTTATTTTAATAATATTACCTTTTTCTTTTCTAAAACCCTTCAGTTTATTATAACATGTTCTCCTTCGATATCAAAGGTAAAAGTAGTAGTTCAAATATCACAAAACAAGAAGGAGGTCTGTACACTTCGATGGCATACCACAGCGTCACTAGCGCTATGCAAAAGCACTGGAAGGGAGAACACACAGGGGCTATTCTGGATGATGGACTGAAAGAGTAGGCAAACCTCAAAAAGATGTCTATTCATGTTTTTTAAATTAACATTAGAATGGAGTGCTTCTTAATATCTTCTGAGCTTGTAGCTGCTAAATACACTCATTATTAAAGGCATGAAGTTGTTTGGCTGCTACCTTAGAGTCTTCTGAATAAGTGTCTGAGGAAATGTTTAGGTTGCCGGTGTGTGTGTTCATGAGCGCAGGGAGCAGTGTTATTCTCGTAAACTGAAATGAAAAAGGACACTAAAACAGTCACATGCGGTACACTTCTCTAATTGTATTTAAAAAGCATAAGGATATGCTGAATTTATACAGATTGCTAACTTTTTGGCATCACAATACACCTCTCATTAATATTTTAGGCCTAATAATAATCTTCTTATCTAAATGTGGGTGTAAGTAACATCTGTTATCTAAACCCCTCATTAACATAACTTTATTTTGAGGACAGTGAGTTAACTTGAATTAAACTGTCAGTTTGATTTTTTGGAGGAAAATTAATTGTTTGGATTAATCGACTAATCTGTAAAATAACGCAATAGAAAAATATTCATTAGTGGCAGCCCTAGTAGTAATCGAGTTAATAAGTTACTTGTGCCCCCTCAAATGAAGTGTCACCTAAAAATGTTTTGGTGAAACTTAGTCTGCTGGATTGAGACCATCAATATCACCATCTCTGTGATGTCACAATTCATCATTCAATTGCATCATGCAGACCAACTGCAAAGTAAGTAGAACAGGAATGGTATTAAATTGCAAAAGTGGTTAATGCAATATATAATTGTGAGCTATTACCATTATATGGGGTAAGCACCTATCTTATGGGATTTACAAAATTATAGTTTTGGTAACTCGGTTACATACTGGGACAGTGAGCATGTTTTTAGCAGTTGAAATTATGTAGAATATGGAAATTCTGCACTCTGGTTAAGCAGCAGTTGAGTCAGATATAATGATAATAATAAGAATAATCTCGGAGCCAGGCTCCTAGTTCCGTCTGGGGGAGCTACTTGAGCTTGTCAGTTACTGATAGTCTAGCTGCGTAGTGGTGTTCAGATCCAATTTAAAAACGACGCTTTTCCTTTCTGGCAGAAGTCTCTGAGTTCTCTGTTCTACGAGAGAGTACGCTGTTTCCTGCTGTTCTCAGGGTCATTTCTTCATTCCGTTATGGGCTGATGAATACATGCTCGGATCTTTGTTGTGTATTTGTATGTGTATGAATGTGTTTGCTTTTCTGTCTTGGTACACTTTGCAATAATTGTCGCTTTTATGCAATGAAAGAGCTCACTAATTCTAGCACTTTTTCAGATTTGTTCCCACAAATATGGTAAAATACACACTAAACACGTAAGACATTAAGCAGTCGATGAGGTGCCCTGGATTTCTAATTGCTTTTCCATAGATCAAAGCTTCTAAAATTAGAATTACGATGGATTCACAGAATATTCATGTGATACTCCTTGACAGAAATACATCATACCATTTCTATACATTTCCCCGTTGGAGGGAGGGTAAATCTTGCATAATCTTTGTTTATGATGAAAAGTGTATACTTCATTGGAATGTTTCTAATCACTTCTTATTAGTATTTACTTTGATGGATGGATGGATACTGTATATGGTAACACATTAAGGTTTAACCAATAGATGTACAGGCAAATAATGGAGATGTAATTATTTGCTGTGGCATGCTTTATTTTTGCAGCAAGGTCATTGCGCCGCATCGCTTGATCTATCTCCGTTTCATTTTTACCTGTGTCCTGTCGTTCCGTGTTGATAGTTCAGCACTTGTACTCTTCAATTATTCATGCTGGAATTTCTTAGCAGGCCGATTTCAGAAATAATGGTTCTGGCTATCGGGGGACGGGCTGCCTTCCTAGCTGATGTTAGCAAGCCATCAGTGCACGTGGAGAAATGGACACTGCACTGAGCGATTTCAAGGATCCTGGATGGGAACAAGGTGTAATACTATAGCAGGTAGTACGTTAACAGCGACAATGGCCCAGACTGAACGGGGGGTGCGACAGCTGGTGTGGTGATATAAACTTAGTGCTTAGTCCATGTGGAGTTTGTCGTCCTCCTGTGTTTTATATTTTATGGCTCTTTTTTCTTTCACCCATGTTAAAGTACAGCTAATGAAGTCCCTATGGATCGAGGCTAACCGCTCTGTGAACGCCCTACTGCTATAGATTTTAGCAGCCCCGAAATGTGACAGTTTATTGATAGGGATCATTAGCCTAGCCCATAAAGACAGAGGAAATTGCACATCCATCAGCTTGGGATGGAGCTGACAGTGGAATCGAGTGACAAGTGTCTTTACGTGCATTTTTGCTCGGGATTTCTGAGTGGTGAAAATCTGATTCCTCTTTCCAAATCTGATACATATGAAGGGTTTTTCCCAGATAATTTGATAAACAGTACTCTGGATAGTTTCAAGAACATATTTCTTGAAAAAAAGATAAACAAGATGTATTTAATACTTTATTATTACTGCCATGGACTTGTCCATGGATTTGTCCAGGGGGAGGCCTTTCCTTCCTAGGATGGGCTCCAGTCGTATTCCCCCCAATTTCCTGTAGAGCTTATACATCTCGATGGTCTGCTTGTGTTGACCTCAGTCCCACGACCCGTAACTATAACTTGCTTCACGGTTTCCATTTATCCCTGGGCTCCTCAGTATAGATTTTTATTGTTTTTACATTGATGTGATGCTGGTCCCATGGTTGTTCAGCACTGTATATCCCAGATAAAGGAAAACAGTTTCCTTCAATAAACCTTTCATTTGCTGACGATGCTCCCATATCCCATGTTTCTGCTTATCTCTACAGAAGACGCTGTTTTTGTTAAGAGTGTAACACATGGGATTCTGTTTCTTTTGAAGTAACACAGCATTTTACCGCATCAAGGCCGTGCTTGTCTGTTAGATCAATGTTTCTCAGCCCAGTCTTCAGAGACCTCCGGACGGTCCATGTTTTTGCTCCCTCCCAGCTCCCTACTGGGGAGCAAAAATGTGGACAGTCTGGGGGTCCCTGAGGATCAGTTTGAGAAGACTGCCTTACGTGACTAATAAGGATATGGGTTAGGGATGAGTCAGTATTGTAGAATATTTGGGAGCGTGTATAAAATGGAAAAACCCAGTAATAAATTAGTTGTTTTAATTATTTTGTAATGGTATAATGAGTTGCCTTTTATGCATTCTCTAATAAGTTTACTGTTTATTCATTCTGAAGTTTACCTCTGCTTTTTTTTTGTTGTGAAATATTCATGCGCCTTCCAGTAATAATCATTTTCATCCTTGCCCACTCTTGTGTTTGTGAGAAATTTTACAAAAATGAGTGAGGCGAACATGAACTGACCACCAGAAAACATTTGTCTTTCACAGTAGGGAAATATTTTGGATTCCACAAAAAAGTCGAGTGATTTGTCATCACTGCCTTTGTCAGTTGGCGCAGCTCATGGCAATGCGTTAGAGAAGAAGAGCTGCTGCTGATAATTTTATATGTATATGTTGTCATGGTTGTTGTCAAAAAATGTTCTTATTCATGTTCTGTGAAGTTCCTTCTAAATAAAATTACAAATAAAAGTAATTTGTCAGTGTACCAGTAGAGACTTTTTGGTGAATTAATCAGAATGTTAACTACTGACTTCTTTTTCCCAGTAAAGACAGATTCAATTAGTATATAATAACAAGTTTTATTTGGCTGCAGTTTATTTGGGGCATTTTTTCAACTAATGTTAATTTTTCTAATATCATTCAGTCCAAATTTCAAGGCTTCTCTTAATGTTTTAAGTTACCCTTTTGCAGCAACATTGTTTAATTTTTTTATTGAAATAAATTGAGTAGCATATAAGCCAGAGAAGTATTGTCAATTTATTTTTAACATTGCAATGATCACATTTGCTGTAACTGCCCAAGATACAAGATATTAAACATTAATGTATGCTTCTGCACTTGAGCCATCTCTTCAGTTTAAATTAATTTAATTTTCTATTTAAATTTATTCAAGCCACTTTTTAACGTTTTGCGTTATCCTTTTGCAGCAACAAGTAATACTCAATTTGTATGGGAAGAAATGGATATTTCAGTCAAGCTACATACATGTTTCAGTCTATGTGGTGGGGGTGGGGTGAGGGCAGAGTTAAGAATATATTATTCAAATAATGACTGGGGAGATTCGGCTAGCTATTCTTCCTGTGATGCCCGTCCCTAATATGTGAATGTAGCCACATGCAGTGAATACGTTTTATTGTCCACGTATAAAAACCCTTAATTGTACATTAGACCATGTATAATACCAGTAAATGCAATGCACTGTCATGTGGAAGATGATGTCAGCTGACTTTGCTGCCACTCTGCTGCTTTTTCACATAACCTCTGCCTAATGTCCCTTTGTTCACTGTCATCTTTCCCCGTGTAGTTGTGTTGCTGGATACCACCACTGCTTTGGGTGAGCTGGGCTGGAGAACATATCCCGTCAATGGGGTGAGTTTCGAGGGCCTTCGCATGGCTTCTTTGCCACAGTCATCTTTATCCTTGTGTATTTCTGTCACAGGAATTTCCACACAGTAGCCTCGGTTTTGTAGCTGATGTATATGGTATATACATAGTATATACATAGTATATACATAGTTGGTGTCTCTAAACTGCCCACGTATATGACTATATGTGTGTGAATTTTTGACCTATGATGGAGTACCCCTGCCGTGTGATACACTGGCATCCCACCCTGGGTGTCCCTTCACTTGTTATAATAAAAATATTATATATATTATAAATTGTTATTAATATTCCATTATTACACCATTTATCCAGAATAATAAATGAAAAATGGAAGATGCAATGAAAGAATGCCAGAAGACAGTGAAGAAGAGGAACAAAAAATTCAGAGTAGGGAGAAGGAAAACATCTGGGGGTTCATGGTTGGCTGGGTGCAGATCATAAACTACACCTACAATGTCACATTTTGTAAGCAGTTACAATAATAGTAGTAATAATAATAATAATAATAAGATGCCTTCCATAACTGCTTATTCAGTAGAGGCTTGGTCATATCATTGTTCTTATTGTTATTAATATTCAGGTTTAGTGTTCCCTCTCCGAGCTGCTAGCTCTCCTTGGAGCACAGGCTACAAGCCCGTGTTCTTAATTGCCACATTAACTGCAGTAATTGGTGCCCTAGGGGGCAAAATATACACAGGCAGCATTAAACGTTTCACTGTGCAAAGATGTACATCAATTAAGGTGATAAAAGTGAAGCAGGGCATCTTGCGCCTGACACAAATTTAATGGGTCATAAACTGTGAGGTTTTGTTTGTTCTGACTGACCTTCATTTTCAGTCATGAAATCATATTTATTATTCAATCAATGAATTATTGGAGGTGGCTGACTGCAGAAGCTCTGGGCAGCTCACATTCAGTTCATTTTCGGAGATGAGTCTTTCCTTTAGAAAAGGGGCTGGCTTTCCAGAGATGGGGGGGGGGGGTACTATGTTTGTGTCCAGTGTAATACATGTCAAAAAACAGACAAAATTTTTACAAAAATAATTGTTTATAATTATTATTTTTACAGAAGTAAAAAGTGGTATCCAAAACGCACTGAATGGCTGGGTGGGGGTTAGTATAGATGAAACTAAGCAGCAGACCATGATATCTGCCTTTTTGCAGAAAGTGGCGGGCAGGGGGACCTGAAATATGCAGATATTCCCTGTCACTGTACTCCGTCTTCACACCACGCCTCCTTCAGCCACTGAAAGCATCGCTTTTATAATTAGTAGAGTTCATGTTCAGGTTCACTTGGTCCCCGGCATAACTGAAATTTGCAGCTTTGTAAATCAATGCAGTTGTTGAACCTGAGGATTTCTGAGTGTTTCTGAGATGTGGCTTTTATGAGAGCAAATGACTGACTCACTGAATTATGTAAGGACTTGATAGCGGCCCTTGTAAGATGATAAGGTGCTGTAGACTTTTAAGGGTATCCGTCTGCAAGGCTCATGCATGCTTATGTTTTAGGCAGAGCCAGTACAGAGACTGCGGCTGGCTTGTTTAATGGCCGATACACTGACACACAGACTAATTATCAAGTCCTTCCTTTTGTTTATTTTTTTCCCTTTATTTTGTAAACAAAAAAAAATCATTATTTCCCTGTCAGCCTTTTACTGTTTTTTTTCACTGCTGCAAAATTGCTCAAAAGTTCTGTGAATGTTTATGGAAAGCCCTTTGTAATGCAGTTGGATATAAGCAGTTATTTGGGTTGTGTGTTTAGTGTAGTAGCATAGCAGTTAAAGCTGCAGCTTTTGTCGGCTTGGGCAGTATTACCTGGCTGCTATGATGTTTTAACATACAGGATTCTTAGGCAGTGATCAGTAACTGCTCATTTATTTCCAACTCCACAGGGAGACATTTTTCTAATATAGGCATTTATACTGCAGATGCAATAATATGTGCTACATTCTGGTTTCGTGAGACCATTCATTAGAGGTTTATTGGAGGTTAATTGTATGGAGTGTGCCACTTGCTGTAGGGGGCTCTGCCAGATAGCTGTCAGGGGTGGGGGCCTCTAGCCAGCAGCGAATGACACTCCGTGTGCCACATGCATATTGGAATTGTCTCTTACGCTTCCTTAGGCTTTGTGCTGTCAGTGTAAAGTATCTCAAGTCTCCGTAGTTCTAGCTCTCGAAAACCAGAGGAATAGTTGTGGTGCATCTATAAATATCTTATAATATTTGTTGACGACCCTGTGCATTGAGCCACCGCTTGAATAATACTAAAAATAATAAATGTGAAGGTGCACTGTGCCTCTGCCCTGAACTAGCAGTAACCCGGAGGATCTGCAGTATGTCTGTATCGCCTCAAGTTCTGGTGCCACTCTTCCACTTCTGAAGAATTTATTATTTATTTATATATATTTTTTTTTACCCGGTGTCAAAAGAGAGACTATTACATCATGTAGGCCAGTCTGACAGCAGCCAAGAGCTGGGCTGGCTGCAGCCCTGACTCCATGATTAAGCTGTCAAGACTTTTCCTTTCTTGCCCGGGGAGAGTGGCTTGTCCATGAATATTTAACGGCAGCAGGTGAAGAGGGGAGAGGAGGAAAGTGGAGGAAGATCGCCGGGTGGTAATTCCAGCCTAAATTCGATTTGGTTCGAGAGCAGAGCGCCCTGTCCCTCCACTCTGTTAGCCTGAAAACAAAAGGCTCGACTCCCCCGCGAAATTAGCAGTAAGTTTCCGGTGGTTTCCTGACACGTGGCATGTTTTGGAGGTCAGCTGAATTGCGGCACTTCTTCTCTAAAAGCATGAATGAAATGATCAAAGACCTTCTAAACCAGAACAGTTAGCATAAGAAAAAGCCAGGGCAGCCTGTAATTGCTTTGGAAGGATACATTACATGTGGTGTGGATGGGCTGCTTTGTCCTGATCTTACCCTGAAACGCTACCTTCCGTGGTTTTGCATTTAAAGGGGCTGCACTTTTAGTCAGCCCCATGGATATAAAGATGTAGATGTCCGTGTTAGTTGTCAGGTCCAACATTAAAGGCATCCTGACGGCATATATTAACTTATTTGGCACGTACACAGAAAATTCAAAAGGTAGCTATTTCATTGCCGAGAGGATGTTTCACATAATTATCAAGGCTACTTGTGAATGTTACTAATTAAAGTTAAACTAGAAAAAAGGGTGTTGTTGTGAGGCTTCTATCAAATTAATTAATTGGGCCTCAGTTCCCTCCATCAGCAAAACATTTTTTAATGAAAGGCTATGTCTTAACATTCCAGCCACACTGGCCGCCAAATACGTTCGCATGCTGTCAGACAACCTGTTGGAGGGATCGTTTTATCGGTATGTCTGCCATCACGGAGCTTACGTGTGTCGTGTTTGAGAAAGTGGCCAGCATTCATTTCTGACAGTGTCGGGATGAGCAGAAACAGCACTGACGAGCTGAAATGGGATCCGCCAGTTTTTGTGATTAAACTGCGAGCAGAAACCAAATCTTGTGGATTCATAGCCCACTGCCATTGTGTCTTAAACAGTGAGTGCAAATTCTTAACTCATTGTTGTGAGATGTGTGTCTAAAGAAATGTACAGTAGATATTTGCACATATATTTCTAATTAGTAAACACTATTCGTACACGTATGCAGTGATCAGTACACTGTCCGGAAGAATGTGGCATTTTCTTGTAATTCCTGTAGTCAGAAATATTCTAGCTCGTGTGATCATCTGCT
Source organism: Petrocephalus sullivani (assembly GCA_026780845.1). NCBI lineage: Eukaryota > Metazoa > Chordata > Actinopteri > Osteoglossiformes > Mormyridae > Petrocephalus > Petrocephalus sullivani. The sequence goes on from JAODKM010000001.1 coordinate 35,405,551, forward strand.
TCTCCACTCAGAATGATTTATGAAATCATCCGGCCTGCCACCGCAGGGGAGACTGCACCTGATTGGATGTCTGCAGGCTGCCACAATGAGACCCCCCCCCCCCCCCCCCCCCCCCCCCCCCCCCCCCCCCCCTCCCCCCCCCCTTATCCCTCCTTTCACCCCTCCCCTCTCCACCCCCACCTCTCTTCCCCTTTCTATCTCTTTC
>JAODKM010000001.1:35405855-35430638 GCA_026780845.1 Petrocephalus sullivani
TGGTGCTTGAGGCCCGCCAGCACCCCCCGACGAGGGGCGCCCCCCCGAGGTGAAATGGGGGAGCGCGCCCACAAAGCGACCCCCCCCCCCCCCCCCTGCTGCAGACGCTCTCTTCAAATATGTATGAGTACCCTCTCCCAGGAGCACAGAGCCAGGACATATTTATTTTTTTCATTACCTAAAATGACTTTAAGGAATTAAAAAAGCTTGATATCTGCTAAGCTGTTTTGTTTGTCATACAAAGCCCACAGTGGATTTTTTTGCCAGTTAATGTAAGAAGGTTAATCTCTCACTTATACATACAGCACATGTGACAAAAGGAATGCCCTGTTTCGTTTGGAGACAGATTTTGGTTTTGCATGTCGTTACCCAAAGCCTGACAGCACCCTGCAGCTTCTGAAATCACATGCGGAACTCAGGGCCTGCCTTATTTTGACATTTGGCTTAAACTTCCACAGTTTTATCCTTAACATTATGTTGACATTATTCATAGGCCTCCTGAAGTTTATAGTGCCCTTAAATGCACATGTAGGCGGCTTTGCGGTTAGGGAGTCCTGGGGGATTCTGGGGAATCCTGGGGGATCCTGGGGGATGCGTGCAAGCAAATATAATGATCCTTTATACTCATCAGTAAGTCATCAATTGGGGCCACATGTATAAAATAATAATTAACCAGGTAAACTGTAGACTTTGCCCATATATACTTGTCATATCTTTAAAAAAAAGCCTATCATAAATGTAGTTCCAGAGGGAAAATGGGGTATTTTTTTAAAGAAATAATTCTACTTCCAATGACCTCTGTCCTTACAAGGCTTAAGCAGTATCAAGGGATAACTTAATTGCCTCATTTCCTGTCAAAGACGCCAGAAACAATTTTTATAGCACTCCTTAACTACCCAACTGAAAGCACCTGGAGTAATTAGGAGATTCTGATGGCTCCTCCTTGGTAGTGCGGCAGATTCAGGGACATAGCCCTATGGTTCATCATGGGTGAAAGAAGACGAGTGGGATGCATTTCATATGCAGAGTAGTCTTTGTATATGCAGAGTGTGCCACTCGGAGGAGAGCGGTTTCCCCCCCCTCCTCATCAAGGTGCAACGCTCCATGACGAACTGCCCCAGAAGAAGAGCTGGTACTCCTACTTTAAGGGCCAGGCGTGTGCTCGGGGGCGGCTTCAGGAATGAGGGGTCAGAGCTGTGCTCACCTGTGCTATACTCTCTGTGCTCTGCTCTGCTACACTCTCCATGCTCCACTGTGCTCTCTGTGCTCTGCTACACTCTCTGTGCTCTGCTACACTCTCTTTGCTCTGCTGTACTCTCTGTGCTCTGTTGTACTCTCCGCGCTCTGCTATACTCTGTGCTCTGTTGTGCTCTCTGTGCTCTGCTGTACTCTTTCTGCTCTGCTATCCTCTGTGCTCTTTTGTGCTCTCTGTGCTTTGTTGTGCTCTCTGTGCTCTGTTGTGCTCTCTGTGCTCTGCTATACTCTCAATGCCTTATTAGTCAAGTCACTTTATTGTCATTTCAAACACACATTCTAAAAGACTAGAACAACGAACAGTTCAACAATACATACACCAGTAAATAATGGGTTAAAAGAGCAATGCACAACAGTACACAATTATTGTGAAAACTGTAAAATAATATTTTGTTTCTGAGACATGCTCCTGTCGTCCATTTCTGCTCTAATTGTAACACTGACAGGCTCGTTAGTAAGTCATTTTTTAAGAGAAAACAATTAAAACTTGCACTTGTATAAAGATCCTGACTCTGCATGTTGCCCTGTGACCCTGTGATTTTAGCAGCTCATCACAGACCACAGCCTCAGACTAGACTCATTTTTCTGCTGCCCTTAGGGCTTCGATCATGATGCATAGTGGTACCTGTGGGTTTTACACAGACTGTATGACCATACTGTAATGTTGCAGACTTTGTCTAGATTACAGTTAAAGCTTAAAATGTACCCATACGAAATAAGATATTTTAGACTGAACTAATTTTAGTTTGCATTCTTGTCTCAAGGTACAGAGCATGCCCATATCAATGTTTGTCAAAGAAATTTTAAAAAGCCCTTGTTTTCTTTTATAATTAAAAATCAAAAACATCAGTGAGCCTTGGATTGAGGTAAATTGTTTGTGGACATTATTAGTCTCTTATAGATCAGTGGTTAAATAGTAAATTACTGTTGTATTTGTTTGAATGGTTACACAACATCGTTCAGCTATTCCCGTTCAGAAACAAAATCAGCAAAGAACATCTGAGAGAATCTATTCTAAATGGCAGAATGTGAGCTTCCCCTGCCCCTTAATCAGCATACAAAAGCAGAGCTCATGCATGGCACAGGAACGTTTCACTCTCCTCCCCTGCGTGCCGTACCTCTTTTGAAAGGCTGACCTTTGAGGAGGCCTATCTGCATCCCTGAGACTTATAAAGGATTTGATCAGTCATTTGTGAATGATTTATATGCTCCGTCTAAAAAGTGTGATGGGCTTTCACGTCGTTAATTTGACCAAACACTTGGCCACCCTCTTTACCTTAGATCCCTCTGACACTCTGGTGTTGATTTTACTTCATGGTCCTGGATGCAGGGACTTAACAGAGTACCTCTCTGGAGAACGACGGACAAATAGACCGGAGTCCTTTCTGTTTTCCTTTACAGCTCTGCCAACAATGATTTGACAGATCCAACACCAACGCTGTCCTCTACATATATTCCCTAAACCACTGATGGTAACATCAGATTCATTACTAGATCTTACTTTTTGCTCGGGCTTGAATTAAAATGTTAAAAAGGCTGCTTTTTCTTTTTTCGGAAGCCATTTTCTCTACACCCATGTTGACAGCATAGAGAGAACTCAGAAAGTGATTTTCCCGCAATTTGCTCCTCGAACAGAAACCTACCTGACAGTGTACGTGTAAGATGAGCTAGTCTCAGCAGAGTTATAGACGATCTCTGTGTATTCAGTATAGATTTTCATTTGTGTAGGAGATGGATAGGGATGATATGGTGTTCTTTATTTCTGAATCATAATATTTGCAAAATGAAAAAAGTGATAAGAAGATGTTGTTGTATTTGTCAGAAATATTTAAGGAAGACCGTGGTGTCAGGAAAAAAAGCTCTACAGCTTGGTACCTCTCACTTATATTTTGTTGCACTGGTTTCTGTCCTGGGGCAGGCTATACTTTTGATTCTGCCTTCATTTCCAGTAATCACACATGAACCGATAAAGACTGCTGTTAAATTGATTTCATTCTCTGATGTCTGGAGTTGCTACTCGAGGAGGAGAGACCCCCAGGGACACAGACAGAAGAATGTTGCGGAGAAATGTTCATTTATTCAGACAAAAAGTGGTAATAAGCATTGCTTGCCTTGCCGCATTAGGAAGGCCTATCAAAGCTTTTTTATGGTCATGCATTCTGTAGTTTGAGGTGCTGGATCTAAAGCAGTTTGAGGATCATGGATGAAAGTTGCTGAGTCTTTGTTTATTTGTTGTCTTAGTTCTGCCACTTTCACCCCTAAATCTCTATCAGATGTGCATGTCCAGGAAATATTCCCTTATTTATAAATGGGTGTATACTTGTTTTTTTAGCTCAGTCTTCCTGCTTTGTAATATAAGATTGTCGGTTGCCTTCTAGCCTGCTTTCTAAAGTTTCACAACCCCCATTATTTTCTAATAAAAGAAATAGTACATCTGCTCCCAGGGCTATATCCGCTATTGTTCCCGCTATGAGTGTCTAACTGACCTTAACACACAGGAAACTTTGACTAACTCAGCCATAAGCCCAATAGTCTTGGATTTATCATCCTGTTTTGAATCCCCCTCCTTTGCTAATAATTCATATGTGTTTGAGGCAGGTGCTCGTTCCTCCAGTTAGGATGAGGAGATGTCCTCCTGCACTTCGGAGCACTGGGAAGCCCCTCGAGGACCAGAGAGCTTTGATGGAGTTATGTTTGCAAAATGGTGTCAGTCAAGTGGCACTGGGTCTGTGCCAGAACCAAGGTCTTCAGCTTCATTTAGAAAGGATACCACTGGGATTAAATACAAGTGCAGTGCATGTTGTACCACATAAGGAGCTCTGCCTGAATTTATTATGTAGCAGCATATAATATATGAGGGGTAAAATAATTTCTCTTCAGCTTTGATCAGGGCGTGACCACACAGCCGAGACTCCCCACATTAGTGACCACCTCACATCCCAAACACCCCTCATTAGTGACCACCTCACATCCCAAACAGCCCTCATTAGTTACTACCTCACATCCCAAACACCCCACATTAGTGACCACCTCACATCCCAAACACCCCTCATTAGTGACCACCTCACATCCCAAACACCCCTCATTAGTGACCACCTCACATCCCAAACGCCCCTCATTAGTGACCACCTCACATTTCAAACACCCCTCATCAGTGACCATCGCACATCCCAAACACCCCTCATTAGTAACCACAGCACATCCCAAACACCCCTCATTAGTGACCACAGTACATCCCAAACATCCCTCATTAGTGACCACCTCACATCCCAAACACCCCTCATTAGTGACCACCGCACATCCCAAACACCCCTTATTAGTGACCACTGCACATCCCCATCTCCCCTCATTAGTGACCACCGCATATCCCAAACTCACCTCATGGGTCATGTCTTCATGTCCCAAACCCCATATTAGTGATGACCACACATCCCAAACTCCCCATATTAGTGCGTATCTCGAATACTCTCTGGTTGCCAAATTGTCCAGGAGTAGGTTGGCACCCCATCCTTGGTTATACCCTGCCTTGTACCCATTGCCCTACGACGCTGCATAGGAAAAGCGGATGTGAAGATTGGTTAAATGGGTTAAATAGGTTAAATTGGTTAAATAGTGTCCCCGATTTGTTTGAATGTTGTCTGTTACAGCCACTTTGTAGCATGTGAATTCAGCACCTGACATTCCCACTCTGTAAAAACCTAAATATAAGAAATAAAACGTTTAAGATTTTTACAATTGGTAAGATTTCTTGAAATAGGAAAAAAATATCTTGAAATAAGTTGTAAAACACTAATTCCAAGCACTGTACTTAGTAAAAGAAACTAAAAACTAGCTTGTCAATTCCTCGATGAGCATTTACTTCTTACTTAATTTGAGTGATAAAATTTTAAAACCAGAGTTACTAAACAAGATAATTCTTCTCAATTCAAGATTATTAGTTTTTCTGTCTTCAAATGAGACAAAGAAATTAAAATAAAGCACACAGAATTAAAATTGTCAACTATTATTTATTCAGTCAAATTGCTTTCTTAAAATATTTTGTTGATCTTCTGGGCACAGCAATAGTTTTGCTCTTATATTTTGTTGATACTCAAAATAGTAACATTCACTTAAAACATCACCAAGGCATAGCAACATAAAACATCAGTAATAATGGCTATAATGCCATGTGGTGTTGTTACATTATTCGTTTTGTCATCCGAATAAGACACCCTGACACTCGGTTACAGAACAAAAAAACTGTATTGGAACATTGGAATTTACTGCTTCTAAATAATTACATGTAAATGTGTTGATGTTGACAGCAGAAGTTCTTGGAATAAATAATGTGACTTAAACAATCCTAAGTGTGATAGCATTTGTTACTGTGCAGTCTTGAAACAAGTTCCCGCCACTAAAACTGTCTTAAAAGACACGTGTTGCCTCAAATTGTGTCTGACAGTAATCTAGCTTGATGTACATGTAAAGTAACTTAAGTTTAAGATTTCCGAACAAAGAAAAAAGGACAAATATTATGAAAACAATCTTAAGAATCTTACAAAATCTGATCTTATATAGTGTATAATTCTCAAAACAAGATCAATAAGACTTTTAGGCTAGATATAAGATTATTTTGCAGAAGATATAAGAAATTTTTGTAGTGCAGAGGTTGTGTGTATGTAGCTTTTTCAAATGACACATTCTCTGACAATTACACCCTCAATTCTACCATTTTGAGTCATACTGGTCGCTGGTGCTTTTTTAACCTGTTTTATTGGTGTAGTATTTATATGTGAGTACTGGGGCATGTGAGATGTGCCCCTGGATCTCCCTCTGTCTGTGTGGGATTCCCCCAGGTGCTCAGGCTTTCTCCCTCAGTCCTAAAACATGCCATCAGGTGAACGAGAGACTCTAAATGAGAATGTATTCCCTGTACAGGGCATCCCCTGCTCTGTGCCTGGCATTCACCGGGACGGCCTCCTGGCTCATTGTGGTCCCGATTAGGAGTGTAGCAGAGGAAGATGCTCACCAGTGTATATACACATTTAGGACAGCTAGGGGTAACATTTTACTTGAAGCTGTCTTCTATAAGGCATTATTAATACCTTCATAGTGCATTATAATGGCTGGTATAAGACATTATAGCATTTTCAGTTGGCAGTCATTATGATGTTAATTGTGATACTTCTTAAGCTTCAATGAAATGAATGAATCTATAATGCACTATAGATATCTTCATAGTGCATTATAATGGTCGGCATATGAATTAACATAAGAATTCTTAATGCATGATACACATGACTATACTGTTTTTCTAAATATTTATAGCCATGTTTATAAAGCTTTATGAATGCATTATAATGTGTTATGAATGTGTTCATACATTCTTATAAACATGGCATTCTTATAGTCAGCTCTTCAGGCTGAAGAGTCACGTGATACAGAGTTTGAGCTCGCTGAGCCCCATTGGATTCTGTTGCCGCCCTTCATGCACCCTTCAGAGTGCCATACATGCCTTTTTAAAAGATAGGCATTCATATTTTTCATTATGCTTTGTTTTTAATAAGGTACTGTCTACTTTCATTTTTTTTACTAAAGGAAATCAATAATGCTGCTTGGAAAGATGGCAAAAAATTTGATCTACGCAGTGGTTTTGAAATGATACTAGCTCTTCTAAACGTTGCTGGAACTGCAGCATCGCATGGAGTAAACAGAGAGGTAATTAGATGTTTGCCATTTACAAAGAGCAAGTTTTTCATGTATATATATTTTTCCCAATATAACAACATTTTTAAGTTTATAACTTTCCTCATATTGCTTTTGTGATGTTGTTGCTTTTGTGATATTGTTTTGTGAAGTGTTGACATTTACATTAGCAGTGTGCCACTAAAAATATAAGCTTGATTTGTTCCTGATAGCCTGAAAGGGAAGATATATTTTCGCTGACATTTACCAACATTGAGATTGTACTGTTTTCCAACAGTGCCAAATGACAATTTCCATTAAAATATGACTGATAATTTGTTAAATTGAGGCTTTGCTTGCCAATAATAATTATGTGACAAATAATGTATAGGATTTTCTACTCACAGAAAGCTGGACTTGTTTGGTAATGGCTGGAAAAAGATAAATGCATGTTCCGAATCAATACGAACTTTTGCTGAACATAAATCAATACTTTTTTAAAGTACTAGTAATGTGAGCTGAAATATTATGGTTTTCTTGTTAATATTTAAATATTGTTGAAATAGAACAAAAACATCTTTCAAACATTAAATAACAAAATTTAGCAGCGATGCAAGACCCAAACAATAATTCTTGTGGTGACTCCAGATCAGCTAGATCAGTGTTGTAGGAATGTGGTTGCTCTGATCACAGTCCTGCCTGCCGGCCTTGGGTCTCTGCAGACTGAACAACGTTGTGTCCCGACGAGTCCAGCTTCCACACCGCCGGCCCAGCGCTCCGCCCGATAGATATTCATTATCCACACCCCTGTGGAGGGATAGCTGATGGATGGAGGCTCCAGGACGGGCCTGGGGGGCTCCTCGTCTGAGGAGATGAATTCAGAAGTGAGATGAGTGTGGGGTCTTTGGATTTCATTCGGTCATGGGTGTCGAATTGCCTCAATCGATCAAAAGGGGGGGGCAGCGGGAAGCGCAGGATTGGTCCCCCGGCCTTCCCCCCTTCCGATGGATTTCATCCTCGCAGTGCTACACCGGATAGCAGTGTTCCAGGGAGGCTGTATTTCCTGCTTAAAGGCTGCCATAGTCTGGTACCATCAAGGGCAGTGAAAGCTCTTCAAAAGGGATGACCTCAAAGAGAGCGTGTGGGAAGTGCCCACGTGGAACATGAGCACTGCCTCCCCGCGATCTTGTTAGTGCTGCCGATATCTGGTTGGAGTTGAGGACAGGTTTCACATTTTGTTATTTTACTTTGGTTTGGTCCTAGCATTCCGTATTTATTTCTGTATACTTTCATCTGTGGTGATTTAATTACCTTGCATTTTAGGCAGCATAATGAGTCATGACTGCTGCCCATTTCTTAGTTAATTGTTGTTACGGAACATAATCAAATGTAGATTTTAATAGTGTGTGAGACAACAACTTGGATACAACATAAAATGATTCAGAGTGACTTTCACCTTAAATAGCTATGCCGGGACTCCTAACCACAGCATTGAATAAACAGATATTTAACCAGGATTTTAAAGTTATTGCAGGACTTCTGTATATAAAAAGGTAGATTTGAATGTCAAAAGAAATTGATTATCATTTCAAGTGATTCCTTGTTTTCCTACCCTGGAAAATTACAGTGTTGCAAAGACTTTGATTAATAAAGCCTAAATCAAAATGGCTAGCCCATAAATGTTTAGCCTGCAAGGCTGACTCTAATGTCCTTGCTTGCTTCTCCTGACACGTATACACGCACGCACACACACGCAAACACACACACACACACGCATGCACGCACACACACACACGCACACACTCTCTCTCTCCCCCCTTCCTCCCCGTCCTTTCATTTCATGCACCTATGCCAGGCAGACTGACAGCACTGCAGATGGCTTCTGCTCGTAATGGCCTTCATTAGCATACACCGTCCACATTATTACTCTCAAAGGTAACTTTTGTGTGTCCCAATCATTGATTTAAATCCTCAGCAATATGTTCCCTTGTTTAAAACTCTGGCACCTTCATTACGAGCACATTGAATGCAGGTCGATCTGAAAAACGTGCTTTCTGAGTTTGACAGCACTTATGGGTGCTTTGATAAACTGAGCAAATGAAGATCTCCATTTATTACACGTGGCATCACCCACATCCGGTCAGTCCCTCTCAACCAGAAACACCTTAGCTGGCTCATATGACTACTGGCCTTCTCTCTCTTCGTCTGCAATCCCTTATCTATGGTCTCTTGGCAGTATGTTGTGCTCTTATATTTTGTACTCATCTGTTAGGAGCCTAGTGCTCACGGTGTTTTGAAAAGCTCTATTGATGAAAATCATGAGTGAAGATACCTTTATTACATGCTTTAAAAAGTTTTGATTACTTTTTAAGATCACATAGTAAATGAACAGAATAGTCTGGGTTTAGCGTTATAGTTTTGTACCTCCAGGTTTGTGGGTTCCAATCCCACTCCTGGCTGTGTGTCTGCTTGTGTGTGCAGTTGGAATCTTCTCCCTGTGAATATGGATTTCCATGGAGTTCCAGCTTCTGCCTGCCATCTGAAAAATCACACAGTTACTGTGGGTCTGCATTGTCCTCAGTATGTGATAGTGTGTGATGAAGCAGCTTCATGTTCAGAGGCTGCCATGCGCCCTGTGCTTCCTGGGATGGGCTCCAGGCTTAGCGTGACATTGAACTGGGTAAGTGCTTTTGGGAGATGGATGGACGGATAGAAGGTTGAGATGTAAGGGAAAACCACTAACAACTCTGCCAGTTTACAGAATTACAGCTGAGTCTGTGTGAAAAGTGTAAGGTCACAGAAGTATTATTATTAAGTTGGAGTGTTCCAGAGCCAAGCCATGTTAGACTGCGATGCCCTGAGGTGTGCTCTGTTGTGTTATAGGCCTGCACCGGATTAATGATTTGTGGGTGGCAATTGTATTAAAGAACAAGAAAATGTTTACTGTTTTGTCTGGAGAGTATAATGATTTTGGAGCATGTTCTGATTTAGTACAATTTGTGAAATATGTGGGGGTAATTGTGTAAGGAAATTGAAAAAGACATCTAGATTTGGGGAGACAGTCATCCCAAGGAGGTAAGTTTAAAGACGTCATACTGTACCTGCTGTGCCCAGAAGATCATACAGGTTGCCCGTCTAGGACTGAACCTCTTTCTCCCCTGGTTTTTAATTACACCGTTGACCTACTTGCAAGATCTTAGGCTTATTCTGTTGGCCGCATGTAAGCAAAATAATAATTACTGATTCAGAAAAAAATAAGTGCTTTATCTGTAAGTCTGTCTTAGTGACAGAAAAAGTCTGATGTTATCTTTTCACTAATGAAAGTTGTTTTGCCAGGTCCAGCTCTTGGATTAATGGCATTACCCTACCTAATGGACTAGGTATGGACAAGTGCCTGCTTTTTCCAGCATAGTTTTTCATATATTTCCTGGAAAATTTCAGAGGGTATAAAAATAGGGTCCCCTCTGTGACATTGACGTTAAGTTTACAAGACTGTCCTAAACCGCCATGCTATCCCATTACCACCTAGGACTGGAAGATGCTATTGACTTATTGTAGATGTATCAAAGCCATAGTGCAGCTATTGCATTGGAAGCTGCACCAGAAACACAAAGTAGCAGCACAGCATATGCTTGGATCCTACTGTAGTTTACTTTGTGAAAGACTTAATCCGTTTGTTCCGGTAAAATATTGAGCTATAAAAAATGATGCAAAATACAGACACTGAACTTATATTGAAGATAACATCATCTCTGCTCTGCTGTTATATCTGTGAAGAATCTAGACAAAAATGTTCCCCAAAGTACAGCTTGACTGTCTTACTGCCCCCAGTCACAAACACAGACAAGCACGAGTTTAGGTTTTAGAGGCTTAGAGGAAATGCCACAGTTGTCAGTCCAATTTGTCCTCTGCCCCAACAGATATTTCATCTTATGAGCTGATGGAGCTCAGCTGCAGCTAATCAATATATTTTATTTTACAAACATTTTTCATCATAAGCTGTATTTTTCTTTGTGTGGTGATTGAATGGTAACCAGTGGGTTTAATGAAGGCTCACAATACGATTGCGGTGGCAAGACGAAAAGCATCAGCATAGGGAAATGCGATGGGATGGAGGCGGAGCTCTATATTTGACGATCTACGACATTTTACCTCTGCTTTTATGTGGCCATTCACCTTGAAATAGTATTGCGACTGTATCAAAGCACATCATCTAAACTTTAAAAATTAACTTGAGTGAAAGCAACCTTAATAATTCAGATACTGAAGGGAGATCTTGGGTTATATAGGAAAGTAACTAGATCATGTAAGGCTTTGTATATAAAAACAATATGATTTCTATTTTATGTGGTCTTGGAAAATCCTGTTATTCTACAAACAGTACTAAAATTTGAAATGGTAATAAAAATGCGCTAATGTATAGTGGAAAGCAGTACTTTCATGACTAAATGATTTGTTGTTAGATTATTTCAGCAGTAAACTGTAGCTGGGAGATGTTGGCGCAGTTCTTCCCAGGCAAGGAATTGGTGCTCTTCCACTATTTTCCAACAAACACTGAGCCGGTGCTCTGCAGGCAGCTGCCTCTTCGTGTGTGCTGCCTGCCGCCTCGCAGGCCCTCTGTCTAGCCAGCGGGGACTTGCATTGTCAGAGCGTCTCTTGAGCGTCAGCTCAGAGACACAGCACCTGTCTGGCAGACGCCTTCAGCTGCACGTTCCCTGCGGTCACTAGGGGCCGCTGTAATAAACAGAGTTAGGGTTAAGCAGGGCGGCTTTTCGGGACGTTAGCAGAGGATGAGCGCAGGTCTGCAGATGCATGTCCTCCAGGTGTGTGTGAGCAGAGCGTACGGTGAGGCCTCCCGTAGGATCAGCCGCTGCTTCTGGGAGTATCACGCTTCAGGCGCAGGCTGGAAGAACTCCGAGATGCACCATATCCTTAACGAGTAAATAGGCTAATAATGAATAGACATCTGCTGTTTTCGCTGTCATTTAACGTTTCTTAGCCCAGCAAAGATTCAGCGTATTAAAAATGTTTGTTTGTTGTTTGTTCCCTGTAAAATAGGATGCATGACATTTAAAAACAAAACATTGATGGATTTGTATTCTCGGGTTTGTCTAGGTACTGATTTTTGGAGAAATAAGATGAAGTGAACACATATTTGAGGCATATTTGGTGTGGTCTCCTTTTGTGTGTGTGCAGGTTAGAAAAAGATCACTGTAAAGAACTCAGGGGGGCTGATTCTGGGTGAAATGGAAAGATTTTGTTCATTAATCATGGCTATTTGTACAATATTAAAGCTGATAGCTTTCGCACAGTAATGTGTAAAATGTCTGCTGGAGTACAGTGGAGTGTGACCAGGAAGATAGACAATACAAGGCTAATCAAGTGCAGCTGTGTTCGTGTTGCTACCAAATTAAAGTGAGGAAATTGTATTTTTGCTCAGCTGAGTGGAAATTCTGCCTGAGATTTAAGGAATGCCTTTTGAAGGTGCTGCTAAAGTAAGGTAGAAACAGTTTATACCGAGCCAGGGAGAAATACCGTACACCTGGCGAGAACATCACGCCTGCATGTCACGGCTTATCGGGGAGATGTCAGCCTGGAGAAGAAGTGATCAGCAAAAAGCAATAGTGGGTATCACGTTGGCATAGACCCGGAGTCACGACTGCAAGGCGTAACAGTGACAGACGGAAGACGGCTGCCTCTTGCGTCTCTACAGTAGGGCTGTGATGCTGAAGGCAGGGTGCTCTGAACAGATCATTCATAGGATGTGGCAACATCTATTTTTGCAGGGATTGGGGGTAATGGGCTTCTGATGAGAGAGGGAATGAGATACCGTGTGACAAGTCAAGATTTTCAGTCCAAAGCCTAACCGCTGGGATCTAAAGGCCGCCCCCTTTAAGACTATTTACATTGACTCTACAGCTTTTTGGGTCCCCTTAAACATGTGAAAGTCAGTTTAAAATTAAGGTGAAAATTGAGACAGATAATTAACCAAATAATATTGTGTTTTTGCATGTATTTTTTAATTTGTCGATGTACAGCAGACCCATCTGCAACCATCCTCCTCAGAATCAGTGAAGTTGCTGACAGGAGTCATCCAAGTAATATCATAACCTCCAGGGTCTTGAAGAATCATGTCTGAATTTAAATGCAAAGGTTTGCCAGCTGAGATGTTGGTTGAGTTAGAAATTCTAAGCGATGCGCTCCACATTCCTCCTGTCATTTTCCTCATCCTGAGATGGCTTCTCCTCTCCGGTGCAGAGCTTCTGTTACGTTTGGCTGAATGTACCTACACGTACTTTGGATGCATCGGTGAAGGATCAGGCATTTCCTGAGGTAGTGGAGTTTTAGCGTTTAGTGAGATAAGTACAGTTCCGTGTTCCTGATATGTGAGCTGGCTCCCTGAAACTGCACAAGGAATTAAAATTCACATATAGAGACGCAGTCAGCAGCTGAACTTAGAGTGCAGAGGCACATGATAGTTGGACTCTCCTTTTCCTTCCATAGCCTCCAATTAATTATAGAATAGAATAGAATAGAATAGAATAGATCTTTATTGCTATTGTTTTTTGAAAACAAAGAAAGACTGTTTAGCAGCTCTAGGATTGTCAGCATAGAATATAACAAATATAAACTTTAATAAATATGAACAAATGTACATATACATAAATACATATTTACATAAATAACATTACACAGTGAGGTATGTACCAAAGTACTGGTGAAAAGCTCACTGTGCTACGTTATTTGCGTTTGTTCATATTTATTTATGAAAGGATTAAGGATCCTTGCATGACAAATTGATTGGGAGAAAAAAACAAAAAATAATAAATTAGCAAGAAACTAGTAGTGGTTAAGCCTTTGGAATGGCTGATGAGATTGTTTCTTGTGTTACTGAAGGTTGTTCTGCCTACAGGTATGTTGATTGATACAGCTGCTGGTAATGTTATAATATAGAAATGAATGATCACAAAGCCAATCGTCCGGAGGAGGGGGTCATGGCTCGCACAGTTTAAATTGTATTTATAAAATTTCTGCTTGGGCCATTTCGGCCTGGTGAAATTAGACAGGGACCTGCCAGATATCCTCCTGACATTTGACCAGCATTTGGTTCTATTTCTATAGGACTAACGTGTCCTGAGTGATTTAAAGTGGTGCTGATGAGTGTGTTGTCCTTCAGAGGGAGGGTTTTCCACACAAGCAGTACTTTCGGATGCCACATATTTCTGTCAGAGACCCCGGGTTAGTATCCATGAATACAGGTTGGGGGCTGAAACTTGTCGTTAGCCTGCGCTCTTCTGAATAAGCTGCAGGGGCTGCTCTTGACTCCAAAGGGTACGTCGATACTTATGCTCAGTACAGAGAGAATGTAAATTATCGCTATGGATTCTCACAGTCTGATGAGATGGGGACAAATTCCTGCAGGGTGCCCTTTGGCAAATAACTCCTGTTAACTCATGGCGACTGAAACTGTAGAACTAATATGGAGGTCTGCGTGTGGGCCAGTCTGACTCCCGACTAGGGTTCAGTGACGTGGAAGGGTGAAATTTTGTGGGGGGGGGGGGGGGCCCCGGCGGGGCAGGGACAAATGGGATCCAGCTAGAGAGACACACTCAGGCTGCTGGTATAACTGACATTTACTCTCATGTGAAAGAAAAACGCAGCGACGGAGGCGGCATCTATGAGGATATAGTGCTGCCAGAGGAGCGTGGCTGAATGAAGGGCTCCCAGGAGGCTCCCGGTGAAGTTCGGTATTTATGCACTCACGGCGTGAACCTTAATCTTCCCCCATGTGTGCTGCATATCACTCTTAGCCAGCACGTCTCACCTGTGGGGCCGCTTTGGACGGCACCTCACCTGACGGCGTCTCGCTTAAGGAACCTGATAAGTGAGGCGCTTTTGATAAAAGAGCAGAGGGCTAAATGTAAATCAGACTTTACCGAATACTGAACAATGTGCGCCTGTGCGACAGCAGACCCGGATTTGGCTGCGTTCCTCAAGCACCTCTCGGCTTGAAAGCCGTGCAGCATAAAAGCTTTTCTTATGTCGTTATGCTCTCTGGGATTAGGGTGAAGGTAAAGGGCTCATATTTATGCCTCTATTAAAAGCACAGTTTACAGTCAAGGCTTGCTCTTTAAAAAAAGCCCCATTAGCTTCTAGAGTGCATCTTGCCACAACCCATAAAACCTTTGTTCGGCCACACAGGAAATTTGACTTGACGGCCCATCAAATGTCTTTGTTGCCAGAAGCCTGCAGGGCTTAAATATTGAAATTTCCTGAGATCTGTTTACCGTTTTCGACATAAATACAGCTCAGGATTTCATATAATTAGCTGATCTTCAGCGAACTTCACACTTCTGTTTACCTTTTAAGTAACACAACACAATTATACATCTTATGCCACAATTTTCACAGAAAATACGGTAGAGAAAATAAGAATATGTGACAGTTTAATGGTGAGTTTTTCGCCCCAACCCGAGGATGGTGGCATAAAATAAAAAATAACATAGGAATGGATTCAGGACACAGAATGGAAGAAAAAACCAAAAACTAAACACACTCTTGAGAATAACTGCATTAACAACGATGATCTGTTAATTATAAAATGGCAAGTGCATTAATTAAACCCAGATTCATAAAAATATTCACACGAAATATTGGTTCCCATAAGGTCTTATTGAATGCTGTAGTGCGTGCTTATTGATGTGTACTGGTAGTGTACTGGTCAGTACTGCTGTCAGGGACTGCACTTTCTGGTCTGCTTTTCACCCCAGTTTAACTCAGAACATCCACATTAACTACACAGCATTTTCAGTCCATTAGGGTCAGTTCATTGAAATTCCATACTGTAAAGCCCACTGGGAAAGCACCGCGAAAACTACCACCAGATACGGTCTTAGCGAGAAGCAATACGCACATGCAAAAACAGCTATCCAAGTGAACAACAGTGATGTCTGATTCATGAGCGAATCCTTCTTTTGAACCAGTTCTTGTCAGTGAATTGGTCAAACCAGTTTTCAAATCTGAAAGAATCAAACTGAATTCAAAATTCAACTATACAAATATTTGACAAATTAACAAAAAACATACAGCTATTTTTATTATTATAACATTTATTATTGTCCACTGTTATCACTGTTTTAATTTGTATTTCATTCTTGCGTAACAAAGTTTGGTAGTCATTTTCCGCCAACCTGAAGTACTATATTTAGCCTATAGTTAATAATGATTTTATGATGTCATTTATTAATGTATTATTATTTCTTATTTAAAATTCATATAATTATATTGTTGGCATCACTGTTTTTGTTATTTAATTCATTTGTTTGGTGTAAGTTACTAAGCCTTATGGGTCGTATTCCCATAACACAGTTTTTCCCGTTGGATATATGTATTTTCTTATGCAACTTTAGTAAACGTAAGGCTTTTCAGGAATGCAGTAGTTGCATTGTAGCAGGCCTGACTGTAGCTGTAACAGCAGTGAATAATATTTAGAATATAAATAGAGGAATAACCAGCAGAAGTTTATGGGAGAATATAATCAGTAAGCAGTGACACAATAAGGCATCTCAGTAGTCGGTGATGCTTCGGGAAATACCGCATTAGAGCAGGAGGAAACTAGCTAAGCAATACAGGCACAGGGTTTCCCTTCATGGTGATGCCATCAGGTTGACATCTCCAGCATTTTACCTCATCCTTTTAAGTCCTGAGGATGACTCATGAATGAGGTAGCATTTAAGTTTTTGTGCACCTTTCTTTGTTTCTGTGATTCCGTATTCCCGTGGTCTGGAATCACTTGGTCCGGCTCCCCAGATGGCCTCCTACATCTTGGATATGCGGCCTGCCACCTAGGATTCATCCATCACATGTTTTCTTATTGCCTTACTCATTTATCCTATCCTTTGACCACTGCAGTAACGTCTGTCATCTGGCTGGATGCTTCCCTTTTTGCAGGATACACGCTCCTGGGAATTTATTTAATGTCCAAGGGCCCAGCGTCTCTGTAGTGATATGATTACTCTACTGCAGACATAGGCACACATCCTTGAGTTCCTGAGTTATGTCTCTCTGAAGCATCACTTGTTTTAATTACATTTTTATATAGCAGCATGGTGGTACAGAGCCTCACATCTCTGGGACCAGGGTTCAAGTCTCTGCCATGGCTGTGTGTGTGGAGTTTGCATGTTGTCGTCATGGGGGTTTCTCTGGGTACTAGTCACTAGTCCACTAGTCCAAACACATGGTAAGGCTTATTGGAGTTACCAAATTGCCCATAGATGCGGAGTGGGTGGCACTGTTTTGGTCTTACTGTTGCTGTAGTCTTTTCATCATTGTTCTTAGCTATCATTTTCTGTTCAGCCATCAACATCATCTCTAAAACACATCCTGAGTTTAAAGTTTATAGGTCGTCAAAAAAAAAAAATTAAAACTTTAAAAAGACTTTTTATCATCTGCGGTGATGAAACACACAAGCAGCTATATGGCAGATCCCAAACTGATTAGAGCCAAAGCACAAGTGAAATAAAACATAAAAAAGGAAATAAAATCTGTAAAATAGAGAGACATCAAATCTGGCTATAGCAGATTTATATGGCACTTACCTTCACCAGTGAGAACAGAAAAAGCTGGGAAACCTGTTCAGCACAGACATGTTAGCCTCAACACTCAGGACCAGGACACCTAGTCCAACATGGCAGTTTGATTAAAGCCTGGATTCCTTCACTCTCTGCACCATTCGATTAGCACTATTAACTGGATGGTGATCACTTCATTATGTTTAACCACCTGGTTTCATCTCAAACGTGATTGGTCGATCAGCAAGTATACTTGATGAGCTCTCCTGCTGCACATGCTCTGAATTTTAACGTGCCTGAAACTCCACCGGCTGGGGTAAATTATAGCAGGTGCACAGCTTAGCTGACATCCCCATCAAAAACAACCATGAGATCATTCACCATGCCTTTTTTTCTGTGAGTTCAGATGATTTACTTTGCCCGGCGTCTCTTTTTCGCTACCTGCACTGGCAATCATTCGGGGACGGAAGCGTTATCTGTGATTGGTCGGCACATTGCAGCCCTCCTCCAGTGTTAAGCGGAAAGCTCTTCCCCGTGGCCCAGAGTATTCCAGCAGACTCCACCTGCATCCTCCTGGAGACTGTGCTTTGGATAGCCTCGACATTCAGTGGGCAGTGGGCTTCTCTCAGGGGGTGCAGGCAGCAAGAGGACTAGGGCACAGTGATGGTCTCTCACTGGGGAACGGAACTGGCCGGCCACATGATGTATACGCTGCACCCACCCACCCCCCACCAATTTTTTCATGGAAGACCCACCACGCCCCCCGACAAAGTTTTTCGGACAGTGGACCTATCAAGGGTATAATATCATCCAAGACCAATACATGTGTGTATGTGTGTGGGTCATGTATATATTGCATTGTGGGAACCAAATATCCGCACAATGTGATAAAAAACTACTATCTTAACATTGTGGGGTGCATCATTTCGGTTCCGCCAAGGGGAAACTCAATTTTATAAAAATCTGTGACTACAGATCAAAAAACTAAAAATACAAAAAGTCTTGTATTTTGGTTACTTATAGTTAAGGTTAGGGCTGGGTAGGGGTTGAGGTGTCATGACTGGGATTAGGGTTTTCCCCATAGAAATGAATTTGTGTTTGAATTTAAATAGAAAATAGATATCAGTTTTCACTGAAACCAAACAGGACAGAGGTTGAGAATGATTTTCTGCTTTTTTCTTCGTTCAATAGTCGTTCAAAATTGATACACACTTTCCTTTGACTGAAAGCAGTTAATTTTACGGTTGTGTTAATAATACAATATAATAATAAAATGAAAGCGGCAGCTATCGGGTTGTCAGATTTTAATATTTTGGGTAGACATTTTCATGCTGTTGGTTTATGAGGTTTTATAAAAACTTTGTCCCATGTTTTGAGGGCAGAGACTGCTTGAGCCAGGTGCAAGGGAATTATGGTGTTCAAAGGAGTCCAGTCATTACACAGAAAGAAAGGGGAAGATGGAAAAGCTGCTCTAATGCTTTCTTAGCGTTATTAAGGGCCAAAGTAACAAGAGTATGGAGTAGCAGCTATTACCAGTGACAGTTATCAGTGCGATAATTACAGCAAATGCAGTTCTTTAAATGCCATATTCACAAAGAACGTCTTTTGTGTCCTGAGTCATTACAGTGAACACGGCGGCACGTCTGATGCCTCTCTGTATGTCGTGCCAGGGCTTTTATGAAAATAACACTGTAATTACAATATGAACTTTTACATTTCTACCTCTGTGTAACTAATCCACTAAATGACCTTATGAAGTATGCCACCTCTCCTGATCCTCTCTCTCTTTCTCTCTCTCTCTCTCCCCTAAGGTTAGCTAACCCTAACCCTAAACATTCCACTTTAGGTTCTTTTCCCAACAGGCTAATGTGGATTATTACACTTGTGACAGGAGACCTGTCTCCAGTGCATTGCAGGGTTGACAGGTTTCTGCCTCTATTTAAGGCTTTCGAGCAAACGCACAAGCTCTCAGTGTCAGATTATGTCCTTGTAGTACACTCCTGTCTATTGATATATATGCATACATTTCTTATGACATGTATTTTTCTCCTTACGGTGCAAGCCACTGTGTGAGAAACCCTGTGTGCCTCAGGGACAGGGCCATATGATGGGGGAGGGGTTGGATCTGGGAAAGGCAGCAGGCAGAATGCTTCTCTGCTGAAACAGAACTGGGGGGGACAAGGCAGGACACACACCCATTTCATATGGAAGAGGTGAAATAAATCAGGAAGAGCTGGGATGGTCACATGACTTTCCCTTACCCAATAAGAATGGCACCCTCACACGTCAGACACATGCATGGGAAAATGTATTTAAAACCTACAGTATGGTGTGGTACCTCAGACTCTGAAGTCATATAAATGACGACAGAGAATAATGTAATGAGCACAAACAGCCGGATGTGGTTAAATGTTTCAGCCCGTTTTGCCCTGTACATCATTTAGCTCATTGGTTCATTTCATTTTTTCATGTTGGGGCTGCCTTGGGGTCACTGAGTACCTGTTTCACTTTTAATAGAAGGAGAAGTCGAATGACCTGGAGAAGGAAACTCCATTATTTTCTATTCTATAAACGTAGCGAGAAATTGGGTGGTTAACTTGGATGGGGACTGCAGCCATGTGGTCAGCAGGGTAATCAGCTTTGCAGCACAGCACCTTGCTGTTTGGCGCTGCACTTTTTGCATTTAGGACAGACAGAGCATCCAAGAGGAATTACTTGGAATGTTATTCTGGAATGTTATAGCTCTCTTAGTTCTATTGACAGTTTTATTAAGGCATTATTAGGTATTGTTAAGTATAGGTTTGCATTCTATTCGGTCGCATTCAAAAATGCATTCTCTCTGCTGTGGCATTTTCCGAATCCCAGGCCAGTGATTTGCCGATAAGTGATGTTTCTTATGCTTCCTCTTCAGTGGGACGCCATTACGGAGATGGACGAGCACAACCGGCCCATCCACACCTTCCAGGTGTGCCACGTGATGGAGCCCAACCAGAACAACTGGCTGCGCTCCAACTGGATCTCCCGCGAGGCTGCCCAGAAGATCTACGTGGAGCTGCGCTTCACGCTGCGCGACTGCAACAGCATCCCCTGGGTGTCGGGCACCTGCAAGGAGACCTTCAACCTCTTTTACATGGAAACCGACGAACCCCACGGCGTCAAGTTCCGGCCGGCCCAGTACACCAAGATCGACACCATCGCGGCCGACGAGAGCTTTACGCAGATGGACCTGGGCGACCGCATCCTCAAGCTCAACACAGAGGTGCGGGAGGTGGGGCCCATCACCAGGAAGGGCTTCTACCTGGCCTTCCAGGACATTGGGGCATGCATCGCGCTGGTGTCCGTCCGCGTTTATTACAAGAAGTGCCCGTTCACCTTCCGGAACCTGGCCACGTTCCCGGACACCATCCCGCGTGTGGACTCGTCCTCGCTGGTGGAGGTGCGGGGGGCCTGCGTACGCAACGCAGAGGAGAGGGACACACCCAAGCTGTACTGCGGAGCGGACGGCGATTGGCTGGTGCCCCTGGGCCGGTGTGTGTGCAGCACGGGCCACGAGGAGCTGGACGGCACCTGTCTCCGTGAGTGTCCCCTTTCTCATCATTCTGTGTTCCCGATCGAGTCTGGATGACGAGATAGCTCAGATTGTATCGGGTGTATCTCGGAAAGAAACAATATATGAACCTGATAGTGTGAGTAGTGCGCTGGGATTGAGCAATAATACAGGCTTGCTGATATAGGTCTGTGTCTCTGCAGACGCTGGTGTCCTCACCTGCACTGCACCTGACCTCTGTCCTCCCCCTAGAGGGCGCTGGCAGGAAGTGTCATAACAGGAGAGGCAGCTGAGGTTTTCTATGGGGAACCAGCGACCACCGCAAACATCAGATTACCAGGAGTCACATTGGCCCCCTGCGGGCCCCAAAGTGGCATGATGTCATCTCCCCGAAATGCGGGGCGGTCGCTCTAGCAACTTTGTAAGGGACATCAGCTATAAATCTACACCCTGCTGTTGTAGATTTGGTTAGTTAAATAGCACTTATTCATTGCCGGTAAATAGCATTACCACAAATCAATAATTACTTTACCAGTCAGTTGCTAAGCAATTGTAATTGCTTTCCTAGTCTATGTTATAAAATATTAAAATGGCAAACTAACTATGCAGAATGATAGAGAGGATGACAATTAAATAAATACGAGGCCCTTTGCCGGCCTAACGGCTTTAAGATGTAGCCGTGACGCCAAGATCTGACGCTTTACGGTCATAAATAACGACGATAAAACAGCTGGCTGTGCGGTGAGAGGAAATCCGCTTCAGTGTGGCAGGCGTTTGCCAGCCGGCTGAGATCCTGCACTTTGTCTGATGAACAGTAAGGATCTAAATGCCTAAATAAATAATAATCATTTTGTCATGCAGATTTTTATTATAAGGTAGTATTCAAAGAATGCACATTTGGGTTTACGTTGTGCCAAAGTATATGTTATTTCTTTTTATAGATAGCAGTTGTTTTTATCCAAAGCAACAACAACTTCATGAGAGAGACTGTAATCAGGGATTAAGGGCACTGGCTCAAACAGTGAAATCACCTTGCCAACACTGGGATTTGAACTGGTGACTTTACACACCACCCCCATTCCATGCAATATAAAATTCAGTGCCGATCTGTGGCCAGACTCGAGGGTCTTACCCCAACACCGCTGGCAGCAAAGCCAGCTGCCCTAGCCAGGTGGCCAGAGAGGCACCTCTGGGTGGCACGGATTTTCAAGCTGGTTTGTTTACCCTGACAGTATAGGTTTTTTGAACATGGTTATCCTATGTATATTCCAGTAAACCAGAGATAATCATAACCCTACAAGAGCCACCGCACACACAAGAAGATAGGAATGTCAAAGCGCATGTCAGCAGGCAGCGATTGGACAGGCTCTCCAGGCGGCCTCCCCACGCGCAGCGGCTTGGTGCCGTGTGAACGGGCCGAAGATCTCGCCCGGTGGACAGCCCGGCCTTAGCGTCGCTCCATTATCTCCACATCGCCAGCTCAACACAATCTCACCTGATCTTTTGTTGATGTTCTCGCTCAATATAAACGGGCTCCAACTGCGATCTAATACGCGAAGGTCTCATTGTTTGGAATAGCTGTTTTTCTCTTTTTATGGATGAATGGGCAGTCCCTTTTAACAGGCGGGGGCTGCGTCAGGGAGATCTCGGTGTAGATCGGCCTCGGCATTCTCCCAAGCTAGGCCCTCCCTGTGGCATTATCAGGTGAATCCATCTCTTGATAGATTAAGCCCGCTGTCCCGGGTTGCTGTCAGCTGTCAGGCTGTGCGTTTGTAATGGGACTACAGAGTGAATTTGTAAGTGGCGCCCTCACCTTCCTAAGACATTTTAAAGCCTGGTTACAAATAGACTGCTTTGGCAGCGCAGTATTCATCAGTGTCACGGTGCCTCAGCGTTCCTCTTGGCTGTGTGGCCTGACTGCCATTTGCCGCTGCTGGGAGCCTCTCTGCTGAGGAACCCGCTCTGAATCTCAAGTGCCTGTGCAGAGGAGCAGTGGCCATTGCCTCACTTAGAATCCTAAGTACTCTACACTGTAGGTGCGCACATACAGTACATGATCACCTGGCACTACAGCTCGCATATCCTTTCAGTGTCCTAAAGTCCTGATGCAGTGTTTCTCATTTCAGTTCTTGAGGATCCCAAAAAAGCTCCCGTACCAGTACCAGATATTCGGTGTTCTTGATTGTTTGGTTTAGGTTTAGGTTTAGTGTGCTGGTCTAGGGTGCTAGGAGCCAGGAAAAATGGCCAGTCGCGGAACAATGGAATCTCTAAAACAAGATTTAATCTGATTAAACAGTTCCACTATGTTCCATCAGACACTGACCTCTGAAAATTAGCACTGATCAGACACGAGGCTCTCTGGCTATTTACTGTAGGTAGTACTCGTGTCTGGTACAGAAGAGGTTTCATCATTAAAGACATTATACAGACGAGAGCATTTCTTTTAAAAATGTGGCTTTTAATTATTTAACACTGCATATTCTAAAGGTCACTTTATAATAATTTAAGGTAGTGCTACAAGAAATTAAATCTGGGTGGCAGTTTTTGGGTTTTGGAGTGCAATAACATGTAGGGATGCACAGATCGATTGGCCAGCAATTGGAACTGGCTGATTTTCACCCTGATCGGCTTGATCAGTAACACAGGACAACAAAATAAAAAAAATTCTGCTACTCAGCAAAATGTATGTGTCTTATACTAAATCGAGTGCGCTGATACTAAATCAGCCAGTCAGATTAATTGTAGCACGTCAGGATTTAAAGTTGTCATCTTGTTTAAAAATTAATCTGTACATTACGCAAAACTAAAACTTGGTACATCATCATACCATTGATGCATTCAGAGTAACAAAACTGCTAAAGATTTAACTTGGGCTTATTGAATAGGCCTAGTGTTCAAAAGTGCTTAAAGCATTTGCGTTTGTGGATGGTAGTAGTATCCTGTTGTAGATGAACAGTCGTCGCCCATCATGTTGGGATTAAAGTGGCCTTGATATCTTGTTTCGATGAGTGATATATCTTGATGGAATCTCTCTCCATGTTGATCGCTTACATCACCCAAATTTGGTGGACAGAAATCCAGATTGGAGTGTAAATAGTGCGTTTTTAGAGACATCCGGCTACCAAGTTTCTGATATGCTGTCAGCATGTTGTTAACGAGTTCAACATAGTTTTCAGATCGCTCGTTTCCCAGAAAGTTTTGCACTACTAGCATAAATGCATCCCAAGCAGCAAGTTCAAGTGGGTTGAGTAATGTTCTGAAAGTGGTATCACGAATTACTTTGCAAATTTCAGGTCGACAAAAATTCCTGCTTTCAGTTTGGCATCAGTTTTTCTTGATCGAAATTTTTCCCGTAGGTACTGCAAAGCACTTGCATCACAATCCATTGATATAACAAAATTTTTCATAAGGCCCAGTTTTATATGGAGTGAAGGAAGGTAAACTTTCTGTGGATCGACCAATGACTTATGCTTAGAGCTGCACGATTATGGCAAAAATGATAATCACGATAATTTTTTATCAATATTGTGATCACGATTATGAATTACGATCATTCATTATTTTAGGTAAGACATTTTTAGTGCACTTTCTATTTTAACCCTCTGGAGTATGAGGCCTCTCGACCAGTTTCAGGGTAGTCAGACATGCCTTAACATTTTCAAATATTTCACCATCTAAAAAACATTTATCAAGAAGTGCTGCAGATACTTTTATTCAGCACAAACTCAGCACCAATAAGCGGTCTTG
>JAODKM010000001.1:35439849-35451076 GCA_026780845.1 Petrocephalus sullivani
TTCTCCCCAAGCGAGCTTGATGGGCCGAATGGCCTCCTCTCGTTTGTATAGTTCTTATGTTCTTATGTTCTTAATAAACAACTGTCAAAAGGGAACTTATCTACCTATTGAGTCGGTCAAATAAATTGCTGTTGCTGTGGCAACACAAAGTAATGGCGACAATTTTACACAATTCTGTCTCTATGGAATCTGGAATATTTTCCTGTAATAGAAGGCAAATGTCGTCTGGTGACCAGTTCTTGTTCGCCTTTCTCCTCCTCCTCGCTCATTTTTTTTGTTAAATTAGTCACAAAAATCCCACACTGTCTATGTTAGTCAAGTTGAACACAACTTTTACTACTATGCCGTATATTGACACTTCCTATATACTTCCAGCTGCACTATTGTCTCTCTTTTTTATCTGCTGTACTTCATCGCTGTTACTCTGGGTCTTTGCACTCAAGTTTTTCACTCACTTGTGCTTACCAAGTGTCAAGTGTTGTGACAAATATAGTCATTTGATTTGAGTGAGTCAAACAGCACAGATGAGAATGATCAGGACTGTCTTGCTCAGAGAGCACACGCTGATCTCATACAAAAGGAGCGGTGATAAACTTTACACTGCTTTTTAACATATTAGATAATCCTGAAATGGAACAATCCTTAAAATTGCAGCGCTTGCTAAGTTTTCCTATGACAAAGTAAAAGTGTTTTAGCAAATTTTATTGATCATCTCAAAGACGCTTGGGCAGTATAACGGTCATACGGTATACATGGTTTTTTCAGATCGGGGACGGGGATTACTAGGATTTCAAAATACTGCAATAATATTGCGCTGTCAAAATACCATATACCATGGTATCCATCATCTGGATGGTATGAAAAATTAGATGCCGCTAATCTCAACCCAGCTAATTATCGTGGCCCTCATAATGTGACAACGTGCGAAGTCTACATTAACATTGCACATCATGCAGGTCTAGTGCTTGGCAGGTTTTCTTCAGAACCAAGCATAGTTGAATTTTTTGTTATTTTGTTATATTTTAACAGGATCCAATTTCAGTCAGAAGTCAAATTTGAAAAATATGCAGTAACTGTTTTACCTTTGCGTGACAGAACACTCGCAAAGCAGCTGGATTATGAACTGTTGTGTTAATGTTTTAGACTATAAATGCTTTTACTTTAAAAACACTTCCTGCATGATTTGCTATAATACTACCAAGGTGAAATCTGACTACTTCTCTAGAATGTGTTTATTATGCTGTGTTTGCAGCTGGAAGTCTTAAGTAATAATCATACATTACATGACTTTGTAGGACTCTGATATGCACCACATTAGGGCTGAATGATTTTAAGAAAACATTGAATTGCTTATCTGACAGATATTGCGATTGCGATTTGATTTACGATTTTTTTTAACTCAGTATTCATTATATGTGTATAAAAAAACTGTAATTGAGGACAATTGTACATTGAAATCTGAACTGCGCTATACATTAATCCAAAGATAAGAATGTATTTATCACAAAAATGATATAGAACAAACACCTAATAAACCATAGAACAATTCTCTAGCAAACCGAACATGGTAAACTGCTCACTAGCAGAGAACAATGACGCATAAAACTACTATCACAAAAGCCACGACTGTGTTAAGTTAAATAAAGTAATGAAAATAAAACAATTCCAGTAATAAACACATTAGGGATCTTGTGGCTAATGCTGCTTGGACCCCTAATAATAGGACCTTTCTGTGAACAATCTCTGACCATTAAATAGGTAGGTAATTCACTTATGGCTCAGCAGCGGAACCGATAATTTTCTGCACTGTGAATGAAACATTTTCCTTGGGTTTCACATGTCTGTTTATGGCCGTATACACAATCACTTTGGGCCACTTCTGATTGGTGAGCATAATTGGCACGTGAGGAGCATGGCACTTCTGATTGGTGAGTCTGACTGCCACACAAGGAGGATGGAATGAATTTGCAAACACGACAGTTTTAAAAACTTTGTCAGACCGTATAATGCATATCCTAAATCGTAGCCTTTGCGATTTGCTAATTGCATTTTTTTAAATCGCAGTTTTGATTTGAAATCAATAAATCGTTCAGCCCTGCACCACATCCAAAGGTCTGGGTTTCTTGATCTAGTAAAACAGCCCATATATAATTGCCTGTCTTATACACAGCTCAGTGACAATAAAAAATTATCAAATTCTAAGAAAGACTCAGAATTATCGTGTGTTCTATTATCCTCAGAGGTCCAAGCTCGGAAGTTGGAATAACGTCACATCCGCTAAAAACTCAGGGAAAACCGAGTTGCCAAACTCTGATCCAAGATGGAAGCCTCCAAGAAAGTGGCTCTTGCGCTAGCTCTTTCGGAGTACGAACGGCTCCAAACGTATGCCGTTCACCGTAGCAACACATCTATCGACTACAATAACGCTGTACGGTGTACACAGCTTATGAAGTTCACTCAAGCAGCACTAAAGTGCATAAAAATTTAAAATATCACAGCATCACCTACAGTCTTTGCACTGAGCAGCCATCTTGAATCCGAAACTCTGGGCACTCTGGACTGCCCTGAGATTTCGCCCGGATTTTTGGAGAAACGGGAGCGCGCATGTCGTCACTTCCAGTTTCGAAACTCAGAATACAACTCGAATCCCGAGTTCCGAGGATAATGGAACGTACGATTAGACTATTGCCAGTAAAGCTCTTATTTGGGGGTTCTGAATGTGTATTTCAGAACCAGGCTCAGTCGGGAGCAGGGACCTTGGCATCGGGACTGGCGAGTTGCTCCCATAAATCTTGTCTCTGGAAACAGACGGGTTCCCCTCTCCCACACACACTGGGGGAGTCTCTGCCTGGCGGCCCAGGACCAGGAAGCCGGAGCTGGAGGAGATCCCAGAAGTAGAGGGATGTTAATGGCCTTGGAGCAGACTCTGTGTCCGTGGCAGGGGAGCGGGCCGGGGCTGGCGGCTTGGACACAAGCCCTGTTCCAGATGCCTTAAACCTGCTAAAGCAGACACTAATCATGTAATGACCTGAGGATCTGTTTCATGATGGTGCCTCTCGGGACACCTTCCAGCCAAGGCTTTGGATCATTGCCAGGCTCTCCCATGTTTTCTGGGTACCTACTTGCTCTTACTTTCATTTTAGGGAAAAGTTTTAGGGTTGGTACAGGAGCTTCCAGGCTTCTTGTTGCCCTCAGTGACTTTTTTAAGTTTCATGCAGGAATTAAGCTAAGAAATGCCTTTCTGCTACCTTCTTATTTCCACAAAGCTTATTTTGCCTCAAAATGCTGATTTTTATAAACGTTACTGGAAGGAAGTATTGTTGCCTCGCTTGCTCTGTCTCTGTTAACATTGACGGAACAACTTTTTCGTAAGTTTGACATTCACATATAGGTAGGATTTCAGTGTTTTCCAGCCCCTTGACTTCAATACACATCTCACATCAGAACTGCTCCAGTAAATTCAAGTAGGAAATCTGGGGCTCACTTTTCTGAAACACTCTCCCAGTTTCGGGCTGTGGTGTCTTGGTAATCTTTGTATTTAGATGTGACTGTGAATCACGCAGAAGAGGAACTTTCGGCATAATGATTAGCCCTTAAACGTGGGTGTTCCTCCTCTTCAGTGTCACTCATATTGACATATACATGTCTCGCTTCACAAAACGGAAAACAACGGAGAGCATTTGTTTGTCTAGAGCCGCCGTCTTCTTATGACGGTAGGTAGGATGGAAGGATTTCTGGGGACAGGCGGAGCATTGTGGCATCTGTGTCTGATCTGACCGCCTCATCTAACTTCGTCCAGAATTAAATTTTGTTTCCTAACTAAAAATGAAAACAAGTACAAAGGTATTGGGTAAATAGGAGTCGAAGGTGTGTAATTGGTTGCGGGATTTGTGGGGGAGGGGGTTGCCCGGAGGAGGTGTCTGTGTTATTTTAATCTGACGCATAAATTATGTAGATTTATGTTTGCCAGTAGTTGCAGCAAGTTGAGCGGTGAACTCGTGATGACTTCTCCTTCCTTTCTTATTTTTGAGTGTTACTTCAAAGGCTGCCCTGATCAAAGACGGGGAGAAAAAAAATTCCCCATCGTACCAGCGAGCGCGTAAATACAGCCTCCACTGCTAGCAAAACAAAGGCAGCGCAGCGCTTGCTGTTTTATTATGTTGCTAACAAAGTGCTGTCAGACTTTCTAACATTTCAATTGAACTTTCTCTTTCTTCCCCCCCGTTTTTCTCTGAATCCGGCCCCGAAAGATGCGACGACGCCAGGCATTGAAGTGCCTGCGCCGTGGCCCAGATAAGATATGGGTGTTTATGTAACGTCGACACCTCCAAAGAAGGACCCCTCTGGTAACCCAGCTGCCAGGGAAAGTTTTCTGGCGGGTACCCCACCATGTGAGACCGTTAAAAATGCAGCGAGAACAAATTGTCAGTAAAACTTAAAAATCCAACAGCCAAGTGGCCAAGTGGCGATATAAGAAAGGGAGGACCCATTGTTAAGGGTCCGTTTACAGAAGCCCTTTATGCTAAGAGCAGGTGCGTTCGCTGTGCTTATCCTATAACCCGTCTACGTACGGCTCCCTTATTATTTGCTCATTAACTGGCATCTTGGGTACTGCTGACGAGGCTCCTCATTCCCCCCGAGACGAACTTTGCGGCCCCGCGCTCGGGGCCCGCTATCCATCCGGCCTGTCCGCACCGTATCAGACGCGTACGCACCCCTGAATCCTCCACGCTGCGGCAGGGCCGCCCAGCTGATTGGCCCATTCTCCCACACCGCTGCTGCACACAGGAAGGCGGCGAGTAAAAGTAGGTCAGTTTTTTGAAAATGCTGGGTATGAGTAATCGTGTCCTCGGGGGATTTATCATGAACTTTCGGTGACTCTGCTGAAGAGGATCTAGCAAATGAGACCGAATCGAATAGGCAACAGCACCATTTATTGCAGTGACATCAAATTTTATTGATCCTTATGAGTGTGTCTGTGATTTTAATATTCTAGGTAAAGGTATTAATCATTTAATGTTTGAACCTCTGTACAGCGACACACCGAAATCATCGTAGCCGTCAAAAATCTAGTATTATGAGGCCCTCAGCACCACCTATTCTCAAGAATTAATCTTTCTGGGGTCATGTAACATGACCTGCAGGAATATCCAGCTCTGCACTCCCAAATCAGCACGGTGAGTCACACAAAGTTGTGGTGGTGCCCTTCATTAAAACTTTTTGGATTCTGGAAGAGTTGTCATCACTTCGATGTATAGCGTAAAGCCGGGCTCATTTTGTTTGTGAGGCACGTAACTCCAAGAATGCCCAGTCTGAAGGAGGCTAATGGAGTATCTGCACGTGTTGCTATAGCGGCACAGGCGGAAGTTTCATCTGCCTCATGCTCTCGTCCTGGAGGTGGGATTTTGTCTGCCTTGGTCGCCTTGCAGTGACCTCAGCAGGGACTTCTGGGAAAGATACCATATGGCTTTTTGTAGGGGCGTCAGATCTAACATGGCTCTCTGATTAGTGAGACCATTAGAGTAGTGGCCAGCTCACCTCCACCCGCCCTGTGAGGCTGTCAGCATGCCCCCCGCACTCAAAGCCCCGTGATCGTGAATAATGCATGTCTTAAAGGCACTGGCGAGCTCTCCCCACACCACGCCGGTCGAATGGATGAGCGGTGTTTCTGTGAACTGGCGGGTATGCCATAGAGGAGATCAAAGCCACTCCGCGTCACCTCCATCAGCCCTCCTTCTGAAAGCCAGACGTTTGGAAACATCCGGCAATTAGTGCGGTTCAAAGCTCAGGCTTTCCTAGATACCTACCATGCCTGACATTGGGGGGCAGGTAGTATACCTAGGGTCTCATTCAGTAATTATAACGAGCTCGACTCCATTTAAATATAAGCAGAGTGGAGCAATTTTAGCGGCTCGAGTTACCGTTACATTTCCAGCTGATGGAGAGGCTGCTGCACAGTGGCTGAGCGTTTGCAGTACCACAGCTCTTATATGGCGCACCGTGGCTTCCCGCGGACAGCCGTGACAAAGTGGCAGAGCGGACCGAGCTACTCCCCTCGTACTGTGGATTGAGAGACCTGAAAAGCGTGACTCCCACGTGTGGGGATGATGCGCTCTGGGCTGGGGGGAGGGGGGGGGCTGGAATTCACTGCAGTAAAAGCGGGCAGGAGGCACATAGAGCTCACAGCTTTCTGATCTGCGCATAGAGGAGCTGACCGTCGCAGCAGATAGCTGGGAATGCCCTGTAATAAGCATCACATGCAGACGTGATGAGGAAGGCCTCGTGTCCTGTATCCAGCTCCAGTACTGTATCACAGGGGCACAATCCCACCTCTAATCTGTGCGTGTGGAGTTTGCATTTTCTCCCTGAAATTCAACATATGCAGGTGTGCAGTTAGCATTATGGGTGTCTCTGAATTCCCCATAGAGTGTCTGGCATCCCGTCCAGGACGTGCTGCTGTCTCATGCCCTGTGCTGCCAGCGATAGGCTCCAGGCCCCCTATTACTGACCCAGTACAGGAGT
Source organism: Petrocephalus sullivani (assembly GCA_026780845.1). Classification (NCBI taxonomy): domain Eukaryota; kingdom Metazoa; phylum Chordata; class Actinopteri; order Osteoglossiformes; family Mormyridae; genus Petrocephalus; species Petrocephalus sullivani. The sequence goes on from JAODKM010000001.1 coordinate 35,446,372, forward strand.
AGAAGCTGGGAGATGGATGGATATTTTTATTTGAGATCCGCTTATTCTTCACAGCGGATATACTAACCCATTTTCTAAGAGGGATCATTAGATACTGAAAGTGGAACAAACAGACTGTGAGGCTTTCATTTTCCGGTACAGAAGCCCGCAGGTCAGTGTGAGCTGGTGCTGGGTGGGTGTGGATAAACCCTCTGCGGACAGGTGTCTTTGGTAAGCAGTGGTCAGTGCATTGGCCATTCTCTCTGAACCCCCCTATTTGCATTTCAAAGCAGCTCCCCGCGAGTAAACATTCTTTACGATTCCATCTGCTCACAGACCCCCATGAGACACAAGAGATAAAACCCGTAACGTCACACTGGCAGACCCATCTGCACACGGTACTGCAGCACCCTCACTTCGGGGTCCCCGGGCCACTCAAAATCAAGCAGACGCGCCATCTTCAGGGAGCTTGTGGAATTGCAGGCATTCCAGTGCGTATGTGCATCCCGCTGGGTGATAGAAATGATTTGACCTGAAGTTTTGACACCCTGCCCAAGGTAACTGTGCTCCTGATGAAGTGGATGACCAACAGCTGTATTTAAGGCATGTGGTTTGTGCTCAGCAGGTTAGACCTCTGCCCTAGTGTTTGGAAGGTCACCAGTTCAAATCCCATCCACAGTGGAATCGTCACATCTCTACTGGGCTGAAAAAAGGCCCAAAATGCTCCAGGGGGACCAGATAAGTTGCTGACTCTCTACTCAGATCGCAGCCTTTTGTACGTTTCAGTGCACAGTGGTGTAAGGGATATGTGAAAAGAATCATTCCAGTGTACTTGGCAGGGATGTAGTACTCGACTCCACGAGTCCAAGATTTTTGTCTCACTCAGACTCAAACTCGAGACATACGTTTCATGACTTAGACTTGCACTTGGACTCTGTTGATTTCACCCCATGATTTGCAATCAAAAAGACATCAAAAATCTGCATTACACATTAACAGTTCATATTAAAACATGAAAATCTATTTACCAACTAAATGTATCTACTGATGCTCATTATTGGTGGGGGGAAAATCGATTTAGTTACAAAACAAATTTGTACAAGAAAAAAAAAAAGATTTTTAACTATCAATATAAATGTAGGTTACTGTAATTTCTTGGTTACGTTCCTGCTGATAAAGTTAAATTAACGTTTCATTTCTCTTCTGCAATACGAGCATAAAGTTACGGGATAAGGATTACTGGGTATTATGGGAAACGCTCTCCTTTACTCAAGGCTGATTGGAGGGTCAGGAGAGGCCAGCATGACAGGAGCCAATCAGGTCAGACTGGCTTCCCGGATGGAGGTTCTCCATCAGCCATTAGCGTATTGATCAGGACACATCTGGGCAGGTAGCAGAGAAGCCCTCATTCTCCCAGACTCGTCCTAGAGGGATGGTAAAATGGTAATGAGCTGAGAGGGTCTGTAATGAAGCGATCACATGGTATGAGTTGTAGTAAAAAGATCAGAGGTTTTGAAAGAGGGGCCTCTCATTCCTGTTTAAATGGGATCCAGGGAAGGATTTATTTGTGGAAGCTGTCAGATGAGTTTCAGGTGTTTGTGGCTGCGGGAGGAATGCTGGTGAGCTGGGTGGGGGTGCAGCTGAAGCCGGTAAATTAAGCTATCATGCCTCTCCCCGTCACCTTCTGTGGTGATATCCAGGCCTCTCCAGGCTTCTGCATTTGAGCTTGGAAAAAATTCTAATTGGCTGCGGTGTCCGCTGACTTGACAATTGGATGGCTCTCATGTATTCCTGTTGAATCTACATCATTAAAAAGTTTGACAACTTTGTTTGTGGATTTAAACAGAATTCTGCACAACTCAGCTGTCCCATCATGCACTGGGCTGCATAAGTTATTTGCGTGACTCTGTTATAATTTTTCCCCCCACTTCAGTCTGGAAGCAGAAGCTTTTTTTCGTTTCCTGTCTGCACCAGAATAACACTGACAGCAATTTAAATTGTACATGAAGCTACTACATTTGCAGCACCCTTTTCAAATTTTCTCTTGTTTTGAGTCAGGGGAGGGATGTTCTGTCAGGTGATAATGTGATTACGTAGTCTCTACTGTCACTGATCAATCTTTATTAGCAAACGATGTCATATTAAGATGGGCTTTTAAAATGCTCACGCACACACACACACACACAACACACACACACACACACACATACCATGTATTCCTATCTTTATGGGGATATTCCATTCATTTCTTTTGGCATAACCCTGATCCCAACTATGACACTCTTAACCCCTACCCAGCTGTAACCTTAACCATAAGTAACCAAACAAAATATGAGACTTATGGCATTTTTGTTTTTTTGTTTGCAGACACACATTTTTATAAAATTTAGGTTATCCTTATGGGGACCAAAAAAATGTCCCCACAAGGTAGAAAATAACTGGTTTTTATCACACTGTGGGGACATTGTGTCCCCACAACGTAATATAAACATAACCACACACACACACACACAATCAGCCACTACAGGCAATTTTGAGTCACCGATTCACGTAACAATGTTTTTTGAGTCTATCCTGCTAAATTAGCATTGCCAGCTAGTGGTAAAATAGCTTGGCTATGTGTAAGGTGCATGGCTATGGGCTGCCAGCAGATTTGTTAGATTTCATTACTAACATGATGGAAGAGCTACACATATGTGTTATAGTTTTGTATAGTTTTGTATGTAGTTTTTTCCTTCTCAAAAGAAGATGAGAAGGAGAATGATGAGGACAGAGAACGCAAAAGGCAGGTGAAAGAGAGAACAGCACTCCTGTTTGATTTTATGGTCTGTTGGTTTAACCTGATTACCTTAGATTGTACATGTCTTCTTTCGACTTTTCTCATGATCTAAGCTGAAAGCTCACCAGATACTGGACCTCTTTCCCTGGACGGAATGCCTGTGACTTATACGAGTAATACCGTTACCTAGCCAGCTCAGAAATCCAAATATTTTCTTTACTACCAAAAGCCGTGTCTTACTCTTCAAAGAGCTTTAATGATGCATGCCCACTTTAACCCTTACAAAGAACCCTCCAAATGGGATTTCTTTTAATTGACTCAAATTATGTGCTGCATTTGTTAATGGATATTACAGTGAGCGGAGGGTATTTTTCTGCAGTAAGGAGATGCTAATTATTTCTGAATAAAAAGCAAGGTGTACAGAACGGTGCATTAGACTGTTCATGGCTCATTTAAAAAGCACACTGGTGTTGCAGGAGAACGTGGTGCGGGGTTACAGGGCATAGGGAAGTTTCATTTTAGCTTGCCTTGCCTCTCCTTGCAGGAAATGACCATCCGGTGGTCTTAATGTATACAGGGAAGGGTGCTGATTGTCATCACTGAGATCTTCACGTTCAGCCTGAGATCTGTAGTAAGATGAGCTGTCCTTTCATTTACCATCATGGCACCTGGTTTTGTGAAATAGACCTTAATGTTGTATGAAAATGTGTGTTTCACTGGGAGTCAGGGGCGAGAATGACCTTGCCTGTCACCTTATGAGAGTAAATATTTCAATAAGTGTAATTTGTAACCCAGCAAACTACCTGATCAGAGGCATATTAACAAGGTTGGAAGCCCCTGGGCTGTTTAAGCTTTGAGAGAGGGCTCCCTACTAACTTAACAATAATGCATTCATGAACCACGGGGGGGGGCTTTGAGGGAGGAGGGGGAGTCCTGCTGATATAAAAAAAATGTTCAGGGAGAGCGATCATGCAGTCAATTTTTTATGTCCTGGCATGAAAATATGGGACAAATTCCAATATGGGACGATCATATAAAATATGGGATGGGTGGTACCTCTACATTTAAAATTTTGTCTAATGTGGTTAGGATTCAGCCCAGGTAAGCCCGTGCGTTAAAACACTTTTGTACCTGACTTATCATAAAAAGCCAGAGTACCCGAAGGGCTTTGATCTGCTTCTGCCTCATGTAACCCCATGACTTTCTGAGCGCATTTTACAGGAAGCAGAGTGACTGGTGATGGTTGGCTCCAAAGGCACGGTGCACACAGAAGGGACACCTCGTCAAAATGAAAGATGCCCTGCAAACAAATCCAAAGTGCATGCCCCAGGAAAGGAACATACCATACCCAACAGAGCAGGGTCACTGTACTTAAAAGTGCTAATGACAGACCTGAGGAAAACCGTCAAACCCTGCAGGTTCCCTTCATTCTGACTGATTAAATCATTTGATCCTGAATTCCACCAAGGTAATAGCAGAGTGACAAAACTTATAAACAATAGCAGACCACAACTGAGCTTTAACTTTAGCTGGGAATCAGCAAGTAGCTTTTCTTAGTGTTACGAATTAGCAAACTACTTTGTTTCAGCTTGGCCAAATGACACAGTATGGCATGTAGGAATTTACTAGCTCAAATTGAGGTGGGTTTCCACCGGTGTTTTGGGGAATTAATTATTGATTAATTATTAATTAATTAATCGGTAATTAATTATGCAATATTACGCTTGAGTAGTTGTTCCGATATCAAAATATTTTAAAGAAGTCCTAATCAGTCAATTTCTGGAGGATTTTGGTCCAGAATGCGAATGGAATTCACTCATACAATATCGTCAGTCTGAGCTAGGCTGCTTGTCCAGCAAACAGTTTCACCCTGTGACCTATGAGACTCTGCTCTCGGCCGAAGAGAAAGTCTCGCGATACTCAGAGGACGAGATTTAGGACTTAAAG
>JAODKM010000001.1:35451176-35474102 GCA_026780845.1 Petrocephalus sullivani
ACTTGGAATGTGGATCTCCCCCTGCTGTACTCTGGGGAGTCTTGAGTGCGAATTTGACCCCCCGTGGGTCTCCTTGGTGATATGGCCGACTCGTACCTTCAGTGGCCATAAAACTATGGAATGTTGGAGTGTCCATGGGTGTGTGATCCTACAGGCATTACATTTAACGGGAGGTTCCCACTGGATGCTTGGATGATCTTCATCTCCATCTTATAGCTTCTATCTGTGGATCCCTAAGTAGTTTGGTGGCTTTCAGGCTACAGCAAACAAAGGCATCTCCATCTGGATTTGGGTGACCTTAAAGCACAGTTGACCAGTTCAGGACAATAATATAACAGAATAATAAGCAATAATAATAATAATGTATGCATGGACAAATGGAGACACCCAAGTTTAAATTGTAATCTAGTTGGAAGAACAACAAAATCAGGATAGCAGGAAAAGTAGTAAAGTATTTTGTATAATACTTTGTATTGTATATTATTGTATTGTATAATAGTTACTAGGAGAATACTATATTGGAACATTTTTTTAATTTTTGCAGTGCGATTTTGTTGCAATCAACACTGGGGTATGTATGAAGCAAAAAAGCAGTTCAACATAAATTTCTCACAATCCCTGTCTAGGAGTGATTAAAACAGCAAGGATGAAAATGATCATGATTGTCTTGGAGAATGCATGTGGCGCTCATGCAAAAGAAGCTTTCAACTAAACTCACTCTTTAAACACATGCTAGATAATCTTGAAAAGGAATAATCATTGAAATTGTAGAACTTGTTAAAATTTTTCTGCAGAGAATAATGTTTAAGTGAAACTCAAACCCCACACGCTATAATCTAGCAGACTAGCGAAGTAAGAATTGCATGTGTGTAACATGTGATGTTAGTATTAATATCGCCCAGCCCTATAATATACAGCCATTTTCCAGATATATCTGACAAGTACAAAATACACGCCTTGTGTTGCGATATTTTTCAGCGCCAGTACCAGTTTTTATGCCAGTGGAAAACCAACACCTTGAAGTACCTTATTTTTGGTACTTCTTGAAGTTCCAAAACTATGATACCTGGTGCAGTGGAAAAGCGCCCAGAGTCCCCATCAGAGCATGGATACCCATGGGGCCCTGACTTGATACCACTGATGTTCTTTTCCAATCCGATTCGAATCAATACTAAGGTTGGTGTTGCCACCATGCAACCACTGATACTGATATTCGCTGCTGGCCTGACCCTGTTGGCTGGGGGGGGGGGGATGTTCCAGCACTCCACTGCCCCATTTCACTACTCACAGGTAGTAGTTCATGTCCTGCTTACTATATAGTCATTACCAGGTAAAAAATATATATATTTTAACAAATCAATTCTCAAAATGGAATATGCTCGGCAAACATTGTACACCAGCTCAGCAAATTACCCCTCTCCATCTACCGTGGGGACCTTTGCCCCCTCGAGGTATACCCCTGGTCTCCATAACTATGTTTGATTAATCTTTAAACTTTATTTAGAAGCTGGACACCTAAACTGACCTTATCACCCCACCGCCCCATATTGAGAAGAAAAGGCAAAACTTGCAGAAGATCAGTTTCACAGAAACCAACTACTTAGTTTCACTGGAATAAAAAAAGCTCAGTTCAAAGAACATTCCGCTCAAAAATAAATGAGCTGTATCTGTTGAGGGAGCACTCAGCAGGCAGAATCATGCTTATTCGCTTATTGGCACTCAGAGCTCGGGGCGAGAGGCAGGATGCATCCTGGAAGAGACGGCCGTCTATTTCACAGGGCAGCTGCTGCATGAGGTCATGGAGTCCACCGAACTGCATGTCTTTGGCCTGTAGGGAGACATGACTGATATCTAGATGGGAGTAAAAAGGCTCTCAGTCTCTATTGAAGAAGGCCTGGGTCCTGCAGAAGGCCTTACAGAAGCTCACATGTGCCTTGGGAAGCGTTCTCTCTTTTTGATGGGTGCAGTATTGATGGGTGACAGCCTGTATTTCTGATGGAAACATTTCCTGTCCTGATTTGGAAGGAGATGCTTCTGAATTTCACATTTATTAGGGAAGCTGTTGGCTACCATCTGGTCGCTTTCAAGGACTTGACATGCTGTATCATACGGTATGTTTATTTAACCTGAAAAATTTAAAAAATATGTATAGGTATGTTAGAAAGGGGCTAAGTGTGAGGATTTGTACCTCTGATTGACCGTTTCCAGCCCACCGGTGATTTGCTTTACCATCCATGTGACTGTTGGCCTTCTGTAAGCTTTCCTCATTACCACACTAGGTTGTCTAACATCCACTATGCTGTGACATTTCCCATCAACACTAGGACCTGACCATAGCATGTGTGTCCTTCGCTCAGACCTGGATTATTGAACCCAGCTCACCTCCATCTGTTGTAAATATACGGGCCGGATGCGTCAGTGCCCCGATAACCTCGGCGGATCTATCAGAGCACGATCACCGAGATGCATGAGCCTTCTGGAAGCCTTTCATGCATATATTGTTGTCAACAGTCACAGTTCCCATCAGCAAGCGGAGGCGCTCGTGAAGGTCCTTAAACAGGCCCCCGCCTCCCCAGCAAAGCCCAGGAGGCCCGTCACTCTTGACAGCCTCCCCATGATTAACCGTCACGGCTCATGAGGGGGCTCTTGGCGCCAAGCTGCCAGATCGCCTGCCGTGCCAAGGTCCGGCTGCGGAGGTGACAGCTTTCATTTGGTCGCTGGAATTCGGCATTTGTAACGAGTCGTTCAATTCGTGGCTGGCAGGTTTTTTGGAGGGATTCGCAAGTCCAACAAAAACTCATAATGCGGAGAGACTCCGAGCAAACAGCAACTAATAGCACTAAAGTACATTTGATCGGCCCATTATAATGTCATTAAATAAATCAAGGGCTTATAGACATGATTTGAATTCAGTTTTTATTATCAAGCAGGAGATTAATTGGGCTTTCAGTAGGTATTAGGTTCTGTTACTTACTTTCTCTCCCTCTGAGTGTGTCATGCCTTCCCTCGTACAGTAGCGTACAGTACATGTACAGCCACCCAAAACAAATATGAAGGCATGAATAGACAGGATAATGACTTGTGTCATTTTGTTCACCCACCAAATGCACTTTTATATCAGTATTTCTTTTCTGTTGGCAGGCCTGCCATATGAGCTTTGGTACGTGTCGGGCAGAGGGGAGCTGGGCCCTGCGCTGTACTCGTGCATGAGAGAGCGGCATTATCAGCCAGTAATGAGATTGTTATTAAACACTCATACCCTTGGAGACGGGGCTGTCGTCGAGTACAGTAGCGACATACTGCTCTGCATGCAATGCGACGCCTGCTCTCTGGAAACATGCAGCACAGATGCGCACTGAATGCGTATCTATCCTTGCAGTTACGTCAGGGCTGCAACAAAGCATTTAGTGTGATCATGGGTTTGTGTACCCAAAGGTGTAATTGTTATCACTCTGAGAGGGGCAACCAACTCCAGATATATATTTATTTTAAAAATTCTATTTGAGGCAACATTTCAGCAGTTAGCCCTCTTTCCAGCCCCATGATGAAAGTGCTGCAGAAATCCACACGAAGTACAAGATCAGCACTTTTCTCATCTGAATATTTTTATGTCACCATGAATCTAAATCTATCTTAAAAGAGTTGCTCCGAGTGCCATCAATGTATATATTTCAGTGTATATGACACATGCCTCATTAAAATTTCAAGAAAAAATAATTTTCCTGGAAAATGAATGAATGACTTGTCTTTGACTCCCAGCGATGTCCGTTGGCGTATCTCATCCCAGTGCCGACAACCAGCCAAGTCCATGACCTTGGCGCCGTCATACGACAGGAAGTCATACCCTGTTCGGCATCAGGACATCGCACTGCACCTTGTCCGAATGTCATATCCTCTTTTCGGGTGGCACATGCTGCACTCTCGTGATGATGTCATTGTTATTCACTAGAAACCTAGAGTCACGCTCTTTTTTAAAGAATATGTGCTGCCTCAGAAATGCATGTGGTGCAGCATTAGGAAGCGCTGTCCTGTTCAATGGTACTACATCTAGTAAACTTTTAATATAACTTTTCAGTGACTTTTGCTTTTTGAGTCTTTTTACAGTCCTGGCCAACCTATTAGGCAGTATAGACAGCCGCCTAGAGCGCCATCTTCTGACAGGGTGCCGACTTGGCAGGCCGACTTCACATTGTCTTGAATGGGGGGCGAAGATGGTGGAATTTCTAGTTCTGAGCTTGTGCTGTGTCTGCAATGAAATGTGGTGTTCGCAAGCCTGCAGGGCATCATTCCTCTGTAAGCCTCAGCTTCTCACTCCCATTTGGAAAAGACAATCAGAAAATACCTCGCTTTCTTTCATAATTATGTAACAGTTTTCATTAAAGCCTTGAAACCATGACAGATTTGCTAGTGTGCCCTGTCAGTTCATCGATCGGTCATTCACAGCATTCTTTGTTCAAGCATGCGGCTGAAAGACCTTCGATGGGTTTCTGCAGTTTGATGTTCTTCCTCGCTTACCACGTCAGGCGATGTTTGTGTCTAATGCAAAGTCCTTTTAAGGCACCTCAGCTCACCATTGTTACTGGGATTAACTGTGGACCTCTGCACCTCTGTAAAGATCAAACACTATAGAAGATGAATTAATGAATGTATAATTTCTATTCATGTGGCCGGCATTTTACTGAGTGCTTTTCTGGTTTGTGTGGTTTTTGATTTACATGACATAAGTATATCCCACTGGATAAGACTGGGTTGCTTGGCCAAAGTCTGGTAACAAGATAATTAACTAGGATAATCAATGCTGAGATAAAATGCAGTTTTCTAAGAAAATTACCCGGAGTTGTTCTCTTCAAAAATGTCCTTCTTTGGAAGAGTTAAATGCAGAGACTGATTTCACTTTCCCCATTAATCTGAAGCAGGTGTGCAGAGTGTTTATGGGATTTTTTTTTTCCCCCGAAAGAGTCCCAGGTGACACCTGTAACAAACCAACATAAATCCCAATAAAACACCTGACATCATCGAAACCACTAAAGTCTGTTTGGAAGATGAAGCGGGTCTGTCAGGCGCCAGCAAGCCAGCCGTTATTAGGTGTCAGAAAATATGAGCGTGATGTGGACGGGTGTTCAGCAGCTAAGCCGAGGGAGACGCTGTGTGGAGGTGATGCATCTCCGCGTGGCCCACGTACGGTTGAGGTCGCTGCTGCTGTTTCTCGCCGTCTCTTCGTTTATTGGCTAACTCGTTTCCTTGCAGGAGATACTTCGTGCCACACAGCACTGAGCACGGTCTATCTAAGCATCAGTCCCACCCAGCGCCATGCAGGTTTCCTCCCGCCAGTCCTGCAGCCTAAAGACATGCAGACGAGCTGAACACAACAGTATTATGTGTATGAATTTGTGTTTTCTGAAATTCAGCTGTAATCCTTTTTAATAATTTAGAGGAATGAATGTAGAGCCTGTTCCATAATGAAACAGAATGTTAACGAGAGGCAAGACCAGATATAGTTCCGAGTTCTCCATGTGAAGCCTCTTTTAAAGAGCACTGCTTTGTAAAGCTACTCTTTCTGTGTCCACTTTTAATTGAACAGTTCTATGGTTCATAGCCCAGTGCAAGATCTCATCAACTTTCACTGCAGCCATGTGCATGGCTGCATGGTCGGAAATGTGCCTTGTTAATGTGCATGTTAGACGAATTCTGTATACTTGCGCGTTTCGGATGAAATTTGCATATGAAATGTCATGTGAAATGTCAAAATCTGAAATGATAAAGTGTGGTCCAGTTATCATGGTAGGTCTTAATATTACTATAGACCATAGCGTAAAGAGCAGGCAGACATATCAGTGCACCGTATTGCCGGGTGTGTGAACGTTTCAGTGCATCATTTTGGGCTGCTGGACAGGTCACCTTGGTTAACGGGCTTACCACTTCTGCATCTGGAGCAGCTATTTATAATACCAGCTGCTAGGGCTTCTGGGAGTTTTCAAATGACCTCACAGTAGTGTTTATAACGTTGAGGCCTCCAGTGGCTCCCTTGATGATAAGGAGCATTTTGTGTCAGACCAGCTTTGAGCAGGATGACCCCCTAACTCCTGCCCCCATACATTGGAGTGTAGCATTGCTCACCCCAGACTGAAGTGCCACTTGCTGGTGGTCTCCAAAAGGCATTTTATTTGAAACTTCAGTATGGAAGATAAAACTCCAAACTGAGCACCAACGCTCACGGGCTGAAAAGGCTTCTAATGACTTCAAAGACAAAACCGAATTTGTTCTAACATTTTAATGTGCTGTTTATCTGCCGACTGCCAATTTACGTAAGGGGGTTATCGATTTGCCCTGTAAATAAATGTGCCTAACCTTAGCACTCCGTTATGTATTAGCGTTCTCTCCTCCTCACACAGCAATTCCCAGCATTAGCAGTGTGTTTGTGGACTCACTGCATGTGATGAGTGTTTATACAGTTACTGCCCTTCCTTGTGAAATGGCACCATACCCGGTATAGCCGTCGATCGCACCCTGGCCTAATTGAGACATCGCGGCAGCAGCTGGCTTATTACTGAGGCTCCACGCGACACCTTTTGCTCGGTGGGGCATTCCGAGGGAGGCTTTTGCTGGGCGGGCCGCATGCGGATCATTAGCATTCCGGGTGCTTGTCCGCGCCGGCACTGTCTGCTGACAGGAGGCGCTGTGGAGAGCTCTGACAGGCAGTAGCAGTGCAGTACAGGCCGTCAGGGGGGCCCTAGAGGCCCGATGCTGCCTCTGGAGAGTCGAGTGTCTCTCAGTCTGTGCTTCTAAAAAGGATCAAAGAGCCTAAACGCTATGCCAATGCAGGCAGATCTGGTGTCAGGACCGTGATGTCATGGAGGACGTTTCCGCCGATGGCGGGATTCTGCTGTCAGCAAAATCGCGCCGCCGCTCTCGGGATGTATGGATTGCTTTTCCAGTCTGGCCGACCGCAGTGACAGAGCCGGACCAATCTCAGGTGCCGCCCCAAACCCGGCACCGCTCCCGGAATTGCGTCCTTCTGGATGTCACCGGCATCGATCAGCGGAGCTCGGGTTTTCGCCCTCGACCCGCTCCACCTGGCACACGTCACTGAAGCCGCAGGCACGTGCATCACCTCAAGATGCTTCATTTATTTTCTTTCCTTAATTTACTGCTCAAAACCTAAATGTTCTGAGGTTATGAAGGCAGATTAGTGTCCGTGGTGGGGGTGCTCTAAGCAAAAATTACAACAGTTGAGTTTTCGCCTCTCAGATTAAGGGGAACACGTCTCTCCACATTTAGCCGGATCACTGTAAAGCCTTTGGCCCATTTGATGGGTTCTACTGTCTGTGTGAACAAGGCTGTCCAGCTTCCCGACGCAGCGCTAATATGTGAGCCTGGTTCTGGCTTCACTGCACGGCGGGCTTTGGCGTTTGAGATGAATGCTGTGCACGCATTTCAACTCTCATGCCGCATGCTCGATCGATGCTTTAAAGTAGTCTGCATGTGTTTTGCTTGCATTCATTATTAATCTGGTACTGAACAAAATAAGCAAATAGAGGTTGTGGTAGTGCTGTAAATAGCCTCGACATACCTGGAGTGTAAGGGGCCCTGAAAACCCGGAACCAGACTCCTCTTCATCATTGCTTTGGCTTTACTGGATCTGACCCCTGAAATGCTGATTTTTACATGCCAGATTCAATCCCACCTGTCAGAAACTGATGGAAGTTTCAGCTTCGTGTGGCTTCAGAAAAGATGTGCTTTGTGATCTATATAGGGCACTTGAGTTCTTTTTATGCTTTACTCTAACTACGCTTAAGCTATTAACCTGCCCATTTTTTTTATAGCTGTTTAACAATTCCAGGCACTTTATTATTAATATGACTCATTTTGATTTTGTAATCATATCTGCCTTTCTTCCGTAAACGCCTATCCGGTAACGGATAGTGGTGACCGTGTCACTTGGAAACACCAGGCAACGTAACAGGATGGCAGCCTGTCGCTGGGCACACGCTCACACACGACAGGGCCAGTGTAAAGAGAAGGATTCGGTTAAGCAGGCGTGACTGCACACACCTCTTTGTCCTATTCAGGGTTGCGGGGGACTTACTCCAGAAACAAAGAGCGCAAGGCATGATACTGTATCAGTGTAGTACCATAACAAAAATTATATGTGTAATTAATTTAGCAGGTACATTTATGCAGAACAGGGGTACTACTGAGAAACCCAGGACAGCCAGTCCCTGGATCAGTCAGGGGCCTTGTTTAAGGGCCCAGTAGTGGCATCATTCTGCCAACTGCAGCAACCCTCCAATCACAGACAGGCTGAGCCACACACTCCCCCTAACGTGGATGCCATGTTTTCATTCATCACTTGTTTCTTGTATGTGTGAGCGGGCTTGCTGTGTGCTGAAAAGTGGCATGACGAAAGTCGTGTCCTTGAACCTAGTTGAGTGCTTTGTATTTGATCTGAAATATTCTCTTAAGTTTCATTTAATCGTTTCACGTTTCCAAAAACGCCAAGTACTTCTGTTTGAATCCCCTTTCTTTTATTACCTGCAGGTAAATGTCGAGATTGAAGTCACCCCTCCGCATGAGCCGAAGCCCTTTTTTAATATGAATGCTCACAGCTCTGCATTTGGCTCTTGTAAATGTGCAACACACAAATGACACCTCTGCGAGTTGTTAACACAGTATGTCAGAGACAGATTATTTAATGGGGACTTTAGGTTCACTTGGCTTTGCATCGGAAAAATTAGAACCTGGAAGTTCTTAAGAGTGAGATTTCATCACTCCATGTGATTACATTTTAAGGCTTTTCTGTTCACACCCTAAGTACCCGAATGCAAATTAAGTCATCATTTAGTAGTAGCTACATACATCACAGGAGCGTGTGCTGTAATTGCAGAACTCCTGCCTTTCCTCCCAACATGGTAATCATTCTCTTACTCCGGTTTACAGAGGCACTGGTTCTGTTCTTCCAAGCACACAGATGCCGTGCTAACCAGTCTCCATAAGCAGTTATTGCAAACTATTAAATCTTTCATACAGATAACATACAGGTGTTATTCTCTGCTTTAACTATTATAAAAATACTGTTTTTTATAAAACCTCAGTGTGAGTAATAGATCATTTTTTGCAAATGACCCTTACCTATACATAAATCTGCTCTTTGTGTGAATAGTTTTGACCCTGATTTAGCTCTATACTTATTATTTGATATATGCCCACAGGATTTACAGCTTATCTATGGTAGTGCCAGAAGGGCTTGTTATCAATAACTCGCATAACATATTGCTGCTTTTGGGCACAGTTTTAATTTTATCTGTTTAATCCTGTACAGTGGTTGCATTTAATGCCCCTCTACTGCACCTATTCAGAAAACTGATCCGTAATTTTAGGCTGCTCACCTTTTTGTCCTCTTTCCATGTGTGGACTGACAGAAATTTCTACTTATGGTTTTTTGAAATGCAAACTTCATGTTGCAATGCTACATTCTGTCTGCTTTGAGGTCTCCAGGAAGTCAGGTCTTACAAAGTTTAAAGTAGCAGCTTGAGTTTAATTTAGCCTGATATACAGTATATAATAGTGTTTTAAAAAGCAGATGCAGAGAGCATTTGCTGTGTCACCTTGTGACTTGTGGATTCAATCCAAGCTCACAATGGCAGAAAAGCCTACCAACTCCAGTTGAATGTGATTTTAAAATGGAGTTATATTTATGTCAGTAGTTATTGTTGAGGATTCTGCTGTAGCAGGAAGTAATCTTTCCAAGTATCTAACAGGAAGTTACATAGTAGACAGCTTGTCATGTTTGTCAATCTATCAGCTTCTGGATCCAGAATCCAGTCCACAGATTCCAAAGAACCCGTTAAATCATCACACCTGATGACGTCCTTATATCGTAAATACCGTTCAGTGTCATACTGAGAGGAATAAGGAGAGGAGAGCAAGTTTCTCCACCCTGAGCATTCTCCTTGTGCACAAACTGTTTGTGATCTTCCAACTTTTTATTTTGTCCAAACTGATCTGGATTCGGTCCTCTCTCTGCTCCTGTTACAAGCAGGTTCCCGTGATTACCGAGGATTCTGGGGGTACATGGACAAAAATAATGGGAAAATTAATGTTCAGAAATAACGGGAAAATTTGAGAATAATCATGATGTGTTGTGACTAAATATGAATTGGATTGAAGCCAGTTGCTTACAACTCAATTTAAAACTAAAACAGTTGGTGAGTCCAAGGAGTTATATGTACTGCAGTCATTTGTTGTAATATTATTTTTAGGAAACATAGATGAATCCCAGGAGGTCTGACAACTCAATATTTAGTAATTGTAACAATGAAGAAGTGAGCAGTCAGCGTTTCAGACAGGGAACCTGAGCAGAACATCACCTTGAGAGGCGCGGTGTGGTTGTAGCTGCTCATCACGTGTAGATTCCTCACTGCGTCGCTCCTATGCCTGCACGCCTCGAAAGCAGACTAAAGGAATACCGGTACACCGGAGAAACATGTGGAGAACTGACACTGAAATTTCACTGGATTTCCAGATCCTGTGTTTACCTCCTGCTTTTAAGGTGAAATCTGAATGGCAAAGTCAGCAGATCGGTTTCCCTGCCAGCAGAGGGAGCTTTGTTTAGTAAGCGTTATTGATAAATATACATGTTATTGTGCATTCAGACAGGGGAATCTGGTTTCAATAGCAAAAAAGAAACAGAGTACAGACAGATCAGTAGCGGATGTGACACATATCCATCCATCTTCCTTAACCATTTCTCCTGTAGGGGGCAGGAGTGAGCTGGAGCCCATTCCAGAAAGTGCAGAGCACAAGGCAGGGGATGTCGGTCTATCAACAGGCACACACCCTACATGCCAATTAAAGACAGCAGGTCATCTAATGGCACATTTATGGACTGCAGGAGAAAGCCGGAGCACCTTGAGGAAACTACACTACACTAGTTGGTGTGTTTAGATGGCGGGAGAGAGAGGCAGCGATGATCCGGTGTCACGGCGGGGCTGTTTGCTCCTTTAACTTGGAGCCAAAGTGGTGGTGTCCAGTGGCGCTCAGTTCGCCTTCCTGGTGTGTCCCGTTTTTCATAGTCTGTGACTTTGACCTAAATGACACAGAAAGCCGGTGTGCTGAAGTCATCTTTTTCGCCATATTGCACCAGGCTATCTCTCCTAATTGCTCTGAAAGCTGTAAATAGTCCTATAAATCATATCCTTTTTCATAGAATGAAGGCACCTTTGAGAAGTCTTACCATGTCACCTCTATTGACTGTAATTTGCTTAGAAGTAACTAGAGGTATAATTGTCATGTTCTGCTTTATGCTTTTGTCACTAAATTATTTTTTGCTTGTCATTTTCCAGTGCATTCCTCATTCAGGTACATATGCAAGTTAATTTCTGTCCTGTTTATCCAGAAGTTTCCGTTCCGGATGTAATCTAGTTAGAGGAACTCGGGTAACCACACTTCTCATGGTTCGATCAAGCCGGGATACTGTCATTATAATGATGTCGCTATTCTGTTTGAGGAACATTATTTGTGGATGGGCTTTATGCAAATACAATTTCAGGAGCAGTCCATTCCAAATGATTTAATGCAGTATTAACAGTTCTATAAGCATCAGTCATTAGGAAGGAGATTGTGATGAAACTATTCATTAATTCTGCTTTTCCATTCAAAATGCAGACTGGAGTAGCTTCTGGAGTAGTTTATCAGATGGGTGGCATCTTCTGTGAAACCCCACCGCCCCCCTTCAGCCCCATACAGGGTGAAATTGGGGGGTGAAGTTTTAAGGGAGGTGGGAGGTGATGGGCTTTGACCCATGATCCTCCTAGGTATTGTGGTCCCAGTTCCCTGTTCCCTGTGAGCGCCATGTTTTTTTTACTGCCAGGTTATTTCTTAGTGATCTCGAGATGCTTTATTGAGACATTTCTGTCTATTCATTGTAGCCTCAGCTGGCAGTTTTATAGATAACGTGAGCTCAGCTGTTGGGAGAGCTGCTTCTCTGCGGTAATAAAATTTCACCCCTGACCTCTCACAGGTCCATCACAGTGCACATTAACTGCACTAGCTGTGAATCCTGTAGCATCTTGATAGAAGTTTATCTGATTCCAGATGTGCTGGTAGGTTAACGTCTGCACAAAGAGGCATTGATCACCACTGTCTAGGCACTGAAAACCTACATTCAAGCTGTAGCATTCATAGTGGCGCATATTATCAGAGCAATAATTAGAGAGAAGAAGTCAATCTTGTGTTCAGAAGTTTCAGCTGTTTCGAGTTGTTTTTAACATGCTGCAATTATCTTAAAAGCACTTTATGTTGCCTTGGTAGGCAGAAGTACATTCTGATATGATGGCACCTGGCTGTCATTCTTATTACCGCCGAAGGTACTGCTGCCAGATGTTCTTTATAAAATAGTGAGCTCTATTATTTACACATGAAAGTATTTCAGTATAAACAAAAAGGACAACCAAAGGCACGGACAGAATTCACGTATCGTTTTTAATGGTGAATTTCACGTTTATCTTGATGGTCCTGGAAGAATCACAAGGGATCTTCCATCAGATCTTCCAAGAGTTTTCACCTCGGCAACAAGGGCAGGTCACTCAGCTATCATCCTATTAGTTATCTATGAATAACTATCACCATTCTTGGAGGTGATCATTATCTGAGCTTATAAGACAAGTCAGTTATCAGTGACTGTCATGCATAAGAACATTGCATAAGAAGATTCCCTTGAACTTACTGAGAAATGCCACCCTGCCATGAATGTGTCACTTTGTGAATTATCCCTGTGTCACAGGGTTTTGTTGGTCAGTCTAACTGAAATTAATATGGATGAAACCCAATATGGACATGGGATAAATAATTGTGCTGGAACCTATTGTAAAGTTCCATTTTAGCCATCCTGTTCTGGATGTCCCCTGATGCCTGTGATACGTTCTAGACTCGCTACAACCCTGGGTAAGTGGTTAAGCAAGATTGATGGATATTTCAGGCTAAAAGTATGGCCATTAACAAATCACATAGAATAGAAAAGAAAACAGCTGTATGGTTGGAAGATCTATATGTTCTTATATGACCTAGATGACAACAACAATGTATTCCCCAGATGGCCCTGTCACTCCTCCCCCATCTAATCCCTACTCCTCCCACACCCCCCAACCTCTAGCCACTGTACACACTTCCCCCACCTCTCCAAAAAATCTTTATTAAAAGCCCAACTTTGTGTGATGTCTTCACACCCCAGATCTCCATCTATGGCTGTCATGTGCCACCCCTATGTGACACTGCTTGAATCTTGGTGTGATTTGTCTCAAAATGAAACAGATCCCAGATCATCATCCATACAATGTCCCTGGGATGTAGTGGTGGCCACTAAGACAATAATTTATCATAACCAATTGCGATTAAATCCATGATAAGCGTTTATCACAAGAATCATGATACAGCACCACTTAACACTGTTATTATAACGACAAACCAAACTGGCTAGCGCCTATCACAAGATGACTGTGTGTTTGGAGGCTGTAACAGTATTACAACAAAAACAAACAGATTTTTCATTCACTTGCATACCATCTCACCGCTGTCCGTATATATTATTTTTTTGTAAATTATTTGTCTTAGTCAATCTCAGCTTGGTGGTTAGATCTTGAATTAAAATTGAATAAATCTTAACCAGTTACATAAACTGGCAGGGTAAATTGGTAAACTGTAAACTACATACCAACGGCCTGCTAAAAGTAAACACTACATGGCCTATAAATGGGTAATGCTCTATGGCTACGGGCACAAGGCAGGTAACAACCCAGGATGGGGGACTAGCCCATCGCCGGGCATACTCACACATGCACACTACTGGGCAGAGACATGAACCCTGGTCCCAGATGTGTGAGGCAGTAGTGCTGACCACTGCCCCCTTTCATTCCTTTGCTGACACAGCACTGCTGCTTTTGATTTTGATGGGATTTATCTTAGAATGTAAGCAAGCATAGATCTTCATTCATGTAATGTTTTTGTGAAGTGGTAATACTTTCGTGAGTTATTACTTTCACAGTCTGTCACAATCTTTTACAGTCACCATTCCCATTGCAGCCACTAAGCAGCATGCTATAATTTTGGTGCGACTTTTTGATCAGCTCTAGATTTCACCCATATGATGTGTCTGCAGAGTTTGAAAAAAAATCCATGAAAATACCTTTTGAGTGGCAGTCTGGTCTCAAAACCATATGTATTCCCTATCTGAGAAATACAGCATATTAGTAATTTGCATTACTAATTTTAATCTCAAGGGCCATAGGTCAAGCTATTTTCATATAATCACATCTTGTGATAGATGGTCATTTTAACGAATAGCGGTATAGCCACCTGTAACATCATTTTCTATTGGCCTCTCTGAACCAATGATGAAAGGTTTATGTCAAAGCATAAACCATGGCTTATTGTATTGTTACCATCTCCATGCTCTCTTTCTATTGCCCTATGTCTCACTAAATAGAAACCAAATGGGATAATTGTTTGAAGATAGAGTCCAAACCGAGCGGAAATAGGAGTCCCCGAATGATATCCATCAAAGTAGCCATGCGAACACGCGCTGAATTTCAATTACCTTTCGTTTCTTAGTGATAGATGACACTGCACCATTTTAAGTCTGAGTGGATTTCCTTCCAGTTATAAAACTGACTAGTTATTTTATACATTCTGCCCATTAACTCTGCACTGTAATTCTCCAGGTTCCTTTTCTGTCCGTTACTCAGGGCCCTTTTATCCTCCATTGTCCAATAAAATGGTTGTAATTGACTGTATTACACCGTAAAGATTTAGAGTATCTGGGAAGCGACAAAGTATAGTATCATTTCTGAAATGTCAGGGAAGGGGCCAGACAGTTAAGTGTAGCATTTAGGAATGTTATTATTGATAATGCCAGAATATCCGCTGACAAAGAGCAATGAGGTCTGACAAAATGAGAATGAGCAATCTCAAGAAATGGGAGTCATATAGACCACAGAGCGACGTTTCTGAAGTGTCGCAACAGAAAGTCTTGGAATGCTTGCTTAATTCAGGGAAAATATCACAAATGTATTGGTTTTATAACAAAAATCATCACTGTATTCATATTCATATATGTATACATTAGAAACAAGCAATACTTGTAAAACATTAATTTTAAGCAGTTATAAATGGAAAAGGAAACTTTAATTCTAAAAGAGCGTTTCTGAGTTAAAAGGTTCATTGACAAGCAGTCTCATTGGATGCTTTTTAATTAGTAACACCTTTGCAATTACATAAAACACCAAACAATTGTGTTTAGTATCCATTTGGGAGCCAATGACTACAATTGCAATTAATGACAAAATGCTGAACAGGACTAAATGAGTCAGTCAAAAAACGTATGGCACTTAATAAAAATAAATTGTCTGTGTGGAAGATAATGCAGATATTTTTTTACATTGCTTGTCAATAGACTTTTGTTTTGAAACCAGTCATTTTGCAACATTTTTACACAATTAAACAAGCATCCCAAGACGTTTTGTGGTCACTGTATAGACGGTGGTCCCATAAGATTATAATGAAGCTTAAAAATTCCTCATCTAGTGACATTGTTGCCTTTATAACGTCATAGCATAACATATAAAATTATAGCACATTCTGCACAGTACATGCCTGGTATTACTAATAAACAGCTGTTAGTGGTTTGTGTACTTCATATACTCTACTGTGTATTGTTATGTTTATGTAGCCTAGGTTTGTAGTAGGCTGTACCCTCTAGGTTTGTGTAAGTACATGCTATGACATTCACACAAAGATAAAATTGCCTAATGGTGCATTTCTCAGAACATATCCATGTTGTTAAGCAATGTGTGACTGTACAAAGCAGGTGTTTTGCAGAGGGGGTTGCAAAGTCTGCTAGCTGAGTTTGAGGTAATGCTTACCAGACTGATCTGGGGTGTAAGCAAGGAGAGGATGCTGTCTTCACACAGAGCTGCTGAAGTTAGTCAAGTTTCTTTAACTGTTGAGCCAAAACAGACTTCTACAGTCATCTACAGTTAACTACTTCATTTTCTGAAATCTTTAATTCCCTTGATCTTCACTGGTAAGGTGCATTGCATTCCATTGAGCAGAGATGTCCTTCTTGACAAATCATATCTGTGAGGAGTTGAACATGTGTTGGTTTATTCTTGATCTTAATGGACAAGTAGTAGAGCCATGAGTAGTGTGGTAGTAAAGACTGCAGCACAGAGCTGTCTGTGCCAAGCTGAGGTGAAATCCAGGCACACAGTAAATGCATATCCATTTGTAGCCACTGATTTGAGAAATCTGGCCATCCTGTTATCCTACTTTAACAAAAACTGTCTTCTTTACTAAACTACCACAGTGCAGGCCTTTGGTGGGTCCCAAGCACGGAGACTTTGTACAAAATGCTTCAGTAAATGACTGCATGCCTGCTTCATTTGCATGTTCGAATATCTGGTTTTGCAATCAGCTGATATCATCACACCTTCTTCTGTGTTGAAAACTGAAAGAAGAAGTGGTGAACAGTGAGCAGTTGCAGGCTGTCGGAAACTGTCAGCTGGCTTTGTGCTCGTTAGCTATTGGCTGTTTTTTTTATTTGCACCTTGCAAGAGAAGTGTGCGTGTTACTGAAAGTGGTGTTATTTATTCTCAGAAATAGAGGGTTCAATAAACGCTCTCAGTCTATAAATGCCTAACAGCACGTGTGGATATTTCAAATTTTAATTTTTAGTATTTTTGTCTATGCAATAAATCCCCCAACAATAGAAATCCAGACAACAAAAGCCTAATCGAATCGAGGCCAGCTGGCCAGCACAGAATAGAATGTTGAAGAGTGTTCGGTACAGTACTGTAGCTCAATACATTCCTGCAAGGACATGCTGACTTCTAAAATGAATACCCAGCTTTTCATATAAACAGTGTTATCAATTATTGATCTTCAGTATTATGATAATGTTGTGTCACAATGCACTGTGTACAGGCTCTGCATGTACTGTGACTAGCCATGCAGCATGTGACTGGCTGTGCAGCATGTGACTGCCATGCAGCATTTGATTGGCTGTGTAGCATGTGATTGGCTGTGCAGCATGTGACTGCTCATAGGGTGTGGCCATTGTTCTTCTGCAGGTTTACAGATGTTCTTCAGTGGCCCTGGACGAAAACATGAATTTCTTTTTAAAATACAGCTATTGACAGTTATTTCCATCTGTTTAAGGTTATTTAGTTTCCACTTATGGCTAATTACATCTCCATTTCTATAAAGGTGTAGAATAGTCAGAATTATCTGTCTATTTGTACTTATTTGGAAGGTAGTTGCTATGAAAATATTTTTTTCCAAGAAAGACAGATGAAGATTTGCTATTTAAAAAAAAAAAAAAAAAAAACGTTGTTTTATGTGCTTTTACTCAGGATTTGTTCTAGGGGTAAATTTAGAGGTGCCCGTTTTAGGGAATTTTGATGACTAAGCACTTTATGGCCAAGACTGCAAGCTGTGCAGTTGATTCCCATCTGACTGAAGTCATTATTATGTGGTGATGAGAAATACAGCGTTACTGTTTATACATGATCACCATGCATAATGTAGAGAAAATGCTGGCGTTTCCCTCATTGCGCCCGTCGTTGTTTTGTCGTATGTTTGCACATTTAATAATCACCAGTGTGTGAGTTTCATCACTTTGGTTTCTCTGTATTTGTATCTTTCGGTTCCACCATGACAATGAGTTTTAAAACGTCATTTACTTTCAGGCCCCATTGTTTTAAACACCCTTCTGAGTGCCTCCATGTAAGTTGAAATAGGCTTCTGTTTTAGTAATCATGTCAAAATGTGATTTCATCTTTAATAGATGTGCTTTGTTGTTTGTGAATAGCATCATTTGAATGTAACACGGTGCTCATTAATTATCTTAATTAGCATCTTGGTTGCTATCGTCACTGGTCATTTAATGTTATGTCTGCGTGTGACTTCTGCGAATCGTATCCATATGCCGCCCTGCTTAGCACTAACGTGGGCTCAGCATTCCACTTGGTTTCCAGGCCTGAGCAGTTGAGTTACGTGCTACCGATCGCGCCTGATAGGCACACTGAGTTTGACAGTCAGGGCACTGGCAGCCCACACAGGCTAATCTGCTGACAGGGGCCTGCGAGTGCCCCATCTCTAATCCGTATGCTAAAGCTTAATAAGTCCCTGCTTTCATGTGCCCCCATTTGCACAAAAAGGCCCGTCCGTGGCTTGTGCAAGCAAGGTTTTATTAATTCTATCTGATTCGTTGCCGTAGAATAGAAAATCGCGGTCGCCTTGGTTTCAGCCACACCTGACACCTCAGGAAAATCTCAGTGAAACACCCAAACCACATCACTTTTTCATTCATTATATTGAAATAAATAAATAGGATCATCATAAGGAAGCTAATGACACATCTTTTATGCAAATCAGCACATTGCATAAATGAGTGTTACTTCATTTTTTAAATTACATCTATTTTCCTTCTGGTAAGTTCATCAACATGAGTCTGTGTTGTGGATCCATCCTACTAATAGGACCGCTGAACATGCAGGATAATTACTTGATCAGTAGGAAATGCTCATAAGTTCAATATTTTTTTGTAACATATTTAATATGTTACAAAAGACCCTGAATATCTTGCCGATAAGTGTGACATTTAGTGTGTGTGTATTCACACATATGATGTAACTGAAAGCATTATTTAAAATCTGGAAAAGAAGCAATGGCTATATCAGTATAATAGTAAATTAAATCCATTAAAGTGCTTTTCTTTTTATAATTCCCCATTCTAGATATGCAAAGTTTCTTATTTTGATTTATTGACACGCTGTTTGTTTTTACCAAACATCCTAAAATAACAGTCACAGATTGGCTTTACATCTATTTTAAGACAAACGTGGCAGTTTATGCTTGTGTTCATTCAGCTACATGGATGTCCCAAGATCATTTTCATTTTTATCACTGTTATCCAATGGGATTTTTGAAAGAAAGCCAGGTCAGACAATCCGTGAAGCAATTGGGGGTTAAAGACCTTGCTCAGTAGCCCAACAGCATTCTGCTGAATCTGGGATTCGAGCTGATAACCTTCCGATCACAGACGCAGTATCCTAACCTAGAGAGTCACATAGTGCCCTAAGTGGCAGAATTTCTGAACTACAAGACAGATAAGATTATCAAGTCTAATATTGGGAAATGCTGAATGCCAAGTACTATACTATGTGTGGGGGGATTATCTCTTGTTTTGAATGGCAGATATATTCACTGACAGTAAGTCACCACTGCTGCCTTTGGCCCTAATGAAAAACACAATATTATGTACAATATTTTCATCAGGGGAGCAAGATAACCTTTTTGTTTGGCCTGAAACTGAAAGGTGGGTAATTTAACTGTATTTGCAGATGAAATCCCTTTGAGGTATTGCTTGCATGCATCCTGTCCAAGATCCTTTGCTTTCAAACAGTTCTGCAACATTTGTCTGTGTGACTGCAGAAAAGGCTGGAGAACTGTGCTAGTGTTAAAACCTTTGGTTTTGGATGGCACTGTGCAGAGATTTCAGCCGAGGAACCTTTGGTCTATTGTGGTGCTGTACAGATATCTCAGCCTAGGAACTGGAGGTCTATGTGTCACTGTGCAGAGAACTCTCCCCAGGAACTGTTGGTCTTTGGTGGTACTGTGTATAGATCTCAGCCCAGGGACTGTTGATCTATGGTGGTGCTGTGCAGGGATCTCTGCCCAGGAACTGAGAAGGACAATTTGGAGACAAACTGCTGGTAAAATTCCCACTCCGCTGGTCAGGTCGCTTGTGGCACAGCAGCGAACTCTGTCCAAGGTTCTGAAAGGCCAGCATGAGGCACTGTATCTCCAGGCTGTCGTTTTGGGTGTCTTCCAAAGCTAATTAACCTTGGGATGCTCGCACAGGAATTAGCTGAGCCCTCCAGGTTGACGCATTATCCTCCTCCAGTTTGAGCTCTGCCTCCCGTGACTCTGGAGTGATTCCCTGCCAGTTATTGAGTGTGGTCTATGTTCCAGTTGCTTCAGCTGGTCCACTGCCAGATCTCTCCTGCCAGAGGTCCAATGCTGCTGTGGGTTCTGTCTTGAAGCCAGAAGTGATGATAAAATTGTGTTTTTCATTAAACTGTGCATGGCAAAGCAACAATGGCCAATGATATAGCATTAGGCTAAACATACCCTCACTGTACAGTATATGGCTATAAAAACACTTTACACTTTACTTTTCTTAGTTAAGAAAAATAGGCAATGCCAGGACATGCAGGCAATTCATCTGCTGTTGTTACTGATATGCTGGATATTACCATGTATTATGGTAATGTATCAGTTATTTATAATCATCCATCAAGGGGTGACTGCTTGTTTTGTTCTGTAACAAGGTAGTTAGTGTTTAGAAAGTTTTACTGACTTTTTCTTGAGTAATTCCTCAGCTTTTTATTGGCCTCAGTTATCTACCCGGGTGGATTTATTGATCATTAGTGATTTTAGAGCCTGAGCCCATGAAACCTATTCCTAGCTGAGTCCCAGCTGGCCCTAATTTACACAGAGGACTAAAATGGAGCCGGAAGGGAGACCTAGGATCACTTTTGGGCTTAGAGATTTAGTGAGAAAGCATGTCGGATCTGAGTTCACATTTCTGTTCCTAAATTAATTTTCAATGTTTATTCTGCAGTTTTCTGCTCATTCTTTCACATTCTTTCATTACATGATTTTGCTCCAGTACCGTGGTATATCAGATATACATCTTATGCTCAAGGAATATTGTTTAAACATTAAAGTATACTTTAATGTACTCTGCATGATTACAATGAAGCTGAATGTGAATTTGAAGTATATTGTCTATATGAAGGTCACTCGCTGAATAATATACCTCAGTAATCATTTCAATAACTTACTACAGCTGAATCTGGAAGAACAAAGTATGTGGCTGTTTGGACCTGAAGGACACCAAAGCATTATTAGGTGAAAGGCATCTAGCCACCTGCAGAAGTGATGTACCCTGTGGTTTGGTTTTCATGATGGCTTCATCCAGTCCTCAGTATTCGATGAGGCACATTTCAGGAACGCCTCACCTGTGCGTGAGACCGTTTGGTTATCTTGAGGACTAATGTGAAATACAGAGGTATGCGCTGTTTTGGGGTGGCAGCCCTCCAACAGCTTGCTGAGAATCGCAATGTCAAGATTCAAGATTTTTATTTGTCACATGTAGTTATAGCCACTACAACATACAGTGAAATGCTTTTTCTGGCAAAAACTACCCCTGGCTGTGCTACACATACAAAAGAGAAAATAAATAAGGTGTTTATAAAATATATAGAAGTACACATAAGTAAGTAAGTGTAAACATTGCACTGTAAAAGTATAGATTGCACTGTTAAGATATGAGTCTCTCTGTAAGTGTACCATAAAGTGCAGATATGCAAATATTTCAGAAGTAATGGGAGTGTGTCTGTGTCGTCCATTATGTGCCTTGGTTGAGGAGTCTCACTGCTTGTGGGTAAAATGTCCTCTCTGTCCTCCTGGTCAGGAGCCTTTGTCTTGGCCTTGTTGCTAGCGAGGTGGAGGTGTCTGAGAAACACTCGGGTTCCAGGACACGTCCACTTCCCACACGGGCTGGAGGGTTGCATCTGATCCGGCAACATTTATTTCAATTTGCAAATGTTAAGGGGGGGCAGGGAAACAATGTAAAAAGGAGGCAGAGTGCAGTTACTCTGGCTGGCTTCCTGCACCATGTGACAGGCCTCTGCTGTCTTTCTCCCAGAGTAGATGCCATTGATAAAACAGCATGCTTACATTTTGTTCTTCTTCTGTCTCTCTGTCTATGTCTGTCTCTGTGTCTCTTTGCCTGTGTCTGTCTGTCTGTCTGTCTGCCCGTCTGTCTCTGCTTCCCACAGCTTGCAGGCCCGGTTTCTACAAGGCTTTCACGGGGAATCTCCGGTGTGCCAAGTGCCCCCCACATAGCTTCAGTCCTGACGAGGGCGCCACTCTCTGCATCTGTGAGAAGGGCTTCTTCCGGGCAGAAAAGGACCCTCCCACCATGGCGTGTACCCGTGAGTTCCCATGCAGGCCACCATTCTGTGTCTGTTTCTAAAATATCATATATAAACACACATTTACAATGTAACTTACAATGTAAGGCTTTAGTACAGAGTAGTTAGAGACCCATTTCTCAAAAGTAAGTTGCTCACAGTTAAACTACTGTATAATTTTTACTGAAGAAAATCAGTTTGTGCTTTCTGTCTACGGGCAAAGTCTGAACTGTTAACCTGGCTAATGGTCTCAAATCAAGCTACAGGTTTTAAGACCAAGGTTATTGTTAATTGTTAATTATCTGAGTAGATACACTTACTTGTCCATTCTTGTATCTGTCCAACCTTTTGCCCAGGACATGATTGCAGTTTGCCTGCAGCCTCTGGTAGCATTATACACCAAAACAGGTACACCCTGGACACGATGCTAGTCCATCACAGGTCACCAGGCTGGGGACATCCTGGACAGGATGCCAGTCTATCACAGGTCACCAATCAGGGGACATCCTGGACAGGATGCCAGTCTATCACAGGACACCAGGCAGGGGGCACACTGGACGAGATGCTAGTCCATCACAGGTCACCAGGCTGGGGACATCCTGGACAGGATGCTAGTCTATCACAGGACACCAGGCAGGGGACATCCTGGACAGGATGCTAGTCTATCACAGGACACCAGGCAGGGGACATCCTGGACAGGATGCCAGTCTATCACAGGTCAGGCAGGGGACACCCTGGACAGGCTGTCAGTCTATCACAGGACAGCAGGCAGGGGACACCCTGGACAGGCTGTCAGTCTATCACAGGACAGCAGGCAGTGCACACCCTGGACAAGCTGTCAGTCTATCACAGGACAGCAGGCAGTGCACACCCTGGACAAGCTGTCAGTCTA
>JAODKM010000001.1:35477788-35496897 GCA_026780845.1 Petrocephalus sullivani
GGGTATTGTGATGGGGATTAGGGGTTTTCCCTTAGAAATGAATGGGCGGTCTGTGTGTGTGTGTCTTCCATCAGCCTCAGTGCCCCCCCCCCCCCCCACACACACACACCTGCCCCAACTGCCCGTCACCTTTACTGCTATCAGATCGAGCTCAATTAAAGGCAGTTTATCAGTGTGACAGCAGCCTCTCTGTATATAAACACAACGTGGGGATGGATCAGTGGCTTGATTTGCAGGCCAGACGTATCAAATAATAGACAACAAAGCCGAGAGAGGAAAACAAGGCGGCGCGGCCTCGCTTGAAATGTCAGCGATGTGCCGGGAATGTCCATGTGAGCTCTCCCGTCTCTGCCGAATCCAGATGGTTACAAGTGGTAGCTGTGTGCCCCGACCGGGCCGTGCCACAGCTGCCGGGCTCCCCGAATGACGGAAAGACCTGCTGCTTAAGAGATAGATGAGCGAGAACAACCAACAATCGGATATAAGGACCGAAATACTATTTACTTGATGCCCGTGTTCAGTGAAACCTATTAGCGGGTCATTAGGGGAAGCACTGGAAACACTGCAGTTTTCCTTCACTTTCGGAGTCGAGCTCCGCGGCTTGCTACCATGCCCTGGGAGTATGATGAATTAGGTTGATGCTTTCTCTCCCATGGGAGGAAAGGGCATCAGCTTACTAAATGATTTCCTCTCCCACAAGCTATTTTCCAAAGTGAAGGTGTAAACATCACTTATTGCTGCCATATATCTATTGCGATGTTGACAGTTCTGTTATGCGTATGTCAATACGGCAATAATTAGCATGTTAGGATTTTCTTGAGTTTATATTTCCATGCGTGAATCCTACACTCCATCCTTTGCTCCACTGCACAGCTGATCTTTTATATTCATGGTCCTCCAGATCTGCACAAAGAATATCCCATAAAAACTGTATATCAAATCTGACCTTTCTTTACTGTACCCTTCACAGTGCTGGAGCTCTTCCTGGACTGGCTGTAATTCCAGTGTAAACTACATGCACATTCATCTTCTCAGCATGTCCGCACATTCCAGCGGGACTTTTATATGGCGGGGCTTTATCAGCAGGCCGCTCTGGCCTGGTGTAAATCCTGTCCGCGGAATCACTTAGTTAAGCATCGTGAGAAATTGTAACTGGATTTATGACGCCGCCGTTTTGCGGGGATAGAGCCGTAACCTTATCTTACTGCTTAAAATAATAAAATGGTATTTTTTGAGACGAAGAGGAGTGACTCGTTCTACGGATGACTGAAGCCAGCCCTAATGAATGATGGCGCAGTGCATGATAGATCTGCAGCAGCCGATGAGAAGTGAGCAGGCCTTTCTTTCTAGCTCTGTGACTCAGACCCACAGTTGCACTTGTTTCTAGTGAAGGCCTCTTCCCGTTTCAGCACAGATGTTGTCCAAGAGATAGAGGATGGCACAAGAGCCGGTGTAATCATACTCACAATCCGTATAAACAGGAATAATTGGACAGATCTGTAGTTTGTAGGCCTTTCTGCGATTCCTGACCCATTCACAAATACATGCTTCTGCATTACGTGCCAGTCTGAGAATCCCACTGGTCAGTTGGTTGTAAACACATGTTGTAGGGGCTGGACAGAGAAGCACAGCATGGTAAGGCATGGGGTTTTGTTTTGGGAAGGGGGGATGTGTCCAGCTCACCACAGAGGGCACAGGAGAAGCAGCAGAGAGGTGACAAACAGTTATGCAGGAGGAGGGTGAGGGAGAGTGATTAGGCCTGAGGTGGGTGGGGGCAATGATGGGGAAGCCTGGGGTCCAATGGGGCTGAAGGTGTTTCTTTCCTTATTGCAAACAGCCCTGTTCTTCTGCAGTAATGCAAAAGCTGGTTAGAGCTCTCAGCTTCCTAGTGTTATGGTGCCGGAAACATCTGGATGCTGCGTCCAGCTCCTTCCCTGTCTTAGTGCTGCCCCCTGGCTGGTAATTAACCCCGTGCTCACGCTGGTCTGAATAGATTAATCTCGTTCTGCTCGTATGCCTGATCTGTGACTTGCGGTCACCCCGGCCCTGTTCAGCAGACACCGATAATTGGTGTGTTGTAATTAGCACGTCTGCAGGGGAACGGAACTGGTACAGGGAACATCTCCAGCCATCAGGTCCCTCACGAGGAGTGACTGGACCCAGAGCTGGAGGACACTGGAAAATGAGCCTCTTATTTTAGCCTGACTGCTCTCAGCATGCGGAGTGTTGACACTCACTGTGTGTCTAAGTGCAAAACCCATCGAAGCCGAAGCATTAGCAAACGACTGCCAAGCAGCACGTGATATATTCCCCGTGCTAATAACACGCCCGCCATCTCGCCATTGCCACCCTGCCACTGTCCGCTTGACTGATGCATTGTGGGATGCGACGGGCCAATACACGTGCCAGTATCTGCTGCGAGACGGTGGCGTGGCGAGGGACAGCCTCTCTGATAAGTGTGACTATTCCAACCTGTCGTAGACTGAATCCACTCCCCAGAAAGTCAGAGGTCATTGCAGGAGGGATGTGGTAGCCTGTGTGCAGATTTACTACCTACAGGATGTTCTAAGCGGCACCTAACTCTGCCCCTTTGGCTGGGTGGCAGCCTTCAGCGCTGATACATGTTTAGTTATATATTCACAAAAATGTGTACCAGTGATGAAAAGGGCTATTACTTTTTCATTGCTCATTACTCTGCACTGTATCCCCTCTAAACTTAAACACCAGCCACGTAGTAACCATACGTAAAGAGTTAAGTAAGCCTTAAAGGGCCAGCAAGCACACTTTTAATCGTGCGCCCCCTATAGGATACAGCGAAGCGTGACACCTGATGTCATTGAAGTGTCCATATGATGTCGGAATGCTAGCAGAGTGTTCTGCCACGTCCGCTACACCCGCTCTCATAGATGAGATCGGACATCTTTATGCAGCGGCGGCTTCCTATGCCGCGATTGGGAAGCGCTTTGTAATAATCACTCCTCAGATGGGGCTTTATCTTCATTTCTGTCCGAGAAGCCAATTTGATTGAGATAACCTGCACTTTGCCTCCAGGCAGCTTGGGTAATTATCGAGCTGCACCGTGGAGTCTGCACCAGCTGCTCGCAGCCACAGAGATGGAAGGAGAGGGAGGCAGTGCATGGGACCCGTCAGGCACAGCGAGGGCCCAGGAAAAGGTCCCCGGCCTCCTCGTCAGCACTCCCTTCCAGTGAAAAGTTAATTTGTTTTAATTGCAAGGCCACGTGGGTATCGGCGAGGTCTGCAGGGAAACACACGTGACGAATAGCGGGGATCAGATGAGCTCTTCCTGTGTTTCTGTGGCACGGCTGCAATATGCATCCATTCCTATAGGGGGCATTTGACTCGGTTACATTCAGGGAGGTAACTAAGGCAGATGCTGAGCTAGGCTACGAAGTGCACACCTGCCCCATCGTCTTGGTGTTCGGTCGTGTCCTGTGGTTAGCAGACTGAAATGAACTGCCCGTTCCCACACACCTTCCTTCAGCTGCACAGCCCACTCTGGCTTGAGGGATGATGCGCTTTCTCACACAGTTACACTCACTCATAGTCCCTGCGGAAATTCTGAAGCTGAACAGCGGAGAGTGTGTGACCTCGGTGTCGCGTCAGACCCCGAGCACTCTAACCGTTATTCGGATGGGATGTCCTGTGCCTGTGATCTGCATTGTCGCTGGGAAAACTGGAGCTTTTTGGTGAGAATAAGTTAGGCTGCACTAAATCATGGTTGCACCCCTTGACGGTAACAGTGTTACACTCTCTCTTATGGCCAAACGAGCCCATTATCAGCAGAGGGAAGCTTCGTTATGGCTGCAGATGCCCCTGACGTGTGCTGTCCGGATACTTATTGCCCCATTACAGACATTTCAAACCTGCTCAGAGAGATTACGCTTTGCAACACAAATTTTGTTCCTGGATAGTATGTGTTACTTCTTGATTGCTTATGTTATAAAAGTATAGGAAATGACTTTGCCTTTGGGACCTGGATAATGAAATTTATAAATTAACCTATTGTCTAACCTATGTAAAAACTGGAAGAATTTGCACATTTTCATTTACATATGGTCTGTATAAAAGTATATAAATCAAGATTTACATGTATTTGTACTAAAGTTATGCACAAATTAACAAAAATGTTTACTAGTGAGTAGTTTTTCTAGATTTGTAACTGCAATGTGAATCACTCATGTAGTCTCC
This sequence comes from Petrocephalus sullivani, assembly GCA_026780845.1. NCBI lineage: Eukaryota > Metazoa > Chordata > Actinopteri > Osteoglossiformes > Mormyridae > Petrocephalus > Petrocephalus sullivani. The sequence continues at coordinate 35,481,998 of JAODKM010000001.1, forward strand.
CACCATGTTCTCGTTACACGCTGCTTGGGCGTTCACAGTCCAGAATCTCAGTGGAAGTGCTCGCCTGGCCCCTCTGGGCATGCTCCCATGTTCCCCTTGAATTGATCAAGGTGAGCATTGAGGATATGGACTTTCAGGGACATCCTGCAGCCCATTTTACCGCAGTTCTTCACCGGAACCTCATCCGGTTCCACATCACTTTCAGCCTTCTGAAGGAATCCCAGGAATCCCCAGAGCACCGCACCAAAGCTGTGCCAAGCTGCTTTCGCCGTCCTCCTGAGGCTCTTGGGGAATTCTGTGCACTCCAGGATCTTCTACATTTGTGGTCCAGCGAAGGCACCAACTTTGACCTTTGCTTCAGACAGCTTGGGGTAGAAGCCTAGAAGGAATCTGAAGCAGAATGAGCTTTCTGAATGCTTGCAGCTACTCGATGCCGTCTCTGATAAGTTCAAACACATCTATGGGTTCACTTAGGCAGTGGTGAGCCTCTGTAAGTATTACTATGGAATATTCTAAAAGGTTCTGAAAAATTCTCATAAGTTCTACAACATTCTAGAGAGTTCTTTAAATATCTTCCATAAAATTCTCTATCAGCTACTCTGCACTGTACAGAGCCCCTAAAGCAGGGGTGGGCAGAAAGGGCCGTTGTGTGTGAAGCTTTTCGGTGCAGCTCCCTAATTAGGTTACTAATTAGAGGCTGAAGAGTCCTCACACCTGGGTTTGATCAGCTGATCTAAAGATTATGCTGAAAACCTGCCTTTACACTGGCCCTTTGCATATAAGATTGCCCCCCTGTCCCCCCTGCCCTAAAGAGACATGGCCAAGCAAAAATATCCTTTGAAACTTTCTGGTGCTCACATGACAAAGTAAAGGATTTTTTTTGTTTGCTCATGTCCCTTTAAGGCAGGGGTGTCAAACTCCAGTCCTGGAGGGCCAGATCCCTGCACATTTTTGGGGTTACCCTCATTTAACACACCTGATTCAACGCCCCACAGCTCCTTGTGCTAATTACCACACAGCTGTTCAGCTCAATCATTTATAGTGAAACCGGGAAAGAACTTAACTACACAGGGCCCCGGCCCTCCAGGACTGGAGTTTGACACCCCTGCTTTAGGGGCTTCGTAGCACGGAATCTACCTGGAATGTTCTGAAAAGTGGATAAATTTGAAAATTTCATTAACCAGGTCAAAAGCAAAGAAAAATGGATATTTTACATTTAGTCATAAGCAATTGGGAAATAATACTTTCTGCCCAGGAACAAGAAATGGTAAAAATGTTGTTACATAGTGTTATTTGTCCACCATTCTGTCAGTGGATTGTTCACATGCTGCCGGTGTCACAATGAAACTTCCTCAGCGTCAATCCCTAATTATTTACACCACAGAACTGACTCGGGTCAGTTAAATTGAATTTTTTGTAGAGCCCTTCCCGACATACAGTGCTGGCAAGTGATTTAATAACACCACATGACAGCCCTTCCATGATCTCATCTTCCACTGCTGGACTGGCCATCTCGCTTGGCAAAGTTCACTGTGGCCTGCACCCCCGCACATTTGGAGGCGATTACTGTGAAGGACCTCAAAGTCCATGGCTGATTTTAAATCCCAGCCCTGCCCTGTCCATAGTACTGATCCAGTCATGGTGAGACTGCGCTTATCCCAGGATGCACTGAGAAATATGAAAATACGCAGCAAATGCGCCAACTTCGGACCGGCGGTGGGTGTGCAGCCAGAAACCCAGCGCCCTCTGTGCGTCAGGCATGAGTCCTGTGAGCTCTGACGCCTGAGGCCGGTATGGCCCGGCAGAGCAGTGGCAGTCCCTCTTTCCTCACTCAGAAGGCCCAAGCCCTAGAAGCCGCATGTTTTTAGATGTCAGCTTGTAGCGGCTATTCTGATGAAGAAGAAGCGCGAGCCTCCCTAATCGCCCTGCTATCCCAGCAGCTGCATGTTTATTCGTTGTGCTGTCACACAGTGGCGTTTCCAGAATGCACGTTATTGATGGCACAGCCATTAAAGCATTATTACAGCAGCCCCACTGAGACCTGCCTGCTCTGCATGGAGACTGCGGTCTTAAATAGATCCTATACTAGTGAGCGTGTGGATGCACGCTCCCGGAAGACCGGCATGTGTTCACTGCCTGGTGGTGCCAAACACGGATGTGGACGGGGGCCCCATGAGGGGACATGCTGGGGGCCCATGAGAGGACACGCTGGGGGCCCCGTGAGGGGACAAGCTGGGAGCCCCGTGAGGGGACATGCTGGGGGCCGCGTGAGGGGACATGCCGGGGGCCGCGTGAGGGGACATGCCGGGGGCCCCGCGAGGGGACATGCTGGAGGCCCCGGGTCTCACTTTGGGCTCTGCTACAGCTGCTGTATGCCTGCTGAGGTCAGAGAACAGCGCCCCCATCTGGTCTTCGCCTGATAGTTGGACAGCATCACCACCACTATCCTTCCTCCATGTGAATACTACGTGAAGCCTTTCCAAAAGTTACCCTTCTCTTCCTCTGGCCCAATTACACTGATTTTGTATTTAATTCCTTCACGTCCGTGGTGTCATCAGCTAATTGACTTCCTTTAATCTGTTTTGCGATTATTATTGTTAATGGCATAAGGCCCCTGCCATTCGCAGAGATGTATCTGTAAAATCTTCTCTCACTGCTGGCTGGTTATTGCATTAGAGTTTCATAAGGTGTAATTCTTTAATTAACCCGGTTTAATGAAACAGTGTCCTCCTCCTGCGGCCATGCGGCAGTTGTCATCATCATCTTCATCATCATCTTCATCACCATGTGCTCACTGCCGGCTGATCCTCTGAGGTGTGAGCCAGCACTAAGGCCACCCAGGCTGTCCCTCCTGTCCGGTAGTGGTGCAGGGGGGCATCTCTGCTGCCAGGCGCTTAAGCAGGGTGCCAGTGACAGACAGAAACACACCGGGCCAGCCTCAGGCAGAAGGGGTGCTGGGGGGACGTCTGGGACAGAGAGACGGACGATCCGAGAGAGAGAGTGCTGGGGCGGGGGGGCGGTGGGGGGGGCTCAGACATGACAGCCGTGGCTGCCACCCGCTTAGGCTTCCTGCTTGACAGCAGGAATTCTACTCTTCCGTTTTTTATTTTTTTCGTCCTTTTCTCCGTGTTTCAGTCCATCAGCGGCGGAGGCTGCCCTGACGGGCCAGACTGCCCCGAGGAACTGGCACCGGCGCTCAGCGGAGCACGGAGCTCAGGGCATCCCTGAACATTCACATGTAGGACACGAGCGCAGAGAACAGAACCTGAATGGGCCGACGCCAGAAGCTCCATCTGCTTTTCCGGCCGCCTTCCACCTGCCAGCCTTTGATTGGGTCTGGCTGGAGATGCCCTGGAGAAGGGCTGTACTGCTTCAGGGGTAGTGGCTTTGTGCCTGTGCTCCCCTGTCCTTGGAGGTGGGCAAGGGGGCTCCGCGAAAAGGCAGGCAGCAGGAGACCAGTACAGTGTGGCTGCCCTGAGTGTGCAGTGGGAGGAATGCTGTCTGTGTGCCTGTGTCTGACTCTGTCTCTGTGTGCGCAGGAGGGGGAATGCTGTCTGTGTGCCTGTGTCTGTCTCTGTGTGTGCAGCGGGGGGAATGCTGTCTGTGTGCCTCTATCTGTCTGTGTCTCTGTGTTTGTCTGTGTCTTCGTGTGTGTCTGTGTGTCTCTTCCTGTGTCTCTGAATGTGTTTGTCTGTGTCTGTGAGTGTGTGTATGTATGTGTGTGTGTGTGTCTGTGTGTGTCTGTGTGTGTGTGTGTGTGTGTGTGTGTGTCTGTGAGTGTGTGTATGTATGTGTGTGTGTGTGTGTGTGTCTGTGTGTGTGTCGGTCTGACTAAATTGGACAGAACAGCTGTGAAATCAAATAAACTGTACCTTGAAATGCCAGCTATTAAATGATTAAATTATAAGGTACGTGTGCACAGACGATGCTTTCATGCAAGACATGGTGAATAGTGTTGGTAGGTTTTCCTGGCATAATGTTCTTTTTAAATCTAGTTTTTTAATCTCCTTGGTAGCCACTTCGCACAGCTGAATATTTTCATGTCTTCGTTCTGAGAGCTCTGTGATTTGGGATGTGTACAGCTGGGGATTACAAAATGTAACCACTTGGGTGGAAGCGTGTCATGTTGGCCCTGTTGGAATTGCGATGGTTCTATGTGTAAATTGATCTGGCCTGAAGCTGCAGGGAAAGTATCAGAGCATTTAGGGAGAGAAGTGTCTCCCTAATGCTGACATTTCTTAGGACACTCTGGAAGGGATGACCCCTCTGCAAGGAAGATCTTGGGGTGCCTCAGCCAATCAATTGGGGTTTACCTGGGGCCCACCCAATGAGAAGGCTTCTTTTGAGAAGACCACAACTCATGTGAAGTGGAGCCTTCCTCTCTGAAGCCTGCTTCTATCTCTGTATTTTAAGCAGCTTCTTTTGTTGCCACATTTACAGTTAAATAAAACTCAGAGCTTCTGTTCCACCTTTTTGGACCCTTGTCTCTAGTCATAGGGCATCCAGTGTTCACTAGACATCAAAATAAGTCGGCTCTCAGCATGTCAGCAACCCGAGATTACAGCCTCTTTTAACCATGGCATCCTGCAGCCTGGGTTCGCCGCTGTTAAGGACAGCTTTTAATGAGCTGGCCTTATGCATAGATCAGTGAGCGGGATTAATTTTAAAGGTCACGATGCGCTTAAATACAGCTGGCCATGATGTGTGATCCTGCGCCATAGGGGCTCCTGCAGCCTGTCTCACTGAGCTACTGTCCGTGAAGTAAAGGTGGGGCGATGGTGGTGTAATGGTTAGGGAAGCGACTGTGTAACCGAACAGTTGCTGGTTCGAGCCCCTGATCCGCAGGTACACTGTGCAAGGTACCGCTCCCAAACACTGCTCCGATGGTGCTGAATTATTTGCCCACTGCTGTGTCACATATGGGTTACAGGTGGGGTAGGATGTCCTGGTTATATGGCTGGTAGGGGGTAAGAGGTAGCTGGCCTGGTGCCAAGGGAGGGACCCCCTTTTGTGACTGACTGGGGGCTGCCAGTCGGCGAGAGCTAAGACTGCTGCAGACTCACAGTGGCCCAGCAGAATCCCCCAAACACCTGTGGTGTGTGGAAATCAACACGGGCATTTCGGGGGTAGGGGTGATGTGAAAGCTGCCCCCTGGTTTAATAGCACAGTGGAAAACAAGCCTCAGCAACCTGCTGTATCTATCGATTACATACACAGATAGCTGGACCATATCCTTTTTATGGCTGCAGTCTAATTAAATTCCGCAATATACCTGATTACTACTTTGAAAGACATACGCTTGAAAGAAGTGTAATGTAAGACATAATGGAGCTCAAATCCAATGACAGCGTTTAATGAAATTAGCTAAATATGGTCACCTGATGAGTATATTAGTGTAACTTTGTGCACGCATGCAGCGGTCTGTACACCTGCGATATAAGCCTGTTTTAAAAGTCACAGCTGGATAAAGTCAAAAGTGAGATTTCTTACACGAACAAACTAAGCTACACCCATATGTATAGTTTTTAAAAATAACATTAATTTTACATTAATGTTTTACCCAAATCATACAAGCTCTTTGACACTCAAAATAAATATACAATGCATATTAACTTAATGTGTCATTAGACATATGTCCTATATTCATGTGAAATACATATGAAATTAATATACTATCAGACATACGTCCTATATATGTGTACAATGCATGATAAATGAATGCTTTTCAGTATTAGTTTTTATACATAATTCTTTGAATAACAAACAGTGGTTTTGCCCAACTAGAATGAAGTTTTGAGAAGGAATCATTCTTTTTTAGCTGATGTATTCACTTTGTGTTCTGAAACTGTAATATAGTTAATTTCAAAGAATTTTCTCATATCTGATTATACCAACTGAGTGTGGAGAGATCATACATGTCTTTCGTTAGAATAATATAATATAAACTTTTATTAAGAACCAAGAAGCAATAAACGTATTTCCTACTAAAGTCATATGTTAAAATGTATGGAAAATGTAAAGTTCATGTAAAGGTTTTTATTTTTCCTATAGGCTTCTCCCTTGAATGCCTTACATGTCAGATGTGTTTTTTGGTATGGATGTGGCCATAATCATACACGACAAAACACTGACTTGTATTGAACATATAAAAAAAATCATGTGTCGACATATATAAGTGAAATAAGAAAAATGCTCGATGAACCATGCCTTTTTCCTTATGGGTAGTACATGTTCTATTCTTATCAGTTGTTCATTTGTTCTGTCTTTCTGTTTAATTTAATTAGGCTGTTTAACCACTGTTATCCTGCGCACAGTGTACAATTAGCTTTTAGCATCTTAACAACATTACACATTTATTCAGGCTTTTGGGTTTGAAGAGCCTCAGCGAATGAAGAAGCGGTGAAGCTCGGGGCTCAGGGTGACACAACCAATCAGTGAAGTGTGCCTTCCTCCCATATCCTACCTTTGAAAGTCATACAGGACTGTAAGACTATATTTCTTTAGGTGACCGAATGTGACTAATGAATGTATGTGTAGATGAGTTAGATCCCCTCCGTTCACATCTCAAGCAACATGGTGCTATGATAGGCAGCAAACTGGTGTCTCTAAATTGCCCGTAGTGTGTGTGTGTGTGTTCCCTGTGATGGACTGCCATCCCTTCCAGGGTGTCCCCTGCCTTGTGCCCTGTCTTTCCTGGGACAAGCTCCAGGCTCCCTGTGACCCAGTACTGAATAAATGGTTGCAGGATTGATGGATGCCTGTATCTAGTAGAACCCCTGACAGCAGATTGCCGGATTTCTGTGAGTGCTGTTTGCAGGGTTATGCATCTCCTTTATAGATGAAACGTGGGATTCATTCCTCTAATGAGTTCAAAATTTTTTGTCCAGTAATTTGTGAGGTTACCTTTTGTTCTGCCGATGTACATGTTCCTGATCAATTTGAATATGGAACTTTTTTTGAGTTAGTAATGTAGAAATATTGTTTCGTTCTTAGCTAAAAGCTGTCCTAAATCAGATTGCTGCCTTGGTAATTCTCAGCACGATTCCAGCCACTGGTTTTAGCTTCCCCATGTTTTTGTCATTTAGTTTTATGTAACCGCATACTTGTCAACGTGACTGATTGGAGTGCCACCAGTGTATTGGCTGTGTTTTGCCAAAGAATGATTGTTTACTTATTATTTAGCCAGGCATTATTCAACTTGGCCTAACCTGAAAATATTTAGGAAGATTAATAATCAATTTGCAGATCCTTACTCACCATTTGGACATTGCGTATTCAGGCATTATGATTTTAATTATCCAAGAGGTGTTTGGTGAGAATTCTTAATAAGTGTGGCCGTCCTCTACATACAGGTTTGTTTGCGGGCTTGAGTTCTGTTGGTTGAAAAACCCCCAAACACAGTAACTGGAGCTGTTGTACCCAAGCTGGCCAGCATGCTCATCATGTGGGTAAGGGGCAGAGCGACGGGGGGCGTGCCAGCTGAAACGAGATCATAACATATCGTTAAACTCTGATGCTACACAGACGGCGTCGTCTGGAATGATTTCTCACGAGTACATTACCGTGAAAAGACATTAGCGGACATCAGTTACCGCTAGAGCGCAGAGCGACTGAGCAGCGGGACTGTAAATATGCCATGCAGATAGCGCAAACTCGACAGGGCAGCAGCGTGACACAGAGCACAATGAGCAGGTTTTGCTCTTCTGGGGTTTCCACTGTCGGGGTCTTCATCGTGGGCTGCTGGGATTGAACGAGCAACCTCGCCACACACACGCATCAGGCTCGCTCCACCAGCCCCTGCAGCCTGTTTGAAACGACTGACAGTCAGCGGTAATTAATATACGAAGACGCTCAGGGTGTCGTTTGGAAAGCGTCTGCGGTGTAAGTCAAGGAGGCGTCACCGGCAGGAAGTGTGTAGCGGGAAAACGCGTGAAAAGTGAGAACGGACAGGGCCTACCGGGAGGTTTCCTGCGCTCATAAAGTGCCACTGTACTTGTGTGCCACGCTGGCTGAGTGCTCTTCAGGCCTGTGTATTTTGTGAGGATATATGTGAGTTCTCCTGCCCCTTGTATTTACATCACTTCCTGCACTTGTTTAACAGTCATCAGCCGCTCGCAGATCTGAGGGCTTATCTACGAAGGTCGGGTATCTCTGTAAGGGCGTTCCTGCGTTTGTTTGAAGGATGTCCTCTGTGGCTCTGTGTTGAATTATTCAGGTTCTCAGGTGATAAAAAGACCCAATTAAGAGCAGCGGCTTTGGAAACTGCGTAAGAGAGGGGCAGTCACATTTCTGACAGCGGAAGGCCATCTTCCGAGGTTCACACTTACTCAGCTAGATGCTCGCTGAAGGCTGGGGTGTCGGGGAGCCGCTGGGGATCCGTCGTGATTGTGCTGCCGTGAGCGCAGGCCTGTAAAATGATTGCTATTTCCAGGCAGGACTCCTGATGTTTTTTTTTTTTTAACCCTTTTCTGTTTTCTCCAAAACCGGGTATAATGTTTGACACCAAATGCTGAGTGAGCAGACGATGTATGTGATGCTGTAACATGAAGGGCTGACACGGATGTCTTGATGTTCACCAGACTACCCACACAGGCATGCCTGATGGTTACCGAGGCCTTTCCAGCGAAACCAGGCATTTCATGTGTCTTTGCGTATTATTTAAAACTATATTTTTGCATAGATGGAATCCATTAGTAAATAGGAAATCTTGACATTTTAGGAACAGAAATAAAATTTGACTTGGCACAGTGTTATCTCACGTTAGTGACGACTCCCTGGCTGTCTGAGTAACACAGGCAAGCTGGTGGACCTTGTATAAAGATCACTATCCTAATGTGCAATGCATCTATATATAAAATAGACCAGAAATTCAGAGAATGGACTGATAAAGGCTGACATTAGATATAGGTATTAAGGGGAGCCCTGTCTTTTTGCCATGAGTAATATGTTTTCTACCGATAAGACCTTTTCTTACTGAATAAAAATAAGTCCATCTCATAAGATTTAGATGCTGAATGAGATAAAGAGAGCAGGAACAGTGACACTATTTGTGATTTCCTCTGTTCAGTTTCACGTTAAAACTAGAAGACACAAATAAACCTCATACCTCATGAATATGGAAGGAGGTGCATGTCACTAAATCACCTGGCCAGTGCAGCCTTTGGCCTCAAGGGGGCAAGGCTGAGTGGTTTGAAGAGGCAGGCACCCCAACCAGCCAGGCCAGGGGCATGTGTCTCTCCTCTCTAATAAATGCTCGATAGCCTTATATGAACCAAGCTTTTTTTGATATGGGTGGCCAGTCTGTCTGTGGGAGAAGCTGAGCGGCCCCGCGGGAGCTCTCCTTGCTCCGACCCTGATGCTGGTCTCTCCTCAGGGGCCCTGGACTCGGCGGCATCTGTCTCGGGCCATCTGGATGGCGGGCCGGGAGTGCATCAGGACGTGGCCTTGTGTCACAGTGGCGACTAGTGGGCACCAGGAGTCTCAGGCGGATCCCAACGTGGCAGCCGCCGGCAACATCTGGGGCTCTGCGTGGCGTTGTTTACACTCCTGTAGCGAGGAGGTGGGGGGGAGGGTGGGGGAGTGCCAGTGAGACAGCGGGGCTGTTAGGCACGTGCAGTTCTGCTACAGGCTTGACGAGACGAAGCTACTCCAAGGCAGGGGATGAATCACGGGTACACAGATGTGCACAGTGAATAAAGAGCCAGCTTTGTGTCGTTTATTAAGGATAGAAGCAGTCTTACTGCATGGGAAGGAGCAGGTGATGCCGAGGGCCAGACAAGGGGGACCGGTATCCCCATCACACTTATAGAGGGGGACCAGAGGGAATAGTCAAGCTCCATAACTTTCCCAGAAGGCACCACTTTGAGGATTCATTTTGCTGTAACATCGCAGTCACTCAGGAAAACCAGTATTTATAAAAACTAAACCTGGTCCTTTAGCTAGAATACCGTATGTGCTGCAGTAATGGTCCTCATGAATCTGAGGATTGTGGCTCGATGTTGTTTTTTTTTTTGGCTTGTTTTGTTTTGGAAAGAATCTGCTCAAGTCTAATGCCTCTTTGAGAAATTTGGCCAGAGCTCCGTGATTAAATACACTGTTATGAAAAGCTGTCTTTTTCTTCACATGCCACTCATGGTATGGTATCCTGAAATGTGCTCTGGGTTACAGGGTTAGGGGATGGATGGATGGATGGATGGATTAGAGAACTTAGATGTTTTTAAGGCTCCTTCTCCTCCCCTGCCTTTGTACCTTCATTTTTACATAGAGCAGTAGGCTTTACTCTGTCTTACTGTATGTCTCAATAAGCAGTTAAGTGGAGTATGCTGCAATATGATGGAGAATGATGGGGTTTGGTGGAGTATGCAGGAGGATGGTGGGGATTGCTGGAGTGTGGTGGAGTACGGTGGAGTATGCTAGAGTATGGTGGAGTGTGGCGGAGTTTGGTGGAGTATACTGGGATTTGCTGGAGTGTGAAGTTTGGTAAAGAGAGCCGAATCGGAGATCCACCTTCATGAAACTTCTTCACAAGGTATTCAGTGTAGCTTTAGCAGGAACTTTCATCCACTTTTGCCCTTTGACATAGATTAATGTACAGTTTTTATCAGCAATCCTTTCTTTTGCAAAGACAATTTCCTTTCATCTAACAACTGTCTTATTTTAAGGATTGACTCATTAATGGAAATGGAGTTGATTAATTGCCTCAAAGGTAGTGATGGATGCTTTTTCTTTTTCAAAAAGTTCTTTGGGGGGGGGATACTGTTTCATTGGACCCCCCATCACTAGGTCTTTGGCTTTTCCATTCCCAGCTATTAGTGCCCTAAGGACTAATTACTGAAGTTCATTCACGGGGGGCTTTTCTTCAGTTGTGGGTAATAATGCCACCTTAGTGTTACCTTAATTTAAAAATACCACGCCGTACAGTTCCTTCTTGATATCCCTGAGAATTTAAGTTCTAATTGGATAACTGCACTTGTAATGTAGTTTTAGTCAATTATTGCCTATTAACATCATGTCCAGCTCATTAATTAGTGCTACTTTGTTAATTGTATGAAGACAAAGCTGTTTGACCCATAGCACACTAGCACTGACCACACTGAAGCTGAGCATGGTGACACTGAGCACACGTAAGCTGAGCATGGTGACACTGAGCACACGTAAGCTGAGCATGGTGAGGTTGACCACACTGAAGCTGAGCACGGTGACACTGAGCACACGTAAGCTGAGCATGGTGACTTGGAGCACACTGAAACTGACCACAGTGACTCCAGACACTGATTTGCAGCATACTCAAGCTAAGCACAGTGACTCTGAGCACACTAAAGCTGAGCATGGTGAGGTTGAACTCAGTAAATGAGCACATTAGCTGAGCAGAGTGACTCTGAGCACACTGAAGCAGAGCATACTGACTCTGAGCACTCGGAAGCAGAGCATACTAGCTCTGAGCACACTGAAGCAGAGCATACTGACTCTGAGCACACTGCAGCAGAGCATACTTACTGCATGGTCACCAACCAATTTGCCTGTGGGAAGATGTTGCCTTGTGCTATAAGCGTTTCTGTGTGCCATCTTGCTTTTATATGTATCTGAAATGCAAAATGGAGGAAAATAGTTCTGTAGAGGGGTGTTGGAGCCCTGGGCTGCTGTAATGACTTCTTGAAATGCAGTAATTAAGATGAGCGTGTGTGTGTGTGTGTGTGGAGGGGGGGGGGTGTCATGTAACCGTACTTTTTTCATTTCTTCTTCGTTCTGCAAAAGACAAATATTTCTGTTATTAAAAGGAGCACGCAGTTCCCTTAGCAATGAAAATGATTTATGCTGCTCCTTCAGAAAGAGGCAGCGGAATCAAATTGCGCTTTATTGCTCGACGAAGAAGAATTAGGCCAGCCCCTGTTTTTCGGAGTGCTTCTCCATCACGCGGCAGGCCTGTCCCACTGTGATCTGCCCCTAATGAAGCTCTTAAGATCACAAAATGCAGGATGATTTGCTCCTGCCCTGAAATCGGCACTGGCACGAGAATCACATTCTTCCCTTTAATTACTCCTGAGGATGAGGGCAAATGAGTATCGATTGTGATGGAGCGACGGGGGTCACACTCTGCCACCCAGCCAGAATGCCTCGTCACGTTTCCAAATGACCATTTAAGGAAAGCAAGATGGAGAGGCCCCCACCTTCAGCCTCGCCGGTCTGCCCTGGCCCATGTCATCCTCAGTTTCCCCCATTCTGGGGTAGTTCTCAGGTTCTGAGAGGGCTGAAGTCCAAACCGTCGCATGCTGCCGTGGACGGGGAATCCTTCTGGCCCCCGTTCCATGACTGATGGTTTTAATTACCCATTAAGTACACCTGGCCAGGAAGTGGTGCTCAGCGGGTGTGCGTGATGGATTGGATGCGAGCTGTGATCAGAGCAGCTGCTGTTTCGCTGTGAACGGAGAAGGGCTCCTCTCAGGGTCTGCGGTGGAAGGGTACAGAGTTTTAGTACCCAAACTTGTTTGACTTTTTCCCTTTAAAATAGGGCAGATTTCTCTTGTTTTTCATACTAAAAATTATGTGCATGTGTTAAGGAGACCTTCAAGATTGAGGCAAAGCATTATAGTGTGTGATCATTTGAAAATTTGGGTTAGTTGTATGTGGGGATTTGTGATGGCTAATAACTGGTCAGCACATCTGAGCTGGCAGGCCTCAGTGCTGGCAGAGGCACTAATCCATTAGCCGCCATGGTCACTCACAATCCTTAGTGTGTCGCCTTCCAGGGAAATTCAGTCTATCAGCTTGAGCTTTCAGGTAATATTAATCACTTTATATTAAAAGAAACAAAATCTCCATCGCTCCTCAATGTCAGCCGAAACACCGACTCTTCCCTTCGGATACGGGAGATGAGTTTTTGAATGCAGCGTTTTCACATTTCTGTCGAGGGACGTTAAAGTCCCTCCAGAAAAGTTGCACTTTGGATTTTGGGAAGTTACAGGGGCATTAATGGGAGCTTTATGAGAACTGCCAGATCTCTACCTGCCCTTTCACACAAGGGCCTTAGCAGCCTGGGAAGGACCTCGCTTGGGATCCAGCCTGTGTTGGATGTGCTCTCCACACTGGTGCGAGATTTGAACCTGGAATCCCGTAGCTCCTGTGTAATTGTTTTTTAAAATCGTGCTTGTCTTGGGATGGGACCTAATCACATGACCCTATGATTGATGGATGGATCGATCAAACCATCAGACTGTCTGTCTGTCTGTATATCTACCAGCAATACAAGAATAAAAAAATTTCTCTGTGTGCATATCTAAGTGCGTATTCGCATACCACAAATATCATACATTCTGTGTGTGACATTGTGCATTTAAATTATTAGAGAGTCTTGTCATGTATTATTTTACATGCTAAGCGAGGACCTTTCAAACCTTTGCTGGCTGGAAGAATTATGTAGGCCTGATTCTTCTCCTATTTCCCCATATTTCCAAAGGCACTTATATAGGTAGCGAACAGGCACGGCAGTAAATCACATGATAAATGGCCCGTTGAACAAACTACTACAACAACGTTTAGCTGCTGAGCTGATGTTTTCATCCAAATCAGCTTAGTCTGCTCTCTTACACAGCTGGGTACCTCAGAGGAGCCATTCAGGCTGAACACCTTGCACAAGCATGCCGCCGTTAGTCGCCGCCCCCGGCAGCAGCCATTGGGTCTCGTCGTTGGCATGTGACCGCTACGCTGTCCCAGGCCCATGGGTGCTGGGGTGTCTTTGTGGTTCCTTGTCTTGGAATTGTAGCTTACACGACCCTTAAATAAGTCCCAGTAGGGTTAATGAATGGGCATGAGAAGAAAACCCCACGCACCATGTTAGTGGCCATGTTAGCTTCACTGTGGAGAGTGAGATTGGGGTTCACTATGCATTAACGTCTTGTCAGTCATCTAGGGGGTTTCCCGCAAGGGCCCTGCCTGGGAGTCTGCTTTGATGATAGATGAACTCTGTCCTGTTTCTGCATGTGGGGTGTGGCTGAGGCCTCTTCTGAATCTTAGACATGATACCTGGTACAAAGAGCACCGCATCATATACCATGATTTCTGGCCTGTCTGTCATGAACTGTAATTCACACCCACGCCGCGTGCCACAGGTATCAGCGTGACGGGCCAGCAGTGGGACCTCCAGGGGTGAGCGCCTGTGACCGCCCCACCATCAATATGTTTTTATTATTTCCCTTCATGCCAGACCTCTGTGTTTTGGGGTGTGTTGGGCTTAGTTAGAAATTTTTGGTACGGCTGGAATGCCCATTATTTGGAAAATGCCCAGTAGGCTGAAAATTAAACTTTTGCATAAAGATGGAGGGTCTGTTTTTAATGTCTGGCTTTTATTTTGTGCCAGTTGTTTGTTAGGTAGCTAAGGGCTGCATCTGTTTCCTTACGGTGGGTTTGGTGATTAGAAAAGACTTCTGCTCAGGGCTGATCCGGCTTTGAGAGCAAAGTTAGCAGATTTGGCTCATTTTGGGCATGCATTCCCAGCACGCTAATAAAGAGTGATTGGTATGAAATGCGTGAAATCACAGTGCTGTAGCCGCTTTTGATAATGAGGGGGTGTCCTCCCGTACCTGTCAGGGGAGCTGAACGTGCAGCACTTTGCCTGAATTCCTCTGCTTTTTGTTTTTCTTGGTATCGCTTTTCTAATGCAACGTAAATGTAGCAGTGCCGGCGCACAAGCACTACCGTTTAAAGGCAAAGTCCAAAGTGGCGCTGTAGCACACAGACGCCATTCAGAGCAGGTGTATCTGCTGTTGACAGTGTATCCTATGGGTTGGCAACTCACTTAGTATTTACCTGGCTAAACTGATTTTCTAAAGCAGGGGTCATCAACTATATTTGTCAGAGGGCCAGAGTTTTACCAGACAGTCTCCTTGGGGGCCGGACAACCAAGA
>JAODKM010000001.1:35496997-35511650 GCA_026780845.1 Petrocephalus sullivani
ACTATTTTCTTTTTGATCCTCACAATTTTGGAATCCAGTCGCGGGCCGGATTGAACGGCTCAGCGGGCCGGATTCGGATTGAACGGCTCAGCGGGCCGAATTCGGCCCGCGGGCCACCAGTTGATGATCACTGTTCTAGAGAGTTGATGGAAACCTTAAGGAGACAAAAGCTAATTAGAAACACACGGGTCAAGCACACCTAACGAGTTTGCATTAATTCACCTTAGCTAGTGCTTATGAATTTCTGAATGGTTCATTTCCAGGTCCACCCAGGCTGCCTAGTGACTGGTGGCTTCTTTTTATCTGATCGGATGCCATCCAGCATTGTCGAGCAGTGAGCTCAGAGAGGGGATGTTACTGTCTAAAATAATTTGCAAAGTTACTCAAAAAGAGACTGGAATTGAGAAGCAGGGTCCAAGCCCCAAGGTCAAACAACAAACAAGGACACTCCTGCCAACTGGTGGTATGGTCCCAAAGTATTCTGGGTAAATACTTGAGTGGTTTGATTTTCAGACCATTCATGTGACAAAGATTTTTGTGAAGAGAGTAAAACAGTAACATTTAACATTTAACGTTTTCTGCCTTTTTTACAAAGTATCACAGAATTAGAAGTAACAGATTTAACATTTACAGATTTACCTATAAGGAACAGACTGTTTGGTACCACACAATCCCCTGGGGGTTGGATGTCTGGTGTCCCTTGGCAGTATAACATCCAAATCCTGCAATCTGTGAGAGCAGCTTGGCTCTGCCCATTTGCTTACAGTATTAACCTCTCCAGCCTCTGGGTGTCCCCCCCCCAACGCAGCCTTTAAAAGCTCCCGCTTTCCCAGACCGCTGGCCTGCAGGCCACCCATAGCCCAGGGGAAATTCATCCCCGCTATTGTCTGTAGCCCGGCTCGCGATCAGCCTCCTCCCGCATCTCCACGGCGACTCAGCAGCTGGCACCCGGCGTGAGCCGAGAACCCGAGTCAGCGGACTCGCCAGACACCGGCATGGGGGGGCGGGACCTCGCGACTCCAGAATAACCTGCACGCTGGGGAGGAAAGCAAGGGACGGGCAGGGGTGTGAAGTTTAAGGCATTCGGCGTCATGGCAGCCTCCCTCTGAGTCTCAGAGTCAGGTGGTAAGCATCGACGTCCTGGAATCGATAACGCCGGGCTGTTCTGTTTGCAATTATAAAGCTAATGAGATATTAATTAGCGGGACAGAAGTTGTTATTGCACCTTGGCTGCTTTAGTGGGCTCCGGGTGAATATTTAGAAGAAAAATTCAATCAGTATTGGTAATACAAATTTAATCTTCTCTGTTAAATATTTGTTCTTTCCCTGCTATGAATAATAACGTGGAGGCTAGGCTGATATTGAATTTTGGTACTAAGAAATGAAAAACTTAGCATCAGTGTCATAACCTATTGTAAGCCATTCCATATATTATAAGCATGAATGCAAAATATGTGTGTGTACCTCATGTTGTCTCTAACAAATAACCTGTACCTTTTTAATTCCTGAAATAGGATTTGGTTGATTGAAACATCAATCATTTATCAATTTAAACACCCAGAACTCAGACACCCAAGCAGCTGTCCCACTGTCATCCATCAGCAGCACCTTGCTGCTGTTTTTTAGGTGTCTGTGCTGTTGGTGTTTTCAGTGTCACTTTGAAATCAAACAGTCGGAGAATGGCCCTGTCTGAATGGCTTAACTGAAGCAGGTTTACGATGATGGGCACGCGGAACCCGAGTTAAATTGGGCTTGACGGCATATGCTGGAGGTGCCAGTCTTCTGCCTTGCTGGACGTGGCGCTTTGAGGGCGTCTCACCTGCCAGGCTGTCTGCATACCAGGCAGCATATCTTGTTAAAGGGTCGCCGCTGTGTTCAGCCGGTCCTGGGCTTGGCTTTACCAGGGCCCTCATTAACACGTACTAATGAGCCCAGGGAAGCGGCAGACGGCTGTGAGAGTGGCCCGGCGCTGCCACTTTGGGGCTCATCTCTGCCCTGCCTTGCAGGTCCCCTGCTGGTGGGCATGGTGAGAAAGGATTGGGCTTCTCAGAACAGTATCGCCCTCTCCTGGCAGGAGCCAGAACAGCCCAATTTGGCCGTGCTGGACTACGAAGTCAAGTACTACGAAAAGGTACAGTAGCTTGTTTTTCATATTTAATTAGACAGTTTAAAATTGTAACCATAAGAGTTTGTAGTTAATGTGTTAAGGGCAGTTACACAACCAGTGAAGTCATTAAATGCAACATTTATATTGAGGGTCGTCCTTTAAGTATATTCCCTCACCCAATCAGAATGCTTAACAGCCATTGAGATGGGAAATTAGCAGCGATGGCTGATCATTCTGTGTAACACCTGTGCTTCAGATGGGGACGGAGCAGGAGATGTTACACCTAATTGCATCACGGTTTGTGTTTCTCTGATAAGGCAGCTTAGCAACATCACGTTCAGTGAAACATAAGCAGCCGCACCCAGGGGACTCCGGTATCTGTGTGACCGCCACTGGCTCTCTGGTCCCCCCTGCAGGAGCATGAGCAGCTCACCTACTCCTCGACCCGCACCAAGGTCCCCAGCGTGATCGTTGCCGGGCTCCGGCCCTCCACTGCCTACATCTTCCACATCCGCGCGCGCACAGCGACCGGCTACAGTGGCTACAGCCCCGAGTTCGAGTACGAGACGGGGGACGAGAGTAAGGCTCTGCCGCCCAGCTCTGGGGGCCCCTCTCGGGGGGCCTCTCCTCGCCACCACGCCTCTTAAGCGCTTGCATCTTTTTGTTTTTGATATTGTGGGCTGCTACCAAATAGCCCATAGGCATGCATGTGTGAGGGGATGGATGTATGGATGTTGTGGGCTTGGTTACATTGAAGGTTTGGAGATTCTCCATGTTTTTACTTCTTGCATTGCCATGTGACATCTTGAAGGGCTCCAGACCTTGCTAGTTCCTCCCAGTCCAGCTCTTCATGGCCATAAGGGGCGTGTAGATTCCTTGGTGGGCCACGGTGTCACTGAAGCCGCTCCTTGTTCAGCATCTGCCGGCTTCTTTTCATCAGAAGTGGTGCGATCATTTCCTGAACCAGTCGGGGAAATCTAAGCAGGCCTAGTGTCCTTCATTAAATTCATTGAGTTCCTTGACATCCATCTGCGACGTGACCCTACATTTTCATTTCAAATTGATATTCATTATATTTTAACACAAAAGCCAGATATCAACAATTGCGTTTCAATTATCATTGATTAAGAAGGCTTGATAACCTCCTAATAAATGGGGAATTCTGAATATCGAATTGCTACCATTCAGCAAGGCAATCAAATTACAATTTCATGAGATGAATAAAACCAATTGAACAGGACAAAGCCAAATTCATGGTATAACCTTCAAAATATGATGATATACAATTTAGTATATTTTTGATCTCATAAAGGTTTGACCCTGGTTGAAACCCATCTTTTTACTTTTTGAATCTTCTCAGTGGTCATTGTTTCTTGATTGGTCAAGCTTGGGGCTGACATCCTACCTTCAGACCCACATTGTCTGTGGTCAGCATAGGTGGCTGATGGGATATCGGATGTGGCTATCTGCACACATGTGCCTTGCCTACCACTGCCAGCAGGGGGCATGCTGCTCTCCTTGCAGTAGGCCACTTACCTTCAATATACAAGTGAAACGTGGGTGAATTTTTTTTTTAAGGTGGGAGGCATAAGAGGGCCGTATATTCATATAGAGGGGTCAACCTTATCATTATATATCACGTGTTTTGAGTGAGTGACAGGGAAGGGGGCACTCCAGTGGCCAATCAGGTTTAAGCCCCTGAAATGTGTTCAGGACACTCTGGAAAGGACTTAGCCACTGTGGGACAACACGTGGGTCTCCCCAGCCCACTGCATGACTCATGTCCATGGAAGCTGAAGGGTCTGTGCCCATGCCTGTGCCGTCTGTGCCCTCAGCTTCGGACGTGGAGGCGGATCAAGGCCAGGTCCTAGTCATCGTTACGGCAGCGGTGGGCGGCTTCACCTTGCTGGTCATCCTGACCCTGTTCTTCCTCATCACAGGACGGTAAGAGAGGCCCCTTCAATCCCCCTGATAACATATGCTGTGTTTTTGTATGTGGTGGCCCTGGGTGGGGGGGGGTGGGGGTTTGCTGAGTGCTGGATCTCCTCACTGTTACCACAAGGCACCTTCACTGGGAAGGAGGCACAGGGCTTTACGCCCTCAGCAATGAAAAATGCATTTTATAGTAGGCACATCTAAATATATCACTGCTACAAAGCAGCATTAACCTGGCTCACCGTATTCTCAGGAATAGAAGGCCATTTTAAATTTATGCAGCACAACCTTGTACTGACATTGTCCACTAAAAAGTGACTCGGTGGTGATTGTTAACCCTCTGTTTGGCTTTAGAGTGCTGTAGAGCGGTCATTTTCACATGGGGTCATGTGACTCTCATCTACATATACCTATATATTAAAGGGAGCCCCTGTGGTGTCCAACCAGGATCACCTCTGCTTTGGGCCGTGGTGGTGGACAGTCTGAAATGTTGCTTCAGTACCGACCTGAGACCAATCGCCTCCGGCTGTTTGACAGCTATCGCTGCGCTTGTCTTTGAGTCTAATCCAATTTGGCCCATTGGTGTGCCCATTAACAGGCTGACGGTCACACAGCAATCGCCCGCTCTGCCAATTGACCCTATCGATTTTCCTACCGTTAGACGGGACGTCTTTGGAATTATGGCAGCCAGGGGCCGTCGGCTCCCTAGTCAGCGGTGCGCATGCTTAATGATGTTTGTGCCGGTATTCGGCATTGTGCTTCCGCATGGGTTGGAGGGGACCTCCGTGCCGTGGGGCCAGCACTGACTGGCCTCACTGCATCACTGTCAGTGCCGGGATGGCCCACCCGCTGATGCTCACATTTATTTCTATAGCAATGTATGAGTCTTACGTTACTGTTGGCATTCCCAGTATATTCTGAGCAAAAGGCAGCACAATCTAAACTACTGACGGTTTAAAACAATAAACGCACATTCTTCAAACTATGAAAAAACAGGAAACACATGTACTCCACACTGTCCAAATCAATATAATAATACATGGGAGGGCGGAGGGGGGAGATGCCAACACACTGACTATGAGGTACAAGGAGCCAATCAGTACCTAATTCATTTTAATGTCACCACCCCCTGGTCAGCAACTTTTACCATGTTGTATCAAACAGGTTGCTCCCCAGAATATCACTGCTCACCACCAGTAGCCAGTTCAGACTAGGTAGTGCATCTGATGCTAAGTGGGTTTGGGCCTGGCCAGTACTTGGATGGGAGACCAACTCAGAAAGCTGTGTTGCTGCTGGAAGAGGTGTTGGTGTGGCCAACAGCTTAGCCCATCCTGGGGTCTGTGTGGACCCCAATACCCCCGTGCAGTGACGGGGACACTGTGCTGTAAGTATGTTGCCTTCCTTCGGATGAGACGTAAAACTGCAGTCCTGACTCTTTGAGGTCATAAAGGATCCTGGGGCATCCTTTGAAAGCGTAAGTGGTGATGGTGGTTGAAGTGGCTACCCATTGCTTCTGTGAAGTGCTTTGGGTGTCTTGAAAAGCACTATATAAATGCAACATTCATTCATTATTTTCTTAGTAGAAGCAACTCTTACGGTAAATAAGGCTAAAGACTGCTGCTTCAAACATTATCACTCTTGACCTTCAGTTAGCATTGGGGTGGTTCCCGAACATTAGTAATGTTACTGAAACACTCTGTGTCATAATAGGGAGGCTGGAAAGGCCACACCAGGTCAGAAAACAGCACCGTGTCCATTTAAATGGACATCCCAGTCCTATACGGACATGCCGTGTTCTGCCACAGTCTTTCTATTTAGTCATAATAAAATGCATTAAACTTTGATCGTGTTGCTCCTGACGGATGACGCGCGGGAGGACGACCGTGGCCGAGAATGGCTGCTTACTGGATTCCAGAGTCATGTGACCTTGCGAGCAGGGTTACCCCCTCGCCCTGGCCGTGCTTGAAGCGGCTGTCAGCAGACAGTGCCCTAATGGGATTGGTCTGTTTGCTCTCTCTGCAATGGAAACGGCGGCTTTATTCGGCCAACCGCATGTCAAATGATCCTTTTGAAACGGCGCCCGACGTCTTCCCCGGCTTATTACCGTGAGCCACGTATTAGTGGCCGCGCGAGCCGCCATGACAGCCTTTATAATCTGTTATAATCTTTTTCACAGCGGGTTTTTCCGTGCTCGAGCTGTGGTTGTTTTAACCTTTCCGGTAATGCCTCAGATACCTCCGGCTCCAGGCTCTGAGGAGCTCAGTGCCAGAAATAATGGCATCAGGATCCCAGCTGTTCACACGCTGCTCCTCAGCCTTCAGGTTTAACAAACAGCCCCCTCGCAATATTTCAGCTCTAATCTGCTCCCCTGCAGCCGGGGTGCCGTGTGCAGGTGCCCCTGCCCCATTTGTCCCCATCTAACATGGTCTGCAGTCAGCATCCGTCTCCCACCCACAGATGGGGAAATCACCGCTCTGATGTCTGCTTAGGTGCGCATCCAGCCCCCAGCTCCACACGAACATGATTAGAGGTGATCCTCGGGGCGCTGGACACCTCCGGGGTTTCCTGAGGGCCTAGAGAGGGGTGCGAACCTGCCTGCGTGTGGGCTAAAACACCCCAGTACATACTGCGGAAGTCTCTGCAGCTGGACCCTGTGCCCTGGCAGAAATCCGCACCTGTGCATCTTTCTGCCACCTCGACAACACTACAGGATAGACAGGTTCCAGGCCGGGAGCCCTTCCCATCTTGCAACACTGATTCATAGCTGATTTGGACTGAGTAAGAAATGGCATGTGGCGCCTCTCATTGGCTTCTTTGTTTAGTCAGTAGCTCAGCCCACTCAGTTCATGGTAATGAAAGCCCACGTGCCTGTGACCCAGGACAGAAGCTTACAGACATATTTACACGCCTCTGGCGCATGCTGGTGCACTGCCAGGCTGCACTGCTCACCCCCACACAGGCAGGTAACCCCCCCACCCCACACACACTTACGCGTCGGTAAAGGCTGTCGCTCGCAATCATGAGGCTCTCTCCATCATTGCTTCAGCCTCCCAAACAACCGCAGGGGCGGAAAGAAAAATTGTGGGCCCCCTGACAAAATGTCACTTTGCCCCCCCCATCCAATTTTACATATAATTTTACATAGTGAAGGGCCCCTGTAAAGAACTCGGCTTCCAGAATCTGCCTGGATGTCTGTGCCCCTACTGCAGCCTTGCCAAGGGCCCGCTGGTTTTGACTGGCGGGACCGCGGACTCTCTCTCTCCCCCCAGAGTGGGCGTCTTTGCTGGATGCCGGCAACTCAGCGGGGGCCTGGAGCTGGACACGAGTGTCTTTTACTGGCTGTTGGTTTCGCTGTCTGACTGTGGGCACGCTGACATGCAAACAGCTGCATGGTGGATGTTCACCCGCTCTGTCCTCCACTAACACATGAAAAGGAGGTCGTCCAAACTCAGGCCGGCAGTCTAATGTATCTGTAACATGGCACTGAGTGGGGAGACAGATCTGGGGCCATCTCGGGTGGGGAAGGGCTCCCCGCGGTCCTCCATCATCACGGAAAATGGCATGGCTCCTCTTCTGCATGGCCGTGCCCGTTTTGGGGGGGGGGGTGTACAGCTGTCCTGTCAGTCAGTAGCTTGGTAAATCTGTCTGTCAAATCTCTCATTTTTCTCTGCAGGACCCTTTCATGCTAAAATATTTTCAAGAAGGAGACAGAACCAGGGAGCCCGTGAAACATGCTAACGCCTGTGTCTTTGACGGGCGACGCCTTTATTTATATCGACAGCCCAGTCTGTGACTTACTTATTATCCAGCCGGGGCAATACGCTAACTAGCAGCTCTGTTTGACACAAAAATTCTGTCACCATGGTAACATTGTAGGGAAGTCTTTATTCACATGCCGTAGGATTCTTTATGTATAAGCATAAATGGGGTAGAGATGCGAGGTCAGGTAAGGGGCAGATGAATTCTATGGCTTCAGTCCCCTCGCGTGGGATGAGATTTCGGTCAGATACTGATGGGCTCAGTTATCAACAATTCGCTGGAGAAACACGCGACTCAGTTTTATTGATAAACCAACCTGAGCTGGCTGTCCGGAGCAGGGAATTAAAAGGATGTCTGCCTGCTTCCTCGGCATGTAACCATGTGCCCTCTGCCTCGCAGGTTTGAGCGTAGCCTTTGCGTACCATAATTATATCCAGCAGAAATGAAGAGAAATTAGTTGGCTGGTAGGTAAGGCAGGCAGAATAATCAATAAGCTCAAGGAAGCAGAGGGAGAGTTTGATATGGAACGCAGTGTGTGAACGCGTTGAGCACAGCCTGTTATTCGCCAAGCCCATCTGGTTAGGAAGTGTACGGAAGAGAAATCCCGCCAGCAAGTCCTCAAGTGTGAAACAAGATGCTAATGTCGCAACATTTCAGTCACCAAGTTTACTTCTGCCAAAGACAGCTCTTTTTTTTCATACTTCACAAACCTAAAAATATATAGATTAACTATGAATAAAATGCATTGTTAACTTTTAGGGCGGCCACATTGTGTGTTTAAAATGGAATGCAGCAGCGTTTACGCAATGCGTACATCTATGCACATTAACGTCGTCTGCAGAAGCGTACATCTATGCACATTAACATCGTCTGCAGAAGCATTGCTCTTCAATGAATACTGTCTTTTGTGTCCTTCCTCTTATAGGTTCACAGTTTAAATTAGGATTCATCGAGCTGTTGATTAAATGAATCACACAAAAGCATGCTGATCTGCACACATTACGCATTTTTCTTTCACAATTGTATGAGACTAAATTGTTGCTTAGAGTAATAACAGTGATGGAAAATGAGTAGGTGTTTCTATATTAATATGAAAAAGATCAGCATTTGTTAAAATGAGAGCATAAATATCACTAGCGCATATGTAATGACATTAGATTTTCAATTTTTTGATTTATGCAAATAAAAATTGTAGCTCAGCTAATACTATTTATTCTATCATCTCTCTTTTAATAAGCATTGAAAAGCAGCTTTCAAAGTAGGTTGCAAGGACTTGGAAAAACTTGACTGAAAAAGCTGCTCCTTACTAAGTATATTTTGTTCTTAGATGTAAATAAATATGCTAGCCAACAGTAATGTGTAATTCCAGCTGTATTTAGCCCTTTGTGTGTGTTACATTACATTTATTAAGCAGAGGCTTTTACTCAAAGTAATTTACAATTGGAAAGCAGGGTCAGCAAGTCCCCGGAGCTGTTGGAGCTTAAGGGCCTTGCTCAGGGGCCCGATGGTGAAATCACTCTGCAGTATTTGAAATGGCAACGTCTCAGTCATGGGCACAGCCTTCTGACCCGTCACATACCGGCCCCAGCCGCCAAGCAGAACTGAAAGTAATATCACTGCAGACCAGCTGGATGTAGCGACTGTGAGGGAGCGCAGGTGTCAGCAGCCTAAACCCAGCCTACAGTGAATCGTGTGACGTCATGGGAGGGGGCATGGGGACAGCAGGAAGGTGAAGGTTAATGAGTTGCATGGTACCACCTGAGGCCATGCATTTGCGCAGCTCAGAAGGTGCGGAGGTCGGGGCAGCTGGATGGGGGGGTCCTTCCCACGTGCAGTACTTCCCGGCACGACCGCCTCTTCGTCGCCCCGGGGGTGGGGTTGCCTGCTTGAGCCTTACCGCTCCACGGAGTGTTTAGGGCAGACTCTCTGTGGATGGCAACGGAGGTGTTTCCAGCCCTCTTGAGTTCGCACCACTTTCGAGAGATTTGTCAAGTTATTTTGAGGAGATCTGATGTCCAATTTCTGAAGGCGTTAAGGGCAGGGCTGCAGATAGACTGGGAACCGGGGCCAGCTTTACGGCTCAGCCGCACGCCCGGCTGAAGCATGGAGCCATGAGGTGAATTCCATTAAGGGCTTTGCCTGCCTGTAATCCCTGACCTCTGGCTGCACAGGACTTTGATCCATAGATGAAATGTGTGGGATGGGCAAAGGCAGTCAAGCGTCACTCTCATTTGTTTCTGCGTCGCAACAGCGCCTTTTTCAGGGGAGGGATTACAGTCGCAGGTTGCGTCTCTCACAGGTTTTGTTTTTTGTGCGCCTTCTGTGGTCTTAGGTGTCAGTGGTACATAAAGGCCAAGATGAAATCTGAGGAGAAGAGGAGGAGCCCCTATCAGAACGGGCACGGTAAGGGCGGCCCACTGGCGGTGCTGGGTGGGTCTGGAGACCCCACACCCCCACGCGCCCTCTCTGCTTGATGCCTATGAATCGCTAAGGTGCTGGCGGCATCTTAGCATAATTTTACGCCATAATGCAGATGGGTTAATCATCAGGCATTCTAAAAGCAGCGTTCTCCAATCTGGTCCTCAGGGACTCGGTCAACGTTTCTGCTCCTACCGGGTGCGGGGAGGGAGCGAAAACGTGGACCGTCTGCGGGTCCCCAAGGATCAGGTTCGGAAACATTGCTGTACTAGCTGGGGGTCTAGCTGCTCCACCATCCACTCCCTCCTTGCATTCCAGAAACCACCCCCCCCCCCTCATCTCGCACTGGATATTCCCAGCAGAATGGCAGTCATTTTTATTCCAGTTAAATTCGGCGTATTTCACTAGAAGTAAACCCAGTTGTCCCAAAGCATTAACAAAGATTTACTAGGACCTGCATCATAAATTTACTTCACACAAGTTAATTGTAGACAGCAGTGAAGATCTCGGTAGGGGAGAAAAGGCCAGGTGAGCCATCGTCTGCAGCCCTTGGGTCACTCATCTGTAAACTGCAGACTTCTGCGGCATTTTCAGCCGCCCCGGGGTCGGCGGGGGGCCAGGAGGACGCACCCTACAGCCTCCCGTCTGCTTCTATCGCTCACCTTTCTCCCGAGTTCAGCCAAAGCTCTTCATTCCCGTGCTTGATGTACCCGGCCCCAAAAGAAGTCTTTCTTTCCCTCCTATGATGAAAGATTGATGAAACGGCGGCGTGTGGAAGCAGACGACTTTGTGCAGACACTGCAGTGGCGGAGGTGCTGCATAAATAAGGGCCTTATGAAGTCGTCATGCCTGCAGCCGTGGCCGTAGCTGCGCGTCTGCGTGCACCGGCTGTGAGCATATCCCCCCCCCCCCCCCCCAGCAATGTGAATGTCTCTTTCTGTGGAGGCGTCGGGCTTCCGTCTTGTGGTTGGTTGTTTCCGTCGTTCCCAATTTCCCATCCTGGCTGTGGTGACAGATTCCCCTTCTGTCTATGGCAAGGCTTTGACATTGCAATGTGAAACTCAGACACACACACACACAGCGTGGAGGACACACACTGACAGTCTGCCAGCATTACCGAGCTACTGACTGCTATACAGCACATCAAAATGCTGCACAGTCACACACTGACAGTCTGTCAGCATTACTGAGCTACTGACTGCTACACAGCACAATACTGCAGAGCTACACACTGACAGTCTGCCAGCATTACCGAGCTACTGACTGATACACAGCACAATACTGCACAGTCACACACTGACAGTCTGCCAGCATTACCGAGCTACTGACTGCTATACAGCACATCAAAATGCTGCACAGTCACACACTGACAGTCTGTCAGCATTACTGAGCTACTGACTGCTACACAGCACAATACTGCAGAGCTACACACTAACAGTCTGCCAGCATTACCGAGCTACTGACTCCTATACAGCACAGCAAAATGCTGCACAGCCACACACTGACAGTCTGCCAGCATTACCGAGCTACTGACTGCTACACACCACAATACTGCAGAGCCACACACTGACAGTCTGCCAGCATTACCGAGCTACTGACTGCTACACACCACAATACTGCACAGTCACACACTGACAGTCTGCCAGCATTACCGAGCTACTGACTGCTACACAGCATGATACTGCACAGTCACACACTGACAGTCTGCCAGCATTACCGAGCTACTGACTGCTACACAGCATGATGCTGCACAGTCACACGCTGACAGTCTGCCAGCTATAGACCCCATACCCCCTTTAAAGTTTTTATGTTGGCTCAAAGCCTTGACATTCTGACATTATGAATGCACAGGGGTTCAGTGATGTGAGCAGTCCTTTAGAGTGCCGGTTCAGACTACAATGCATGAGGACTGCATTTAGGTTCAATGGCCTCCATGGTGCCTCCTAGTTGGCCCGTTTTTGCCTTTCGGGGACTATGATCCATGCAGCCGAGATTCCGTACCTCATTTTTCTCATTGATGTGACTGAGTGCACTCTGTCTGCGCTGCAGTCCCCTTCCCGGGAATGAAGACGTACATTGACCCAGACACCTATGAGGACCCGACGCAGGCTGTGCATGAGTTCGCCAAGGAGATTGAGCCACCTCGGATTCGCATCGAGAGGGTGATCGGTGCAGGTTTGTGTTCCTGCTTCTGGCATTGGAACGTATAGTTTATATTAGAGAACACAATAATATTGTTCTGCTAGATTCTGGGGACCCATGTTCTGCTAGATGACACCAAGATAACATGGTCATTTTCCGCAGAGTCAAGGAATCCTTGTTCGTTCTGAAATGGGTATAATGGGTATATAGTATATTCAGTCAATTCTTGTTCTCTTCAAGGTAATTTTATTGTTTTTGATTTAAATGCTTTTTATTTTATTAGCAGAAAGATGATTCAGTATAGTATAATTGTTAAGATACATGTCGCTCAGTAGATGGATTAAGTGTGAAAAGCACATCTTCAGACGTTTAACTTTGCCTTTACACACCATGATTGCCCCCCAGTGGACAGTCTGCTAAAAAATATAAACTTCATTTTTAGTATTTTGACAGAACATCGTTAGCATGAAGTGTCCAGTAATGTGTGTATTTGGCGAGGTGTTTGGTTTCCTGTTGCAGGTGAATTTGGGGAGGTGTGCAGTGGGCGCCTTCGCACCCCGGGGAAGAAAGAGATCCCGGTGGCCATCAAGACCTTGAAGGGCGGCTATGTGGAACGGCAGAGGCGGGACTTCCTACGGGAGGCCAGCATCATGGGCCAGTTTGATCACCCCAACATCATCAGGCTGGAAGGTGTCGTCACCAGAAGTAAGAGCGCCTCTCGCTGAGACAGAGAGGGACGCGAGCTTGGGGAGGGGGGGGGTACTTACAGACCCCCAGCGTGTAGCTGTCCTGTGGAAATCTGGCTGCTGCAAGTGGCCCCTCTATGGATTCTTATCTTCTGGAAGTCATAACACGGTCATGAGAGTTCAGGGTGAAGCATGGCCGCTCCGGGTGCAGTTTGTCGAAACCGAGGCTGAGATAAGGGCTGCCGACTGACGGCTTTTGGGCACCGTCCTCTATCATCCACGGTGCAGCGTCCCCGCTATCAGTGTGGTGGGCCAGCTCTCGGCACCTGGACGCGTGTCGCTGGCAGCCTGTGGATGTCTGGCATCACTGTGCTGTAGGGTATTTATTACCCCATAATTAGAAGAGCGTCTCCAAAACAGGCTGGAATGAACGGCACC
This sequence comes from Petrocephalus sullivani, assembly GCA_026780845.1. Lineage (NCBI taxonomy): Eukaryota > Metazoa > Chordata > Actinopteri > Osteoglossiformes > Mormyridae > Petrocephalus > Petrocephalus sullivani. The sequence continues at coordinate 35,510,483 of JAODKM010000001.1, forward strand.
GTCGCAGCTTGTTTCGTGCGAGTGTACCATAAATCTTGCTTTTGATGGAACAGGGTGGGAAATAATTGCTCTCCCTCTCTCGCTCTTTCTCTCTGTCAACTGGAGGAAAGTTAATATTAGTCTTTTCAATCTGTTATCACTTCAGTGCGCCCCTTGGCAATAGCAGCGGTGACTGTGGTCTTTACAAAGAGGCCATGTTGTCCTTGCAGGCAGGGGACAAGCTTCGCCGTGAAGTCCGAATCCCCAGGAGCGACAGTCGCTCTTCGCCTCGCGTCCTTTCCAGGGCGGAAACCCCAGCTGAGGCGGGGTAAGGGCCACGTGCCCCTTGGGAGATGATTCTTTGCAGATCACAGCCCAATCACTTTTTGTCCCCCCTTTCCAAAGCCCGACCGCGGGAAAGGAGCGATTAGCCAGCAAATGTTTCACTGCTCTTCTCGTGACAGGTGTGATACCCTGAAATCAGATCTGTTAGCACCTAGCGCCGTGGCGGCTGGTATTAGTTTTATTGATTCTTTTACAGAGCGTGCCTGGCAAGCACAAGGGTGTTTTTAGGAGTAAATAACATGAGAAGCGTACGGATCGTAAATTTGTGGTAAGCAGATCATTCCGAGGCATACATCGAATGGGGCCAGCACAAACGGAAGTTTCATAAAGTCATGTTTATAAAAAATGTTCTTTTTCTGTGAATTCCTTTCTAGAATCTTCTGTAGAGTTTTCAGTGTTAAAAATATATCTGTGTGTATATTCTATATACAGTGGTGACCAAAATTATTAGAATACTTGTCATATTTAAAAAGGTTTCAGTTGTTTTTGTTGAATTGACCATTAAAATACCCATAAAACAAATGAAATATCTATAAAGTGAAGGTGATTAATCGTCATTATTGACGCACCACAGCACGCAACAACGAAATGTGTCCTCTGCGTTTAACCCATGTGACACAGCAGGGGGCACGAGTGCTTGATGACGGTACCTTGCTCAGGGTACCTCAGAGGTACTTGCGGGTCGGGGACTCAAACCGGAAATCTTTTGACTACACGGTTGCATCCCTATCCACTACACCACCTGCCTGCCCCAGTGATCATTATGATCTATAAACGATAGAATAGAGCCTTCATAAGGAGAATCACTGTGCTAAGTCTGGACCTCAACCCCATCAAGCACATT
>JAODKM010000001.1:35523102-35543410 GCA_026780845.1 Petrocephalus sullivani
ACCTTGTTGAATCTATGCCACGAAGGATTAAGGCAGTTCTGAAGGCAAAAGAGGGTCCAACCCGGTACTAGCAAGGTATACCTAATAAAGTGGCCGGTGAGTGTGTGTGTATGTGTGTATAGTGTTAAATATTATGTCTTATTCTTGCACAGATAGACTACCTCGTTTTGTTGTAAAATGACAATAAGTTTGACTTTGATTTTAAGGCTGCATGTGGCAAAAGCCATGCTGTTTAAATTTTCTATTATAACTTGTACTGAATTGTACTGTTTTTGAGAAACATTTTTATACATTTTGTTCTTCCCCTAGCTTTTCTTTATAATTTTATCAGTCAACAGCTACATTTGTTTTCCAATTAGACCATTTTCTAGAGAATGTCTACAGTGTCCTTGATAATATTTTTGTCCATTTTAGTTTACCAGAATCTCCTGGAGAGGTCCATGTCTACCCTCTGTATATCTCAATCGATGATTGGCTGGACTCCATTAAAATGAGCCAATACAAGAACAACTTTCTAGCCGCAGGTTTCACCACGTTGGATTCCGTCTCCAGAATGAGCATTGAGTGAGTGAGCCTTTTGTCAATAATAGTAAAGGTAGTGCACTACACCATGCGGAGCACACACAGACAGGAGGCAAAATGTGATACCCATTTTTATGTCTGCAATGTGACTTACAGATATCTATTTTTAAATTCACAGAAAAAGACTAAGCATCTTGCTTAGGAAGTACATGTTTGCACTAGAACAGTGTCATGTTAGAGCAGGCCTGTGCACAAGCTTGTGTTTCCTGGTGACTTTGTGCTTGTGCTGTTTCCCCGGCTCAGGGATGTCAGGCAGATCGGCGTGACTCTAATCGGGCACCAGAGGAGAATAGTGAGCAGTATACAGGCGTTAAGGCTGCAGCTGCTTCACGTCCAGGAAAAGGGGTTTCATGTATGAGACTGCCGCCCCCCCGAGGCAGCCCGGGACTGTACCTCGGTCACCTCGTCACAACCCAACTCTGTGCTCTCGCTGCAAGGCCTCTCTTCCCCTTCAAACGACTCACTGGCTTCCTTTGACTTCAAATAAACCAATGCAGTAATCGACATTGTTTAGAAGAACAAATGTCCGCTTTTTCTTTTTTTTAGCCAGACAAAGGACAGTGTACTACTGACTGTGGTTTTCCAAAAGGAACTCTGCTGTAATGGGATTTTTCCACACAGCAACAAAATTGATATTTAGAGTTGTATGGTAGATTTGGGAATGTGACCTACACTTTTTCTCCTTGTTTTGTGACCACGTAGCTGCTATCAGATGTGAAATCAAAGGACTGTCCTTGATATATTTATGATTTTTATAAGTAAATGTTTTAAGGTGTTCTTGTTAATTTATTAAACTTCTTCCCAGAATGGTATGGTATGCAGATACTTGAAATCTTTGAAAAGCCAATTTTAAGTACAAATTGAATGTTCAACTTTTACATGTATAATCCATTTACTGATTCTTATCTTAACCTGATATTTATCTATGTGATGTTCTGTATGTGAAAGCCCTAGTCAATTTCAATTATATTTCCTTAGATATATAAATTATGGTTTTCTTTATCATAGCAATATATGCAGTTGTTTCAGGCAAAGACATACATCAAAAGTGTACACTGTCCTATTTAACAAATATTCAACACTGTCCACCTCAACAGTTATATTATGAGATATGTATGCTTTAAACTGCAGCTGAAAAGAGCAAAAAATGGTTGTAGATTTTAGATCCTTGTTTTGGACCTAATGTTTGCTTTATGAATGAAAGCTGGGTCTGTGTTCATCCTTCATCATGTGCTGGCCTAGTATTGTCCTGTTGTGATCAGAATTGAGCAGAACTGAGCATTTCCCCATCACTGGGAAAAGGTAATGACTGGACCAATTAGCCGAAGCAATCGAAAAAGTAATAATTAGTAAAAAGTAGGGTTTCTATGTGCAGGTTGTGAAGAATTACATCATCCCATGCAGATCCTCAGTACATAATGCAAGAGGGAGAAGTCAGAACATACTCTGGGATATATTTTCATTAGAATGGTAATTTCCACACACTCACGCCAAGCAGCACCCTAATCCATACCTCTTACTATGAGAAAGAAAGCCTTCTTCTGGACAAAGATATTACTCAACTAGTGATCCTGTACAGCAGAATTTTGCAGTAAAATTTCAAGCTTTCTCACACAGGACACCCAGAGACACTGGAGCTGGATAAACACTGTTTAGCATGGTACTGCTAAGCACTGGGAGGCAATCTTTTGTACAAAGTACAAGTACTTATAATTCTTGTATTTTATTTTTCTATAATTTCCAAAGAGGCATTGTCAGGTCTTACAGACTATATACGCCCATTTATGAAGATATTCATTTGCAAATAAAAGTTAATAGTTCTGGTGGTGACCTGTTGTCTGTGTGTGCCTGTGTCTGCTTTTATCATTATAATAATAATTATTATTATTCGTAGTATTAGTATTATTATTGATTATGATGATGATGACAACGACACACTTCACGCTATTTGTGATCTGGCTAGTCTGTTTCCTTCCTTTCTAATATGTTATATTAATTGTAATTGAAAGATTGCTGGTTCGAGTCCTCAACCCGCAAGTACCGCTGAGGTACCCTGAGCAAGGTACCGTCCCCAAACACTGCTCCCCGGGCATTCAAGTAGCTGCCCCCTGCCGTGTCATGACATCACATTTCATTGTTGTGTGCTGAGGTGCCTCAACAATGACGATGAATCACCTTCTCTTCACGTATTTCCACTTGGAACAGAATTTTCACCAGGGGTGCTTTAATGCAGTGTTTCCCAATCCACTCCTCGGGGAACACCGACAGTCCAAGTTTTTGGTCCCTCCCAGCTCCTAGCCAATCAGGAACACCAAATACCTGGTACAGCTGAGAGGAAGCAAAAACGTGGGCTGTTCGGTATTCCCCGAGGACTGGGTTGGGAAACACTGCTTTAATGCACAGGCTTATCCAGGCTGTGCCCCGCTGACAAAGGGCTTCCTCAAACCTTGTTTAATTAAATTTAAATTTTAAACCTGCAGTTGCCACCTGTAATCCCGTAATGAAAAATAAAATGGTGTGTCCCATTTTAAACCGCGGGTGGGATTTGTCGTGAAGTCTTCTGTCCAAACAACCCACCACCCCCCCCTTACATAATTTTATCCATGGTCGATAACTTTTATCATTATAATTACATTATTATATTATTGAGAAGAAAATACATATACATAAATACATATTGATTATAAAAAGATATAAATTTTGATGTTTAGAAATAAATTTAGAAATATACATGTAACGTTTCTTGACATTTTTTCAATCTTATTCCATTAACGTTATTATTATTATTATTACTACTCTATAAGCCTACAATTCCCTCTTCTCCCGGTTGTTGTTGTCACTGCCATCTGGCCGGTGAAGTCCCGTTTTCTCCCTTTAGGTGGCGATATTGAGCGCGTTTCTGCAGTCTCTTAGCAACGTCTCGTACATATTTCGCTCCTCGAAAACCTGCAGATTCGCAGATTGCAGATTTTTTATTAAGAAAAAAAAGCAGAATAGCCACGTTTGCTGGTACGGGCACGTCTGTCTGCGGGACTCGAAAGCGAAACCGAAAGTTGTCCGCGTCGCCGGGTGAGCGGCCTCTTTTTCTGCATATTTCTGTTTGATGATCTGTGTGTGCTTCTCACTCTCCACCATACCAGATGCTGGAAACCATTTATTTTTACGTGTGAGCTCCATAATTTCACATTGTTCTTCGCAGCGGGTCGCTCACGCTGGCATAACTCGTCACAAATGTCGTGTTTGCTAGTCCACTAAATTTGGGGATTATCCTGTTCGCAATGTACGGAAATCCCTGCGAAATAAAAGCAGACCGGCCACAGAGCCATTTTACAAAGAATCGCTGGATTTGCTACATGCGCGGTGTTGCTTCGGGTTTAACCAGCATCGGGGACCTTCGTCTATACAGAATGACACTTCTTGTGTAAAAGGTTTAGCTACAAACCCCCAGATTTCTACTTGTTATAAGCATCTGCACCTCGCCGCGGTGAGACTTCGGTTTAATATGGCGAGGATGTATACGTTGTAGGCGTTGTTATAAATGTCGTGCAGTGACCGTAGTACTTTCCTTGTCGAAAAGCAGATTTCTTTTGTGTGATAACCTCGATCTTATATGATTTGAAATCAGTCAGATAAAAATGGGAATGTAAGCCATCTGAATTGACAGACGTGATACTTAGGATTTCTGACATACGAGCCATTAAAATGGCAGACCTTTAGGTGAAAGCAAGCTGGTAGTTGAGCCAAAAGCTAACTGTCTGTTACCTGATGCTTTGAACAGGACTGTGGCACAGGGTAACCCCAATGGGCCTGTTCGACAAACTCGCTGGATGGCTTGGCTTGAAGAAGAAGGAAGTCAACGTGCTCTGCTTGGGTCTGGACAACAGTGGCAAGACCACTATCATCAACCAGCTCAAGCCGTCTAACGTGGGGCTCTATAACTTTATAACTAGTCCTGCATCCTAGAATTTGGATGCACTGCATGGGATGGCTGTAATAGCTGGTCATTTAAAATGGGTTAAAACAACAGTTATTGGATAGTGCCGTCCTCCACAAATCCCCCATACTTGTCATTGTTTCGTCATAAACAAAAAAGATAAGTTTTGGTTTAAAAAGTATTTTTGCAGGTTTATGCATAATGATCAGTGTGTCTGTTATTACACTGAAACTTAATTATCTTAATCCCTTTATGAATGCCTGTCTTTGAGGTGTCATTGTGTATTTGTCTTAAATAGAAAAATGTGCATTTTCACTGTTGTAGTTGTTTGCTTTGTTTGCTAATTATAATCTTTGTTAATGGATAAATTATTCTTTTTCAGGCTCAGACACAAGACATAGTACCCACGATAGGCTTCAGCATAGAGAAGTTTAAGACATCAAGGTATCTAGTTGAATATGAAGCTTTTTAATCAATGCTTATTGAAAGTGGCTTTATCAGCAATCTTATGCATTTTTTATTGCTGTCCTGTCAAGTCTGTCCTTCACAGTTTTTGACATGTCGGGTCAAGGCAGATACAGGAATCTGTGGGAGCATTACTACAAGCAAGTATTGATTTTTCTTTAAAGTATTTAACCTTAGTTGTCTTTAACAAAAATGCATATGAAGAGTATTATTTGTTTGCAGGGAGGGTCAGGCCATCATATTTGTCATAGACAGTGGGGACAAGCTGAGAATGGTGGTTGCCAAAGAGGAACTTGACACACTTTTGAATCACCCAGGTAACTCATGTGTTGTTGTGTTATCAGGCCTAGCAAAAATGCATGTCTTGTTAAGCAGCATGCTTATTGACCTATCTTCAGGATTCTTAATGATTCATTTGTTGGTAATTGAACACTATGCTATTTATATTGATATATTGTGGATGAATTCACAGGTAACAATTTTCAGTGTAATGTGGAAGTTTTAAAGTCTTCCTTTACATATTTTCCCTCATTTAGATATAAAACACAGAAGGATTCCCATTTTGTTCTTTGCAAACAAGATGGACCTGCGAGATGCACTGTCTTCAGTGAAGGTTTCACAGCTGCTCTGCTTAGAGAATATCAAAGACAAGCCTTGGCACATATGGTAGGCATTTGTCTTCATGGTGTGTAGTGAGGTACAGATTCCATGGCTCTGTTCTGATCTGCCCTGGGAGCTTTAAGCTTTCTGGTTCTTTCAGGATAAGAGGTATAAGACGGTGAGAAACTTATGCATACATTGATCTCCAGTAGACTGGGCTATTGTAATGGTCTCCTGGCTGGTCTTCCCCAAAAAAAGACCCTCGAACAACTTAAACTCTAAAAATGCTCTTGCTAGAATCCTAACTAATTAACTAATAAAGAAGAGGGAGCACATTACTCCTACAGAATTGATTTCAAAGTACTACTTATGGTCTACAAATTGCTGAACATTTTAGCCCCAAATTATACTGCAGATGTGTTTGAAGAATATAAGCCAGGTAGATCTCTTAGAATTGGTAGGTACTGAGGGTAAAATGGCATTTAGTTATTATGCAGCCGGGCATTGGAACCTCCTTCCATTGAGCATAAAAATGCCTTGCGGGTATGTAAGTTTCATTCTCTTCTGCTGTCACAATTTATTTTTCAGTGTTAATTTTCATTTTAAAATTAATTTTCTTGTTTTATGTTCTTTTAACTTTCTTTTAAATTTATTTTTCTGTAAAGCACTCTGAATGAATGACATTTGTTTGAAAATGTGCTATACAAATAAACTATTTGTAAAATCTTATTTGGATATTAGTAAACAGGGGCAGGTCATTTTTGACATTGTATTCCTATTTCAGTGCTAGTGATGCTGTGAAGGGTGAAGGTTTGCAGGAAGGTGTCGACTGGCTTCAAGGTACTATTCAGTTTTAAAATGGCTCTCTTTTAGTCTGGCACTATTGAAGGGAAAACAGCTGTGAGATTTCTTCTGTGCTATTTTCATTTGTAAACTTGTTTTCCTTTATTCCATATATAATAAGAAATAAGTGTGGTGTAATAGAAACTTTATGTATGATGGTATCTTTGTGTTATGCCTTTTCCACCTTACTTGCTGAAGTACTTTTATGTACACTACCAGTCAAAAGTCTTTACCACTTCTTCCACTTATTTCATAAACTGCAGATTTTCTGTAACGGTGCAAGTCTAATCCTATTAATTTGTTTTGTAGCGATGGCACAGTCAAATTCTAGGCTGTCCTGTAACTTTAAATACATTAGTTAACCCATGAAACAATACTTAATGTCCCTTGTAGAAAGGCTGCATCAAATTTGCTCTGCTGTTGTAACTGCTAGAGGAGGTTACTTTGATTAATCAAAGATGACATAATAAAATCCTAATAAGGGTGCTCAAATGGTGAACATGCTGTAAATTTGTTAGCAAAGCATATTGAGTACATGTTAAGTAACATGCAAATTTAGATAATATTTGTGCAAACATTTTTGACTGGTAGTGATGCGCACGAATGGTTAAAATTCAGTTCACTTTTTCCACATCTATAGAACAAATTGCAGTGTAAGTACTGAGTCCATTTGCAGTTCATGTGTTGGTGAACTGTGTTTGAAGTCTGTAGCATTAACACCTGCTTGTATTTCTGTGTTTATTATATTAGATTTGATGTAGCACCCTTAACTGTCATTAGTAAAGTCAGAAGTGTCAACTCTTCTAGTTCATAGGATATTTGCAGAAGCCTCTATTCACAGCTATTCACTGTCAGTTATGGCATTTCTGGAATAATGGAATCTGAGTGCCTCTGGTTCTTAAATGTCATGAACGTGTGCATATACCCAAGTCGTATCAAAAGCTATAATCTGTCACCATCAGCATAGGCTCATTTGGACCCATTTACAGGTCTTTACAACATTCATTCTTTCCCTGACAGATCAGATCAGAACAATGAAAACATGAACATCATCAGGGCAGGATCTGAGATAGCATGAGAACATCATCCTCTCAGACTGGTCTGAAACTGTCCCCAGAAGAGTCCTATTCAGCCTGACCTATGTCCCTGTAAGTCTGGACTTTTGGCGTTCTCTAGTGACCAAACTGCTAAAAGGGAGGGTCTTTTTTTTTTTTTTTTTACTGTAATTAAGAAACGCTTAATCATGTTTTCCTGGCTACATGGATGTGGGCGTACCTTTAGTCAGCAAGACTAGTTGCCGTTTTACTTTCTGTAAGGTACTTTGGACAGATTTATTTTTTTAAATTTCATATCTCACCTTATTTTTTGTATTAATGTAAAACAATAACTACTTATCTGGACACTAAAGACTATGTACTTATAATAAAATAAGACTTATAATTGCTTATTCTGCTTGCAAGTCCAGCAGATCAATGTGATATGGCATATATACTAGTTCTAAGGAAATTGATGATTGTTGCCTAAAATAGCCTGAGGAAATTAAAACTTCACCAGAGTTCCAGATGTTTGGTTAATAATTGTGGCATTAGTGTAGTCACATTGACTAGGATTTTGTAAAAATCCTGTTTATCCTCTGTTTAGTGTACGGCTGGGTGTCCTGTGTATGGCTAAACATGCATAGTAAACTGATTCTGCTTGGTATCTTCACAGCATAACAGGCTTATTTGGAGAAATCAATATTTTATAGAATATCTACAAAGTTTCATGTTTGGCTAGTTCATCATGCTTGTACATGATTTTTGTCCATTTCAAATAAATATCATCAATCTACTTAAGACAACGAATCATAGAAATAAGCAAACCTCCAGACTCAGGGAAATTTTGTCCAGTACTTGTGAAAGTACTAAAAAAACGTACATTTCAATAATAAAGTTGTTTAAAATCAGTTCTCTATTTCACAAGCTAGATAATGAATATCCTATTTATTGCTGCATGTATCGGAATTGCATAAAGGGATATAGTAACTATAGCTTGAGACTCATAAGCCATAATTGCCTCTTTTGTATACATTAATCAGAAATAAAATGGAAGTATTTTCATTTGTAGGAATTGTATGGAGAGATGGGGTTTACCAAACTGCCAAAAGCATAGGTGTTCATTCAAATCGGAGAGATGCTATATACATATTATTAACGTATAGTACACTTTGTGACTCTTTTCCTCGTTTGTTCTCCCTGTTTGGCTAATTTGATGACTCAGTTGTCCTTGTTTGGCTGAGTTTTGTCTGGTAGACTTGATTTATTTTGCGCACATCTGGGACTAGGCTGTCCTGTAACCTCAAAAAGTTGCCAATCTGTGGTGGTTATACAATGGATCTATTATTGTGTTATACAATGTATATCTGTTAAGATGAGGGATTCGACTGGAACATGTGGCGTACCACAAAATGTGTGATGGGAAAGAGATATGGAGGTTTGTCAAAAGGGATTATGCAGAATGAATTCCAAAATTTCCTTTCAGCACTTTTAACCATGCTGGCTCAAATGCACACAAAATTATGCATAAATTGTTCCCCAACATCTTTTTTTGTTTAAGAATACAGCACACTGTCAAAAAAGTGCATTTAGTCTTCGTGTACTTAAGGCGTAACCCAGCTAGTGGATGCCACTTTGTACCTGTCAATCCATCTTAAATTTAAGCAAGGACTGCATTTATTCTGTGCTTTAAAAACTTCATTTGTAAATTTTAATTTCTTCAAAATATTGAATCAGAATATAACAGTACACCTAGTTAAATTCATATTAAACTTTAGTTGCACTAAGATATGTACATTCAAATATCTATTCATTAAGTAGAAGTATAAATGTTCTAAAACATCAATAAATATAATAAATAATGCAGAAACTTGGCTTAATACATAGGTATATGAATAAACTGTGATTGGTATCGATTTAATTCGTGGAAACGAAGGGGAAAGAACAAGTAATATTCTGTTCTGACCTAAAAGTCCTCTACACATCCTTAAGGAACGTGTGGATCATCTCGGTGTGAAAATGGGCACTAGCGTTCAGGAGGCTACACAAATTCTGGAAAGAGTCTACATCCTCATTATGATTTGCTTGAGAGAGGGAAAACGCAAAGATGAAAAACATAAGCAGAAATGTACTAATATTTAGATTTCTAAATAAATGCATAGATAACACTGCCATGCGAATATAAACTAGGTAAGTATTTAAAGATATGCAAATACAGTAAATAAGTAGTTTTATGTTTGACATAACTGAATTGAAGTAGTAGTAATAGTACTGAGATTTTTATAGCATTCCACTCAGCCTTTACCTGCCAGGATGACCTCATACATCTCCATGGTGACCTCAGAGAACATGTTCTCCACACTCTGTATGAAGGACCACTTGTCTGGGGCAGTGGAAAAAAACTTGCAGAGGTGTTGCATCATCTTCACTGACCAGTTCATGCAGTAACCATCCTTCTCACACACCTGATAATGCATATTATTCAAGAGATACACTGATGACCATAAACAGGCTGAACACAGTGGAGGTGTCTCCTAAAATTCTATACCAGATATGTTCCATCAGTTAGTGTTACACCATCTGTACACCATAACCTCAAGCATGCACTCACCAGGATAAGAAATGCTATCAGCCTAGCAATCTCAAACAGCCTTCCACTGATGGCCTTGCTTGCTAGGAAACTGTAGCAAATGCTGTTTCCACATAGAATGAGCAGACGTGCCGTGTTCTCTGTGTGCCAGGCCTGTGGCATCACTGTCAGCCATTAGAAAACATCAGTTGGCAAATATGCAGAAGGCCACAGTATAAAAATGAGCGTACAGATGCTGATAAGCTTGTCCATATCCTTCACCTATCTTAACCCGACCTAAAGCAAATCGTGACATAATAGCCATTTTAAACATGCTGTTTTCACAATGCGGCAGCATTTTCATTTTGCTACTGCCAATGACCATTTATTGTTTTAAAGGGCTGATATTTTGCAACTGGTGAACAACACATCTGTGGGGAAAAGGAATATGACAATAGCTTGTCATTGTGGGGATGTCAAAATCCATATAAAATAATAATAACCAGTTCTTCCAGACAGCTACCTGTCACTTCTTCAATGATACTCAGGATGGTGTCAGCAGTCCAGTCTTTGGAATCTACACGTAGCAGGAGGAATGCCTTGGCCAGGTCCCACAAGGCACCCTGTGCCAGTACGCCACCCCCTACCTCACGCCAGGCAATCTTACCTGGAAGATTCAACCAGTCAGAAAAGTATTTTTCTTTACTGCTGAAGCAAAACAAGTCACTGGTCTACATTGAAAAAGTAGGCAAGAAAGTAATCATAAAACATGTACAATACAAGCTACACAGAAGAAAATCACCCTCATAAGGCAAGTACAGCACACAGTGCTGGCTGGTGAACTAGGACTGTATTATATGCAGTGTTAGTATCAATACTGCATGCACGTGCAACACATCACTAGTACTGCAATAGCCGGCTTGAAACCATCAGTTATACTGAAACATTTTTACTGTCACTGGAAACAAAATTCCACCAGATCTGCAAATTTAATTATTTGATCCTTTTCAAGATCATCTAGTATATAAAGTTTACTGCCACTGCTTTTGCTTGAGCTTTGCATGTGCTGTACATGCCAGTTATAAATATTCTAATCCTTGCTGGACTCACTCATAGACAGTGTGCTGCATTTGTGAGAAATTTAATATGACTAAGATAGACGGATAGATAAGACTTTATTGATACCACACTGGGGAAATTTACTTGTTGCAATAAGGAGGTGATAAGTGAACAAGAAGTGGTCACCAAATGACTTTCGTCTTCTACTGCATGGAATTATTTTGGATTCCACAGAGGCAATATTGAGCAAAAACAGTTTTTTTAGCACGTCTTTGTGTCTGTTGGCATAATTCACTGCAACAAGTGTAGGAGAAGCTATTTATGGTGCTGCTGTTCATTTTATGTGCACATTTAGGTTGTTAGGGTTGTTATTAAAAATGGCTATAGTTTATTAGCGGTAAAGTTAACAAACACGGCAGCCCAAGCACACTGAGGCTGCCACCTCCTTTCCCCATTACTGTATAACCACACTGATGCGTTGCATCAGTTTACAAGCTACAGACAGTTAATAAGAGTAACCCTTCTACAAAGATTGCCCTACCATTTGGCTGGAGTGGGCCATAGAGGATGAAGAGCAGCCGTGCCTGGCTGACCATGGGCCAGGGCTTCAGGATGCAGGTGAGCCAGAACAAAGTGTCCCGTCCATTCTGCCAGGGGTCCAGCAGTACATTCCTGCAGAACAGTCTGATCTGCAGCTCCAGCCTCTGCAAAGCTCCTGTCAAGAAAACCTTCCTCAGCCTCACACAGCATCACCTCTTCAGCCAGCAGCTGGGGAATGCACTATGAACCTTTGGCCCTACCTGGCTTTCCTGTAACAGTGCTTTCCATCTTGCGGGGTAGGTTGGTGAAGTTGCAGAGGAAATTAAAAACCCGGTGACACTCCAGCTCATCCCAACCAGCTATCAATGTCTGAATAAATAAAAGTTTTTACCACATTTTTAGACTGAAAGGGTATGTCCTAAGAGTGGTCGAGAGGCACAGCTAAATCCCAAATCTTCTATTCCAACCATATGAAACTTATCACCTGCAAAAACACCCCATAGCTTGCGAAGCCCAGACACTTTGAGGATGCTGTGCAGCCCTCCATCATGAAGCACGGAACCTGAAGCAGAGTAAGTAATGCCTGAAATGGATTGTTTTTTTTTTTTTTATTAAAAGAACATGAGTACTAATAAGGCTCCTAATAATGCAAGCCGCTATTGATACAAGAATTTCTTAAAATATCCCAGAGTTTAGGCTCCAATATAGTATGCACAAAGGTTTAAATTATTCTTATGTGGGCATTTTTTAGCCGTCTTACCTGTGAAAAACAGCTATATAGGAACTTTAACCTGTCCTTTGTCGGGAATAAGAGAGTACATCTCTTTAATAATAACCCTGAGAAAAAAAGTGTTTTAAAAAGTTATGCAACAGTAATGTGTGACAACACAGAAAAATTTGTGAAGCAGTGGATGTTCTTACCTAGAGCTTTATAGTGATCTAAAATGCACTCCTCTTTTGAAGATGAGTGAAACTTCTGCAAAATCATTCTGTTTCTCCAGGTATGCGTGGAAATGTAGCTGACAATGTAACTGTTGATTGCCTTGGACACCATGCTGAACACACTGGTTTCCAACACTGACAGGGAGCACCAAGGTTTTGAAACAGTTTCAAGGCTACCAATAAAGCAGTTACACTAAAATGCATATTTAACTGTCAGACTTTAATAAAACTAATAAAGTCCAAAAAATCTGCAAAAACTTTATGAGGCACTAATTTAGAGAAACAGAAGTCTGATATTGTAGAAATATATATCCAATTCCAGCTGCCTACAAGATAGGAACTCCAGAATCATGTCGAAGACTTCTGCAGGTAACCTTCCAAAGAATCCCTGTGTGGACCAGGACTGGCGGCGCGTGGTCACGGTTTTGGCCGGGCATGGCCGCTGGGCATTGCGGCCGGAGCGGCGTTTGTTTGTCACCGTGAACTTCTCTGAGGTGGACTCCATCGGGTAAGCTGCTCTCTCAGCTGACACTGTGGCAACAGAAGGTCCATGGTGTCACAGCTCTTCCCCTGCAGTTTTTAGCCTGAGACATCATGCAAGCCCAGCTGTTTTGCATGAATAGATGCACTGAACAGACATGAGCAACATTTTTTAGCAGGGCCATGTATGTATTATTTATGATAATACAGGAACATCCAGGAGACGCCAGAGTTTGGAGAAGGGTTCAGACAGGCAATTCCTCTTTTTGGTGCTCTTTGACCTGTTCTTTTTAGAGAGGACAGGCCCTACTTCGGAGAGGGAAAAGCTGAGGAGTTTGCTGTAAGAAGTGAATAAACTCCGGGAATGCTGCTACGGTCCAGAGTCGGACATGCCATTACTCGGTAAAAGATAACACTGTGAGCCATATAAGGGTACCACTGATTCGGTGAGGAAGCACCAAAAAGCAGTGCTAGTAGGAGCCACTGTCAAACGCCCACCTCAGAGAGCCTTCTGGCCGGGAGGAAGGCCTCATCTCTGCTGCCTTTCCTCGACTTCTTTTTATATTAACACTTAAATAATTTTAGTCCTTCAAATGGATAAAGGAGCGTATGCTTCGCCGCGACGACACCGTTTCCCAGAACCAGTACCTTAGACACGTTTCACACAAAAATGTATAAAGAAACTGCAAGCTTGGAGAATAAGAGCGTAATTACGTCGTTATGGGAACGTACCAGGGCGGTGGGGGCAGTTTATAAGTACGCGTAGGTAATTTCGGCGAGCGGGGACTCGGTCTGAGCGCCTTACTCACACGCGGCCAGCCGGCTGCCTGCTCGCCGATTACCGCCGCCTGAGCATGCGCGCGTGCACGAGAGGGAGGGGGAGGGGGAGGGGAAGGGGAGCTGCGTGCGTGGCCCCGCATGCAGTGGTGGAATTGTTAAATACACATTTAATATATCAATTTCTTGCTATGAAAAAAATGTAAATGCGACGGGTTGGCCAATGGGGCGGCCAGGGTTTGGCCTAGGTCCTAGATCTGGGTGTGCTCTACCGATCATGAATACCCAACGATTTACTGTTTTGAAAGTGTGAAAAACTGCACACGAAGTGCAATAATCGGTTGCTTGCATTTAGTATTACTTTACAATAATTACTTAAAGAATAATAATGGATACATTGTGGATACATGTGGAGTTTACAGTTTGTGTGTCTCCCATATTTTGGGTACTCAGATTTCCCAACGCAGCCCCCAGACGTGCACTGCATGGGTGAAATGATCGATGTTTCCAAACTGCAGGTGTGTTCGTGTTTGAGATATAAACAAGACGTAGTGGAAAAAGGTGCCGTGTTTCCCCCTCAGCTGAGCTCACCACCGCCGTATTTAATTAATATATGTTTCATCCCTACTAAACTATGCTACATTTCCAAATGTCGAGTTAAAAGCTGAGTTCTAAAGCCAGATCTCTTTGTGCACAACATGGGCAAGCGCAACATAACCCTTATTAGAGGATTAGCGGTTCACTAACCCTATTAGGCTCTATATTAGGACGTATAAGCGCCCCGGGGAGCAGACTGTATAATTCCCGCAGGGCTGCCGCTCCGGCCGCCTCGCTTGGCCCTTCGCCGCCGCAGGGCCGCTTCGTTCGGGTTGCTTCTGGTTAGTTTCCTTGTCCTTGACTGTGAAAGCGCTCAGAGCTGTATGTAAAACCTTAAGTGACACCTGCCTCCGGAGAGGACACAGATACTGAACTTTATCAGGTACTGTAGGCATGCATGTCCGTGCATGTTTCGTTTTTTCTAAGTGAGGTATAGAGATGGATGCATATTGTAACTGGTGTCATTTTTCACTTTGTGATCATTGTCGGTATTTTAAAAGCTGCAGTTTTCAGTGTGAAATCAAAGCCGACATCGGCTGTGTTGATGTTGTTAAACTTGTTTATATTTACGGTAACTTACTAATTTTACTTAATTATGCTTGAGACCTTGCAGCATTGTGCGGTTTCATTTTTCACTTAATAACAGCCTACATTTTGACAGTTTTCCCATTAACATTCTAGCAAGCACATGTAACTTCTCAAAAATAGCCTAATATATTACGCATAAATTTGATATTTCTACATGAGCAGACACTAACTCTTCTACAAGATTGACTCGTTTAAGGTAAACTACAATCACACGTTTCTTTTTTCCAACAGGCAGGCTTTTTTCTGTTTGCATAGTCATGTCAGCGAAACAATGCGCATTAATGTCTCCGTAATCCGAGTCGTATATCTCAGGCTTCAGAGCCGTTTACTTTTGCTGAGGTCTGAAAAGGACACTTTGTGTGAGGCGGTCGTTTAACGCCGCATCCCGGACGGCTCTGACAACGCAGGAAGCGGCGTGAGTGATGCTCCAGCGCTGTGTGCAGCCGCCCCCCCTGACGGCACAATAACCTCCTTTCGCTCGGCGGCTGCGCTCTGATGCCCGGCGATCGCGGCGGGGCGACGCGCTATAAGCGGAGCGCCGGCGGGTCGGCATCGCTGGGGATGAGGCTGACAGCTTGCTCACTGCAACAGGTAAGACACTGGGTATTCGCTGGCCTTGTGTTCTGGATGCCGATCTGTGCACATTTTCTCTGTTTTAATTTGATTTATGAAAAAATCGGACTTCCCTGACCTTCAGTTTCTGTGAATGTGAGGTGTAAATTAAAAATAGAAGCTTGCTAAAGTTAATCGGATAATTTCTTTGTTTCCGCTAATATAGTAGGTGGTAAACTGTGACCTTTTATACAGTTCTCATCAGGATTTTGCGTGGTTTAGTGATTTCTGACAAAGCACAATCTAACTGTAGGCTACTGTTATTGTCATCGTGGAATGTGCAGCTGGCAGTCACACTAAGGAATTCACCCATCATTTTGTATTCTGAACGTATTTCAGAGTTCCTAAACGGAGCGTGTGTGCTGTGTAAAACCACAGAGCTTGGCCTGTGAATAAAGCATTGATCTAAAAGGACACTGGGTGCACTGTGGCCCCAGAAAGAGAGATGAGGTTAGCAGATGGCATAGTTTAAAAAATCCAAATGTTAATAAAACAATCATTTAAGGATCAAAAGAATGGCTATGGCAGTATGTATCTCAAGGTTACCGGACAAAGATTATAATACTTATATTACAGTACCAGGCAGGAATGTGTATATTAGTTAAGGAATTAAACACATAGATGAAAAGTTCAGCTGTCATTGAACGGGCTGTTCCCATAGTCCTATAAAGTATAAAGTTTATTGGGGAAAAATACTGCCCAGATGGCTGGACCACTGAGACATACTGTTATACAGTTTCCATAAAGTGGATTTAACAACAGATTTAATTGCAAGATATATGTATCAAATCCAGCTCTGAATCAGAAATTCAGTTCTCATTCACAGCATCAGAGAAAATGCTCCTGTTTTTGTCATTTTTTTAAATATAAACCGGATAGCAGAGTGCACTCTCTTTTTTGAAGCTGCACAATGACAGATGGGTTTGCTTTGTCCCGCGGGCCCCCGTCACATCTCTGCTGAGCAAGCTGGTGCCAGCAGCACCACAAACAATGTCACAGAGCAGCCTCTCTGCCTCCTGTTCTGCCAGCTGATCTCACGTGTCAGAAACATCGCCACATCTGCCGGAGCCTGTCGAGTTTTGCGGCGCTGTTTGGTTCTCCTGCTTCAGATAGACTCGATATGTCATTTTGCTTGCTGCTTAGGTTTGATTGAAGAAATATGAAAGTTTGGCATTTAGCTTGTCTGCTGTAGTGCTGAGATGCCTGCTGTATAAGGAACACCAGCTGCTCTGCATCAGCACCATCCGATGTCTGTCCCTGAGAGGAAGGCTTTAGCACTATGTGCATCTCTTAAGGTTTAGTTTACATTTACATTTACAGCATTTGGCAGACGCCCTTAGCCAGAGTGACTTAAGTGCTTAAAGACTCCATTAGTGAATACTTTCTGATACTCGTTCAACAAAACGCAGAATACGAAGAATACCATCTGTCTAGGACTCTGTTGGGGAAATACAGGTTATTGTTTTTAGTTTTTAAAAGAGTGTAGTATAGAAGTGCTAAGTACGTCTGAAAGTTCCCGGCTGAGGCATACAGGGTTGTGTCTCCTCAGCAAAGTAAAATCATAAAGTGACTGTGACTGACAAAGTCATAGCTGAGGGAAGACAGTCCGCTAAAAAAGCGTAATAGGTAAACTAGAACAATTTTACTATCACTTCCACTGATCCTAATTATACATATTATAACATAAAAGTATTATTGAAATCCCAAGAACTGGGATTTAGACCACTGAGCATACAGATATGGACTATTAAACATATGTGTCCCATTATACCCTTTGTCCCGCTTAACTAATATTCACCCTACAGCAGGAGTCTCCACCTCTGGTCCTGGAGAGCTACTGTCTAGTACAGGGGTGGGCAATCTTATCTGCAAAGGGCCAGTGTGTCTGCAATTTTTTGGGATAACCTTTAGGTCAGCTGTACAAACCCAGGTGTGAGGACTCGTCTGCCAATCAGTCCTCTAATTAGTAACCTAATTAGGGAGTTGCAGTGAAAACCTGCACACACAGCGGCCCTTTCTGGATAAGATTGCCCACCCCTGGTCTAGTAGGTTTTCCATCCGACCTGGCATCTGATGAGCGACACATGTTCTCAGGTAAATGCCAGGAGCAGGTGTGGCTCATCAGAAGACAGATAAGATACTAACCTACTGGTTAGTAACTCTCGAGGACTGGAGTTGAAGACCCCTGCCCTATAGTATACCACAGTATTTTGGGAGCCCCACCCACTTGGAAAATTGTATCATGAAGAATTCATACCGGACATCAAAATACCACAATATACACCGCTGCATAATGTCTTGATGGTATGAAAAATTAGATACTGCCCGAGTTCTCTTGTGATCTTGGGAATATTCCCTTCTTTCCACAGGCAGCCTTGGATACCGACATGGAGACTGTCAGAACCCTGAGGCTGTGAAACGTGATCAAACAGCAGGTTAACTGCTGGAACAGAGACCCCTTGACTGACAGGACTGATTGGCCAGACAGTGGAATTTAGATGACTGCTGGGAATTTATTTTAAAGTAAAGGACCTGAGAATTGCCAGTCAAATGTGAATTGTCATATTTACTGTTTTTTAAAGGTCATTTAAGGACTATTTACATGGTTTCTTTGGCTATACTATACTATTTCATTATTTTATATGCCCGTTTACCTGATGCCCTAGCTATGAGCACTTCTTGAACACATTTACACATCTGGACCTTTCTGAAGACTTTGGGAACTTTCTGCAAAGATGGCCCTCATGGCACTCCAGCTGCTGGGTTTCCTGCTCGGCCTGCTGGGGTTGTTTGGAACTGTCATCGCCATGGTGATGCCCCAGTGGCGGTGCGCAGACTACGTGGGCACCAACATCATCACGGCCATGGCTTACATGAAGGGGCTGTGGATGGAGTGCGTATGGAACAGTGCGGGCGTCTACCAATGCGAGACCCATCGCTCCTCGCTGGGTCTGCCAAAGGATCTGCAGGCGGCCAGGGGCCTCATGGTGCTGTCTTGCCTGAGCTCCATCCTGGCCACCACCCTCGCCGCCATGGGCATGGAGTGCACACGCTGTGTCCAACGCGCCCCAGCCAAGCGAGCCCTGGCCATGGCGGGGGCTAGCTGCTTCGCCATCGCCGGCCTGCTCTGCCTGGTGACCGTATCCTGGACCACTAGCGAGGTTATGCAGAACTTGTCCAACCCCCTCCTGCCTGATGCCTTGAAGTTTGAGGTGGGACAGGCTGTCTATGTGGGGTTCGTCTCCGCCAGCCTCAGTCTCAGCGGCGGGGCAGTGCTCTGCCTCTTCTGTGGTGACTCTAAGAAGCACATCATGCAATCCCACAATGCCTTTCAGACTTTTGAGTGCCATCCCCCTGCAGCGTGGAATCATGCCCTGTCTCATTACTCAACATCTAGCAGTGGCTACAGGCTCAGTGATTATGTGTGAGCAGCTGGGGGGGGGGGCATTATCATAAAGTTGTAAAGACCCAGAAAGGTGGACATCCCTGTTTTGTCAATGCTTTGTTAATGGTTGGTCAATGTCAAGGTTGTCAAGCTTGAGACTTGGGGCCAAATACAGACTGACGCTAAAGTTTATGATGACTGTACACAGAAAAAAGGGGAAATGTTGGAGCTAAGATTTGTCGAGTTGTAGAATACATTGTGGAAACACAGTAGCTGACATTTTCTGTACTGGCTGAGGTCAATTCATCCAAAAAACAAAGGAAAATAGAGATTGTAGTGCACACCACCTGTAGAGGGCACCATACAGGCAAGTCTCAGAACCTGGGGGCTGCAAGGCAGAGAAAACCCAGTATTCTGTGTGTGGAAAGTGCAGGGTGCTCCTGACTGAATCCTCCTGATGCAGACTTCTTAAAAATCAAGCTTTCACAAACCATAGCTTAAAGAAGAGGGTATTACATGTGCTAGCGTTTGATGCAAACCATTAATTATAACTCTGCTGATCTGCAACACGTGCCCCCGGCTCTGACGGGCAGCTTGGGTCTTCAGACACTGGCCAGCTGTCTGTTTAATCTCTGGCTTCCTGCCAGTCACTGAGAAATGTTACAACATGGCAGCCATCTGTTAATTCCTGCAGACTGATTTTACGAAATGAGGAAAGCCATGTTACTTTATGATAAATAAGGTGGGGAAATGCATAAGCAGCCATAGTAATCGAAAGCAAAATGGATAATATGATTTGTGGTTTGTAAATAAATTACAGGTTTATATTTAATACAAGTTTAATTCAAGCATTGTCTTTGGCCCCCAAATAAACTGAGCTTAACATCCACCTCTCCGTTAACTTCCTATTGAAACTTAGTGAACTAATGCTGTCTTTGTAAAATGATGTCTTCTGAACATTTCTCTGTAATGCATTTCCCTTGTCTTGCTGTGTTTTCTTGTTTTAGCTAAACAGGAATACAACCCCTGGCAAAAAGTATGGAATCACTGCTCTTGGAGGATGTTCGGTCAGTTGTTTTACTTTGTAGTCCAAAAAAAAACAAATCACAGATATGACACAAAACTATTGTACCTAACAGCTGAACATTCTGGCTTTGTAAAACATACAGTGGTGGCCAAAATTATTAGAAAATATTGACTTTTTTGTCTCCAAAACATGACTTTATTTCATAATGTTCATGAAATATGCAGATGGTTGTGCACAACAAATATCAGATGAAGTGAGACCTACTGTTTTTATC
>JAODKM010000001.1:35551174-35562727 GCA_026780845.1 Petrocephalus sullivani
TTAAATGCTCCTTGAGATTTAAACAATAAACTTTATTCGATGATATTTTCCTCATTTCGGAATCACCGTAGACAAAGCAGGCTTAGATGCATTTTATTAAACGGAGGATTTATGAATTATTGAAGTGTCTTCTTAATAAAATGCATTTTGGCGATTTTGAGTTACCAGTCTTGTTCCGTCCTGCTTATGCTTATAAAGCATAATTCAAGAGACAAACGCGCATTTTATGTAGAGGTGTAACATAAAAGTCAAGGAGTCATTCTGTCGAAACAATTTATAAGTGAATCTTTTTCCCTTTCTTTTATTCAGCAACATGGGTCGGCGGAGGCTACATAAACGGAACCGCCGAATATGTGTACCTGCCGGGCTACGGGCTGGCTTGGGCGCAAGCGCCTTTCGGATACGCGCTCAGTCTGGTTGTAGGTGCGCACTGATAAATCCCATCCCTGTGCAGCCGATTGTCTCTCCTTCCTAATCGTGCAGCTGTGGCAGGCACAGTCTTTCTTTATAAATTTAGATAGCTCCACGTTTTTGAGGTTGATGACTAAAAGCACGGCTCTGTTTGTTGTGTTGTAATAATACTAGTATTTAATTTTGCATATTGAAGCACGTGCAATATATACTGAAGCATTTGAAAAACCTTTAATGTGTCAGTTGCATGCAATGCTCTGAAGCCTCAGGCGATATAGAACTGGAAACTGACATTTGATTGTGAAATGTTACTGCAGTACAGTCAGTAGTATATTGTGGAAGGGGTGGCATTATAACATAGTGTTACAGCAGAGGGAGGCGTCTGCTTTAGCCTGGGGATTCATGCTGTACATCCTCGACCTTTAGGTGGCCTGTTCTTCGCCAAGCCCATGCGCTCCAAGGGCTACGTGACCATGCTTGACCCTTTCCAGCAGCTGTATGGGAAAAGGATGGGGGGTCTTCTCTTTATCCCCGCGCTGATGGGCGAGATCTTCTGGTCAGCAGCCATTCTCTCAGCGCTGGGTATGCAGACAGTCATCTTGGTGTCAGTGCTCACAAAAGTCAAGCATGCACTTTGTCACGTTCGACTTGAGCCACTGCGGAGGCGGGATAACCGATTTGCTGTCTTTCCTGACATGACAGGGGCCACCCTGAGCGTCATTGTGGATATCAACATCAACATGTCTGTAGTCATCTCAGCCCTCATCGCCATTTTCTACACGCTTGTGGGAGGGCTATACTCGGTGGCTTACACTGATGTGGTTCAGCTCTTCTGCATCTTTCTTGGCTTGGTGAGTCTCTGCCTACATTCTTCTTCAAGAACTAGAGGGTTTTTAGAAAGCCAGCATACACAGACTGGTCATTTTGAACCTGCTAAAACATGACTATAAGCACTTTAGTAGTGCCTTGCTAGATGTCTAACTTCACTTGACATCTTTTCTACTGATTACTCATGGATACACTAGCAATACAATACATCATGTAAGACCAGTTCATAATAGCTTGGCGTGTACAATCATAATATGGCTTAGGAGACCCACGAATAATAATAATATATTATTATAATATGGCTTAGGATTCCTGACCTTTTGGTCAGGAATCACTCACTGGGTCTGCTGAGCTGACTATGGTTAGCTCAGCAGCTGGGGAAATTGCAGCCTTGCACACACAGCAGTAGCGTCTTTGTGACAAATCACCAATTAGCGCCGTCGCACGCTAACCAGCTCACGCTCTGCCTCGCCTCCCCTTGCAGTGGGTCAGCGTGCCGTTCGCACTGTCGAACCCGGCAGTGTCCGACATCACGGTCACAGCAGTCAAGCAGGTCTACCAGAAGCCCTGGGTGGGAAGCATAAAGTCCTCCGACACGTGGATGTGGCTGGACAACTTCTTCCTGCTGGTAAATTCAGCCCTGAAATGCTCTAGCTAATGCTCAGAGTTACTCTGAGTAGCTGGATTATTCAGCTGTAGGGCGAATCTCAATATGCTGCCGTATGATATTAAACACAGTTAAAATAACAGTAATTTGTCTGCTTTATGAATTAGTAATGAGACCGAGTGACTTTTTAGAAATTATTTGAATTAATCAAAAGCTAATTTCTTGGCATTACTTAAAAACTATAAAAAGATTCTTAGGATTATTTTATGTGTTAGCTGTAAGCCACTAAGAGCCAGCTTTCAGTATAGCTGCAGTATTACTGCTATATCTGTTACCTAACAATAATTTTGTACTGAATGTGATGTGTGGCTGTTACTTTGTTTCCGCTGCCTTTCTGGTGTCTGTATTTACAATGGCGTTTTTGTTTCTAGATGTTGGGGGGGATTCCCTGGCAGGTGTATTTTCAACGGGTTCTTTCTGCCTCTTCAGCTACCTACGCCCAAGTCCTCTCCTTCCTGGCTGCCTTCGGCTGCTTGGTCATGGCCGTGCCTTCTGTCCTCATAGGAGCCATAGGGGCTTCCACAGGTAACCGCGCAGCCGGCACCCTCAGCGGGACCAGCGCCTGGCACCAGCGACAGATCGTTACGGTGACAGATCCGATATCTGCACCATTCCGTAAAGCGCTCGGGCGAAATAACGGACACGTGCACAGTAGTAAAATGCAAAAAAGCTTTACCTATAAACTTAAGTAAAATACACTTTACAAAAACGTATTAAAATAAAAAAGCATTCAAAATCTTTTTGCACGGTCGAAGAACTGTTTCATTCCACGCTCCTGAACTCCTTCCTAACAACGTCCTCCTTCCAAAGCAAAACTACAGGTGACCACGGCTCCTTACACACCAGCAGGGTCAGAGACCACAACTATCAGCACAGGTTTAGTCCTTTTTATTTACACAGCATTGTTAACAGAAGTAGAAACTATTACAACTTCAACTACATATTCAATGATAAGCATATAAAGAATAAGACAAATATTAAACTTTATGTGATAAATAACATATGAAATGAAAACATTACCTATGGCTCAAACACGACTTTATGTCACTGCTCTCTGAAAGGGCATGCAGGCCCCCTCCTGTCAGTGTCCTCCTCTTTACAGAGGGGCCGGTTGGTGGCATTCATTGTAAGGCTTCAGCAAAAGGACACACCGAGTTTCAGCATGGTCTCTGTCACACAGGAGATTTAACTGTGTATGTTGTACTTCTGGGTGGCATGGTGGTACAGTGATTAGCACTGTTACCTCGGCAGGTTCCATGTGTGTTGAGTTAGCATATTCTCCCTGGGTTGTCGTGGGATTTTCCGCACCATTTGAAAAACATATTGAGGTTAATTGGAACTGCCAAATTGCCCATAGGTGTGAGTGTGCCCGGCAATGGGCCGGCCCCCTGTCCTGGGTTGTTTCCCCGCCTTATGCCTGTAGCTTCCAGGATAGGCTCTGAACCCCTGCAATCTGGAAGGATAAGTGATTTCAGAAAATGGTTGTTGTAGAGCCTTCTATCTTATGACGAGTCGTACATCTCATGCTTGCTAGTTCTCAAGCAACTGGAGTGCCACATCATCATTTTGAATCCACGATCCACACACACCTCAGATGGCCCCAGAAGTTCCTCCCAACCTCCTGCCCTTGTCGTTTGCACCCAGGATGGATTTCGTCTGCCGTTAGATCTTAAAAACACTTCAGACACGAGCAAGTCAATTACAACAGATGGCTCCTGTCATCTATTATTGAGGGGTATCTATTTGATGGCATGAAATCCGTAAATATTACATCTGAATGACATTAATTAACTGTCTTGCTCTCCAGCATTTCCATAAAAGATACAGAAACGGCAGGTTGAAAAAACACTTCATGGATGACTATAAAATAACAAAACATGCTTTGGTGTAAAACCCACACGCCATGTTCCTAGAATTTGGGAAAGGACAGCTTAAAGTTTTAAAAAGCTGGTATAACATTAGCCAAGTGGCTGTGAGCTGAATTTGATCAGATCGCCAGTCACTGAGAAGATGTGGTTAACAGACAGTGATTTGAGACCATTTGTGTAAAAAGAAATGATTTGCAACATGACCTTAGAGCAAGGTATCTCTTCAGTGGCTCATTGGGGAGTGCTCACTTAGGAAAGAATTGGTTTTATGAAGGACACATTCATCTAACCCACTGGCAAGGTACCACCTAGTATTGTCACACATGCATGAAGACTGTATGGTAGCTAACTCAGGAACTGGCCCACCCCTCATTTATTTACAGTAACTACATCATTCTGTCTCACTACTGTAACGTGGTTTTTGTGCAGTTTAATGTAACTGTGTACTGAAGATGGACAGAGATGACAAATTTAATGCTGAATGTCTCATTGCTGTGGCTTAAATACCTCCACTATGTTTTTTCACAGACTGGAACATGACCACCTATGGTGTCATGCCGCCCATGGAGAAGGACGAGTCAGACATGATCTTGCCCATCGTACTCCAGCACCTGTGCCCACCCTACATTTCCTTTTTTGGCCTGGGTGCGGTATCGGCTGCAGTGATGTCATCAGCTGACTCATCCATCCTCTCTGCCAGTTCAATGTTTGCACGAAACATCTACCAGCAGGCCTTCCGCCAGTCGGTAAGAGGCTCTTAATGTGTGTGTGTGTGTGTGTGTGTGTGTGTTTTGGTTCAAAGCTTTTTGGTGCAGCTAGTTACCCTTCAGTCAAATCTCTCCAGGATACTTGCTCTAAGTTAAGTTGTTTTGGAGGAAAAAGGCAAATATATAACTGCCTAATGTGCGCCCTGTACACTCTACTTCAATCATGTCTCACATTATGAAGCAGTTTTTAATGTAAGGAGGTGTCCTCCACCCTTGGGTCTCCACCACTGAATACAGCCTGCTACCCATTAGCAACATCTGAGCCAACATGCGTCATTATAATGTGTCAGACTCAATTATTAACCACCGCCAGGGACTTTTCTAGGGTCTGGAAAATGTTATGTTTTTATTAATTTGCCCTTGTGGTCTCATTTGCCAGTATTACTACTTAGGGGACAATATTGCTAAACACTGCTATTGATGAATTTACACTATTGGCTGGTACAGTAAAACCCAACAAGAATGGATTAATTGCCCAAAGAAACTGCTTTAATAGAACTGGGAACTCTGTAAATTTGTGGGAAACGCTTCCCGCACTGGTGACACATTAAAGAGTCTTCAAATGTGCCTGAGTGTTGATGGCTCTTTCACAGGCATCGGACCGCGAGATCGTGTGGGTGATGAGGGTCACCATCTTCGTGTTTGGTGCGCTGGCCACGGCGATGGCCCTGCTGACGGGCACGGTGTATGGCCTGTGGTATCTGAGCTCCGACCTGGTCTACGTCATCATCTTCCCCCAGCTGATCAGCGTGCTATTCGTCAAGGGCACCAACACCTACGGCTCCGTGGCCGGCTACGTCTTCGGCCTGGTGCTGCGCGTGGGAGGTGGGGAGCCCTACCTCAAGCTGCCTCCGTTCATCTACTTCCCCGGTTGGCACCTGGAGGAGAAGGTGCACCACCTCACAAGGGAGGTCGAGTACGTGATCGTGCAGCAGTTCCCCTTCAAAACTGTGTCCATGCTGGCGTCCTTCCTGGCAAACGTGGCGTTCTCCTACTTGATGAAATACCTCTTTGAGAGCGGCACGCTGTCCCCGAAGTACGACTTCCTGGATGCCGTCCTTTCCAGGCACAGCCGGGAGATCATGGACAAGACCACGCTGATGAACAGCGATAACATCACGCTGTCGGAGCTGGCCCCGGTGAAACCACGGCTAAGCACCACGCTGGCGGGAACGTTCACCAATAAGGAGATGCTGAGCGAAGGGGATACGAGTCCCGATACCTCTAATAACGAGATCGACTAGAGCCCCCCCCCCATCTTGGATAAAGACACAATCAGACCCTCGTGCTCAGTATCAGCCAAGTTTTTTAATTCAGTGAAATGTGCCACTCCACTCAGTTTCTCATCTGCTTCAGTTGCTGCTAAGACATGTTTTAAAAGAAAAATAAAAAAAGCTTGATCATAAGGAGGACAAAGTGAGAGAAGGCCTGCGGAATTCACCATGAAGCAGTGCGAAGACTCATGGCGAGGTGGTGAATTACGTGCAGTAATTAGCCGTGCAGTGGGTATGTATGGGACTCTCTCAAATCTTTTGGCATTACAGATGCAGATACAAATGCGCTTAGGACAGAGCAAACTGCCAAAGCCATAACGTTTATTAGTGGTGAAGCCCATAGAAGCTATTTTGACATCTCATAGAAGAATATTTATTTTTAAAGAAGTTTGCAAATGTTCACGCAAGCAGACGTGTATGGGTATGTTCTAACAGTAGTAGATTATCTTCCTTAGAGCTGAAATGCCAGTCCTGTGCTTTTAGCCATTTGTGGTGTCTGAATAAACGTGTGAACAGTACCAAATTACTCCAGCTGGCATAACATAGAAGTCAGTAAACAAGAAAGATACACAGTACTTGTAAAAATAAAAACCCAAAGCTTGGTAAAGGTAATATATCATTGTTATTAAAGATGTAGAAGACATACAGTATATGTGAACCAAGCCTTTTACCATGAAAAGATGGACACCATCTGTCCTTCCTGTAAACTGCACTTTTGTTAAAGGTGATGTGACTGTATTTCTTGTGCTGTACTTGTCCTGCTGAATTTCGACAGTGGGAGTCTCCAGCTTGTCAGGACCTTCGGCTTGTCGCTTCTAAACATGATCAAGTGTGTGGCCATTATTGCGGAGACAACAGGGCGTGTTAGTCAGACCTGAATAAAAGGGATATATCAGGAAAAGATGCTTAAACTGGTTATGGGATCATCTTTCAGTCAACACACGTGTGTTTTCTTATTGTCAAATATATCAGTGTAGTGTGCTCCATATCAGTATATTGTATATTTAAAAATGCATTAATCGCCTTATTCGTCTGGGGACTCAGTCTGATCCTATGCAATGTACTGGTGGAGAGTATTATGAAGTCTTGTTGAATGTGAATGTACAGTCTGCTAAGGGTTAAATAGAATCAAATACAAAACGTTTACGTAGTGTTTCACTCTAAATCTATAAAGTGACCAGGAATTACTGTGTGACGCACTAGTCAAATACTTGTGACTTTTTTGTTTTATTATACATGTTTAAAGAATAATATATATGTATTCAATAATGCAATAGAATTTTAAAATGTACCTGTATAAACGGCTTTTCAGTTTAGTGGGGAATCACCACTTACATCTCTATTTATGGAGTGTCCGTACAAATTATTGTGATCAAAATGTAAGTTAAATTGAATAAATTATATTATTATATTATCATGCCTGGTGTTCTGTTTCATCCTTGAGTAGAATCTGTATCCATTCTACAGGTGCCATGTATAAGCAGTACACAGTGTACAGTTGAGACGGTTAAAGTCCACAACACTTGTTCCGTAGAACAATCCTTTATTGAAGAGGGAACCGTCCACAAACATCTGGCTGATGATATGAGGAGAGCTCTGTTGACCATGCATGGACATTCCTGCCCATGGTTTCTTATCTCATGAAGTTTCAGAGGCTTCCTGTAATTTCGGATTTGCATGTAGGCGGTTTGCAGAATGACATATTTTTGTATGTGACTGATAAATCTCCAGACAACTGCGCATGAGACTCCCCGGACAGTCTGACATGGTCCTTTCCGCAGGAAAGAGGATGACGTCCATCTCATCTGTTCCTTTATGACCCTATAGATGTGGCTTTCCACATATTAAATCCCACAGCTGCTCCTGATTGATGTTGCCCTGTGGAATGCCGAGGGGAGATAAAACACCCCCTCGGTGTGGCAGAAGAGCGGCCTGCCGGGGCTGCGAGCCAAAGCAGCCAACTTCCAGCTCAGCACAGAATTCTAAAACGTAGGCGCTACAAAATAGCACAACTTCATCTGGTTCTGGATTGCACGAGACGGATGGACAGAAGCAAAGGATAGAGCAGCTACAAAGGGGCTCCCTGAGACGGGCAGGGCCGGGCGGCCCGGCCTCCATCAGGATCAGCGAGAACGCTCCTGGGTGCTTCCACACAAACTAAGTCGCCATATTCTGTGTCATGCTAATTAATGTTTGTCCCACAGCATTAATGGTTGTGCAAATGTTTGTCCATGAAGGATTTTACAACCTCATAAAACAGCTGTACTAATCTCGTTTATAAAAGGTATGGAATGAGTTGATTTAGTGCAGTGGCATTTGCTGTATGAAATGTTTGTATTAAATATATACTTTTTGATTATAAATATTTTTCCTCTTTCTCAGTCTCCCATGTCATATGATACTGGTGGGTGCTCACTGGAATATTTCGACTGAAGAAGTAGATGTTCTTTCAGGAAGGTTTTTTTTTTTTACTCTTTGTGTAATAATGCAGAGACTCGCCGGAGGCCTGCCATACCAATTTGTGATTTCAGTATGAGTAAGAGGCCCTCCTGTGTTCATCCCAAAGATCCCTGTGGCACTTCATGCAACTGTGAATTCTCTCTAAACCTGTGGAGACACATAACGGGGGAATCCCTTCAAGGCCTGTGGTGCCGACAATGTAATTAAATCTGGGAACGTAACAGACATTGAACGCTGGTGTCGGTGAGGGTTTGGAAGCAGAGGAGCGAGTTGCCAGTTTGTTTGGACGATTTTATATCAAATCGGTGATGTAGTGCATGATCTGCAAGGTATGGCAGAATAAAACTGGCAAGTTTTGCAGAAGGAAAGCTTTCTGTCTTTTTTCCATTGCCAGCCTCAAACAGTTATAGAAATCGACAGAATACACGAACACCTCCCTAAACACTTACCAAAAGCTCCCACATCACCCCACAGACCTATACAGAAAGCGTAACATCCTGGTCTTTTGCTCCCTCCGTAAGACTGGGAGTCACATCAGACAACGGCATCGGGGCAGAGGGAGCTCCGTCACAAAGGCGAGAACGGTTTGCTCGGCCCTAACCCAGGCGCTGTGTGTGTCTCTGGGGTTTCTGGAGCGTACACACAATCGTGGTTTGGGCCTCAAACCTGCCAAAGGGGCTCTTAAGAAACGGCGGGCTTCCAAAGGCACAAAGCCAGGGAGTAAGAGGTGCGGTCGGTCGGACTAACAGCAGCACTCCTTTGTCTTCCCCTTCATTACTGATGAAGCACTAAAAATAAGCCCAGTGTCATTCATATTACTCTGAGTGCTCTCTTTCCGGGGGGCGGGGGAGGGTCCTGACTCCTAACACGGTTAATTAAGAAAGGGATCCGGCGCGGTGATGT
The DNA here is from genome assembly GCA_026780845.1 of Petrocephalus sullivani. Taxonomy (NCBI): domain Eukaryota; kingdom Metazoa; phylum Chordata; class Actinopteri; order Osteoglossiformes; family Mormyridae; genus Petrocephalus; species Petrocephalus sullivani. Next base: position 35,560,353 of record JAODKM010000001.1, read on the forward strand.
ACAGGCAGTGCCCGTCCAGGGGCTGTCCGCTGTGTCCTCTGTGTGCCGCAGAGTAATTCCACTAATGCACACAGCAGCGTCACTGCTGACTATTATGGAAGCATATTGAAGCTTCACAGGCTTAAAAACTTGTCTAGCATTTTAATGCATTCCCTTTGTTAATATACAATAGTTATGGACACAGGACAATGGACCGGTAGGCAGTGACCAGGAGAGTCCAATCCTATTAAAGCAGTGTCTTTGGGCGATTATTTCATCTCTTGCTGCATGAAATGGTAGTGTATCTGCGGGTCTGGTTATAATTGCCTAAGTTTAAGCTTAACTTACTCTCTTCCAGTGTTTATGCTGGGTTGGGTCCAAAAATTTTTATCCAAAGATCCAAAAGAAAGCTTAAGACAAGTTGCTCAAGCGCAGGTGAGGCGTCTCTTGCTTTCCATGCTGCTGCTGCTGCAGCTTGCCCCTCCCCCGTATAGAGGCTTAACCGGACGCTGTGCTTTCCTAGCTCCCCCCAGGCGTAGTCGGGGAGTTTATTAACAGGAGTGCTCACCGACAGGCCATTAATAACACCACGATTTATTTCGCTCAGGGTTGCGGGCCAGTAAAACATGATCCGAGGTTTTTTGCCGCTTTCCCTCCTGCTGAAAAACACGTTTTCTCTTTCATAAGTATGTTTATGCGTAAATGTATGTCAAGCCAAACGTAGAATAGTCAGTGTATTTTTCCACAGGTTTTAACATCATAAATAACCTGTAGCCTTTAAGAGGAAGTCTATCGGCTTTACTGCGTCCATGAAACCTACCCAATGTTACCGAAAACACCCGAGTCTGTGACAGAGACCAAAGGCTACATCGTCAGCTAAGTGTTAGAACTTTCCGTCCAATTACCCTGCAAGCGCAAGCTAAGCTCCCGCAGATCAATCTCCGTCCCTGCGCAGCAGTGCGCTCGGTAACCCGCTCCGGAGAGATGCGACGCGCCTGATCAATCTCCACTCGCCCGTAATTTGATTCACAAGCGGGACAGCACTCCCTCGCCCGCTTCCCGGCCCCGAAATAGCGGTGGCGACAGCCTGCCGATTTATTAGCAGCCATACGTCCCGGGCTGTCAGAGTAAACCATCCTTACCAGTCTGTTTTCTCAGCGCGACGCGGTACAGCCCCCCCGCACATCCATGCAGGCAACAGCGACAACGTCCAGCACATAGTAGTAACACACTGCAAAAAAGCAATATAAACATAAATGCATTATTTAGTGTGATTTAAATATGGCCAGTCTATCTTATGAATATGAACGTCTAAATTGTTACAGATTCTGCTGCCATTGCCATATGGACAGAGTTAAGCAGACTTCTTCTGAGTTAGTCTGAAACATTAATAAAGAAGACAATAACAAGTGGTATGACATGTCCGATTGAACCCCTTCTAACATGGAGAATCTTTCTGTTTTATTCCAGGATTGTCAATAAATGGCACTGCTGCATGGTAAAAATCCCACCCCCAAGATATCATCCTAGCTGACAGAACCTGACAAAATACATGCAATCTTATCAACTCACAAGAACCTTTGGGTATTATTGGGCGCGTCAATGCAGATGGCCTGTTCTAAAGCTAACATATCGTGAATCAGTCAGTGAGACATCAATGTGCAATTTAGGTAATTGGTCAAATGTCACCGGAGAATGCAGAGTGGGTCACACTGGAATCTATTTGCACAAGGATATAGGATTGTCATAAAAAAAAAAACAGCAAAAGATTCCCGGACGTAGCATTGATTCAGTTAAAGCTGGTGTAATTAGACGTAATTAGAGATAAAACTACAGGGTATATGCACTTCAGTGCACCAAAGCGCAAACTATTTTAATAAATATAAGGGGGTTTATAGCTGAGCCTGGGCGCCATTGTGTGTGCCACTTACAACTAACCTCATAACACGGTTTGAAAGAGTGTTACACTATTTACACTCTGCTGACACCTACTAGGTACATACAATAATTTACAGGCACTTAGAGTTTCATTGGAAAAATAAAAGTTAGCTTAACTTGATTTGCTTGCACCTTACAGAACAGTATAAATATCTGTATCTCGATTATGAGGGAATAGCAGTAATGGTAGTAGTTGTTGCATTGTTTTTGTGATATCCAGCCCTAATTAGTAAATCAGGTAATTGAGCCTGGCCTGGGCTGGTGGCTGTTAGGGTGTACTCACACTTAGCCTAGTTGCAGCGCACGATTACCCCCCCCCCCCACACCCACCCCCACACCCCCCCCCACCCACCCCCCCCCCCCCCCCCCCCCACCCCCACCCCCACCCACACACCCCCCCGCCTGCACCCCCACCCCCACGCACACCCACACCCACACCCACACCCACACCCACACAC
>JAODKM010000001.1:35567859-35582667 GCA_026780845.1 Petrocephalus sullivani
GGGAGGGGGGTTGGGGGTGGGGGCCGGGCTGGCAGCGTGACGGGTGAGACATGTTGCACTGAGCGGGCCTGAGATGCAGCTATTCCACCATTTACAATCGGTCTGGAAGAGGCATGAATGCTGCTACAGAGTCACGCACATCCGATTATCCATCCACTTCCTGCGCTGATCTAGTGCAGGGAGAGTTCAGAGCCCCTCCCAGATGGCACAGGACACCCCAAATTAGGACCCGAAGGAGAAGAATAAGCCATTTTGCACCCATAGTGCAATATAGACACAAAACAACCAAACGATGAGATTTTCTTCTTAACCTTATTGCTTTTACTCTTGGCTACGTAGCCCTGAATAAAGTAACCCTGCAGCAAAGTAAACACCTTACAAAACATATACAGAACTGTTTGTCTCCAGCAAGAAATTAATAATATACTGCATGTCCAGACGAATGACTGAGCAGTGTGTGCGGGTGGCTGACCGGCTGCTTCCTGTCTGCGACTGGAGTTTATGCAATGGGGCACGGCTCCAGTCTCCACTCTGCTTTGCCCATCAGTCTAGCTAACAAGCTGCTGTCAGTGTCCCCTCACCGAGTCCTATGCAAGCCTTGCAGAGAGTCACTTTAAAACTGACACACAGCAGAATCTGGCGGGGCAGCACTTCTTCAGTGACCAGGGGGGCTTTGATACATAGCAAGCCACCCCTCCCCATGTGTTTCGTCCCCCACAAATCAGGGGAGGAGCTTGGCTTGACAGCTTGGAACGGCCCCCTTCCTGTCAGCCCAGGGACTGAGCTGACCCAGCTGGGCCATCCAGCCACGGGAGCCTGTCAATATCCACCCCACTGTCACAACAGAGGGCGAGGAGCCTAGCCCCAGAATTTACATGGAGGCTGAGCTGCTTTGAAAATGTTCCTTGGTTGATTTTGTCCAAATTGCTCTATATACGAATGACATTAGAATGTATCTCTCATACAATTAATCTTTATTCCATGCCTGTAAATCACTTACCGTCTCTTCAGAATGGTGGCCCTAGCCGGGCATTATTGAATCAAAGCAAGGCATTTTCTCAGTGGGGCAGGGAATCCTATTTGTGGTTGGAGCGGTAATCGATTGTGGGGACTGACAGAAGAGCTCAGCTGTTCCAGCTCAGCAGCTGATTTAACTTCTCGTGGTGCCCAGGCTGCAGATGCTCGCAAAATGCTCATTAAGGCAAACACCTATAAATAATGCCTTATGAGACTGTGGCGAATGAGCCAGGAACATCCTGAAAAAGGGGAAAGATGCCCTCGTGCGTCAGTGTCAGGCCAGCTAGCAGATAGCCAAAATGATACCAAGAAAGATCTGATGTTTCAGTGTCCTGAAAACTACAGTAAGGTGCTATTTGCTGAATAAATGCCTCATAAATATTTATAGAGATTTTTAGTGCTATCAGGAAACTGCAAGACCCTTAACTGCCCTCATAGTTAATGAAAATCCTGGTCTTTGTGGACTGCACACAAAACGTGATGCACTATTCAGTCTTTTTGATTTGCTCATGAAATGCAGGGTATTTCTGACATTCAGCATCTGAGTGCAGCTGACAGGGGTGATGGATGTGGGAGATATCACTCCTCTTCAAGGCAACGAGATACAACGATGCTGCCAGGAGCTGGATCTCTGGTTAACTGATTCTCTCGATCTGTTTGGCCCTCAGGTCTGTCTCCTTATATGCCCTCAGGTCTGTCTCCTTATATGCCTCACGGCTGCTCCGTGGATCTGACTGTCAGCACATTTCCCAGCAACCTCCGAATGTGGACAGGGTATGAATTTCTCAGAGGCAGCTGGGGTCAAACACATGTGACACTGCAAGGGACAGTGGCCCAGAACTGGTCAATTCATTACACCAAAAGGATTTATTAGTCCCTTAACAAGAGCAACAGCTGCACAACAATGCTATTTGATTTATATGTATTTGTCAAATCTACCATCAATGACCAATGACCTGCTCAAGATCCTAGCCTTCAAATTATTAAGCTGCACCAAGTCAGATATTCATCTCCACCCATCTTTCATGACCACTTACACTGAGCTGACCCCAAGGCACAAGGCCACCCTGGATGGGGGACCAGTTAATTCTTTCCCATATAATCATATCAAATATAATTAAACCTACAAGCAAGTCACATGACTCTGATCAGGATAAGCAGATAAGAGATAGATAGATAGATGCAAACAAGTGCATAAGAGGTGAGGATGTGACCTCTCACCATCCTGTTGTCACAGTCCAGGACCTAGCACACTATTTCTTTTTTGTTCTTTGGTCGATGTGGTCATGCCCACTTCCTGGTGGAAAATCATACACCTTTATTCAATGTTTTTAATATCCTTCTTGTTAATGTAATAATGCTTGAGGTTTTTGGCTTAATTTACCTAGCTTGGGTCTGTAAGTTGGAATTGAATCTCTTTGTTTGGTCCTGGGTAGGGATGGGTATTGTTATGATTTTAACGGTATCACTACTCTTACTGGTACTGCTTATCGGTCCGGTACTTTAACGGTATTCTTATCTGTACTTTTTGAAGAAAAAACATAATTAGCATTGCTTTATTAAACAAATCACAATTATTATTCAACAAATTTACATTAAATGTGAAATGCAAAATAAATTTTCAAAAAAAAACAACAACAATGTAAACAATGTAAACAAATACAGATTTTCTGATAATGGAAATGTAAAGCAAATGTAATAAATGATTCTGATCTTTTAACTCCGCCATCGTCACTAGTTGCAGATGCCAGATCTCTGGTCCCTGCCTGATCTGCGTACGCATGCGCATGTTTAGCAATGCATTAAGATCTCTGCCCTGTTTGTGGTGGCAGGAACCATGAACTTTTCATGCACTGCCGCCGATACAGTAAACTGACAAATACTCCTCTCATACTGGAGTTACAATATTACTAAAATCATTATAATAAAATAAAAATATATACAATAATTTTTGTTATTTTTGTTATTTCGTGTGCATTTATTCAAGTGTTTAATAATATCATAAAATAAAAAGCTGCGTATTTGCCTGGCAGGCAGGCTGTACTTGTCATATATTTCAATGGCTACTAACGGATATTGTTAATTATCATGTGATTGTGTATGTATGCTTTTTATATGTCTTACACTGTATTAAAATGTAATTTTAAGTTTCAATTTATGCGCATACTCTCACCGATCGGGCCGGGTCCAGTGGATGTCAATATACAAATCACAGTACAGAACAGGACTTTGCACATGCGCACACAGATCGGGCATCGATACCAGCGTCTGTGTGTGTATAGCACAGCGGATGCAAGAGAACACTCTAGATGAATGTCTTTAGCAGAAAAGGTGCTGGTCAGATAAACTGGGAAAAATTACTTTTATGTAGAAACAAAAAATCTGATTTATTAATTTCTCCAGTACCTAAAGCAATACCATTACCGTCAGAGCTTATCCTTTGAAACATCCTACATCTTAGAAAATGTATTGATTTTTGAATCTTGAACCTTGTTTAGTTCTTCAGCACAGTCTTTCGTGGTATACATTGCTAGAGCTCGAGTGGTGGTCAGCCCTGGTGGTCCTGTATACTATGCGTACAAGGATCTCCAGCTGAGGAAGAAAGGTCTGAACTGTCAAATACAGGCATTACCCAGGATACGAATGATATCCATTCCCTAAATCTATCTTTAAGTCAAATATGTATGTAAATTGGAAAAAATAATAGTACTGTACATAATAATTATAATTATTGTACAGTGATAAAAGTAACTACATTTGGTACTGCGGAACTGCAGAAGCTGCACGATGTTTACACGAGCGTCACAAAGGCATGCATTCATTATTATGAATCATTGCATCTAATCTGAATTTTTTATATTATGGTCTTTATGGCAGTCCAGTTGTATGTATGAGTTGTCCATTCTCCTGTTCCTAACTCGGAGACAGCCTGGACCTGGCAAGCGGAGTGTTTTCAGTTTGGGGCGTGCCATTTGGGTAGCACTGGAGAAACCAATAATCTAATTTATTACCTTTGTCTTATTTTTGTGATGCCTGGAGTGAGAGTTGGGTAAGAGGATTTGTCTTTGTTAGTTTCACCTATCCTGTGGTGTGGGTAAATTTGACTGTAAATTTATTTAATTTTATCCTTTGGTCTGCCTTTCCTACTCTACAAAACTACTCTAAAATGCATTTCTTAAAATTAATTTAAGGTTTTGTTAACATTAGAAAACTTGAATTCAGTTCATTTTAAACTTCAGGGTTAGGTAGCTAATCAATGTGCAGTGTTGGGGTAGTAACTCCGTTACAGACAAGTTCAGGTCCAGAAAGTACAAATCCAGACCACGGTTTTATTTCAACCAGCCAGTTGAGCGTAAACAGTCACAGTCACTGAGTATTCAACTAGTTCGTTGAAGCAAAACTTTGGTCTAGATTTGTACTTTCTGAACTCGTCTGTAATGGATTATTTTTGTGAGTAACTTCCCCAACACTGTGAATGTGTTTTTAACTGAATACTGTAATGTAACTGCAAGGCATCGAAATGAAATGAAAAGAGAGATGAATGAGGTGAAGGGGAATGGGTAAATGGTGGGAAAACTCATTCCCTCATGCCTCCTCATTTGTATCTATACAGGAAGCCATGACAGATAATTAGATTTGCATAAGAAACACAGGGAGTAACTTAATATAGTCCCTGGGAAAAATCAGTCACTGCCTTGTGCTACATTTTGGGACAAGCCTCAGTCTGGTCAATCAACTAGGATCAATTTGGCCATTGGAAATGGGTGCTCAGGGGCTTCACCGGGCAGAGCAGTGATGTCAGTTAGAGACCATGTTAAGAACAAGTTAAAGCTGGATCAAGAACACTCAGCAGCTCTAGGGGGATGCAGTAGGTACATACATGGAAGATGTACATAATAATATTCATTCAGAAATACTTAACAATAGTGTCATGCCACAAAGTCGAACACTCAGGCATGTGATAAGGCAGTACAAAGAGCAGTTGTGATGACTGAGTGAGAAGCACTGCACCTTCTCCTGGTGCAGTCTCACCCGTATCCTATGTGTGGGGTATGCATGTTGTGCCCATCTTGTGCAAAGCTCCTCTGGATACTTCCTTTGTTTCCTCCTACTGTCCAAAAATTTAGGCAGTTTTGTGCCAGGTATGTATATTGTTTGATTCTGTGTTGTGTGTCCCCTGCGATGTGCTCCGTGGTTCCAGGGATAGGCTACGTGCTCACTGTGAACTTCTGCTGGAAATGGAAGATGGACTAAGTGAATACATTTGAATCTTGTAAGATTCCCATCGTCTACATATTACATAAAGATGTTTTCAGAGCTGCTCGGTTTTGCTTGGTTTTGCAAAAGCTTCAAAGGAACAGACGCAGAAGCGTCTTCTTGGCTGGAGGCAGACTGGTCTGCAGCTAATGGGTTCCTCACGCGACTGGAGCCGCTGCCTTTGGGAACAGGCCCGAGGACTCTCTGACTGCCTTTTGTAAGTACACTGCTCTGAATGCAGAGGGCTGGAGATGTGCAGAGCGTATTGACGGTGTCCCGATGTGTAGCCACAGGCAGCCACACACAAATCTTAGCCCTGTCGAAATATAATCCACAATTCAGCATACAAAAGGCTGAGCCTCCTTAGAAGCTTTTCAAAATGTATCCGGCTGAAATCCTGGGAGGAAAAGAGAAGTTGTACCTGTCAGCGAGGTGCTTTGTCTGAAATAGTTCAGTAAATCACCAGCTGTATAAATGGGGATCTGAATTAAATCTTAAGACTGTTGGTAAACAAAGAATTAAAGTGTGATGTTGGGTGAATAAGCATTTTTACAGCATGCCAGCAGTATGTGCATAGTGTTAGGCTGGCAAACAGGGGAATATGATAAAAATTGCCTGCTGAGAGAAGTAGCCCGCTCTTCAAATTGCCTGAGATTAAGGTCAAAACCTGAGTCAGGTCAGATGTCAGAGTTATGTTTCTGTCAGTCATTCTCTGGTAAAGATGGCACCAATATTTCTCCCCTTGACATCATGAAAGGACCATCTTCTGCATCTGTAAAGATTACCAATAAAATTCATATAAGGATTTAATTTTAACAGGCAGTGTTGTTTTAAAAATAATACTAATAGCCTTCCCCTTCAGCGACCAACATGACGGAGCAGGAACGTGTTCAACAAATTGTTATTTTATAGAAAAAAAATATTCATTGTGAGTTCATAACATAGCGGGGTTGCCAGCTGTCACACATCTGGAGTGACACACTTTCAGTCTCTCATGATCACGCCAGAAATCTTATGGCAAATCTATAGTATTCCATTGTAAACCTAAAATTAGCTAAATCAAAAGGGTAGCTGGCTAACCCTATAGACTATTGACGAGGTAATAAAACTGTTACATACATGTAAATGCATGTGCATGTGTGTGCAGATTTGTCTTGAATTGAAAATCTCACTCCAACCAGCTGACCAAAGTTGATCCCATTACAGCCTGCAAGGAATGTACGGAAGAAAATGAAATGTATGAATCACAGAGCGCCGTTCTTCTGTAGATGTTACTGCAGTATATTCATCTTATTGCGTTAAGTGTGTGATATGGCCGGATATGAAGGACATCGATCCAGCCTTATTAATATGGATTTCAGAATAGATGGGGAGGTGGTGTTTAGTCTGCTGGCAGGCATGACGTTCATTCATAAACCTCCTCCATAAATCAGAGGGGTGCCTAGGCACAGCCTCCTTCTTCACCGCGGAGGTGAGCCCGCCAGAAGCCCGAGAAGTCCGTCATCACGGAGCAAAATGACACCCTCGTCCTTCCGCTGGTACAGAACGAAAGCACAGGGTCCTTTTTTTTCTTTGGAGAGACAGAGCAACAAGGGGAACTAATCAATACTGGCGTCATTAAGCTTGTAAGTGGCCGCTAATAAATTATTGATGGGAAACTCGCTTAATTACATTTGGGTTTGGCAAAACACATTTTCCTTATCAAGCATCACTAAAGACTAAAACAATGATTACATACGTACATCTGGAGGGCTTTGCTAAATAATCTGTGCAATGTGAATCGTATGTGGGGATAGGGTTAGGGTACCATCAAAGCAAACCAATCATTTCAGTGGCAAGTGGTTTTTCTTGTTTTGTCGAAACAGGAACTGGCCTTGTACATCATTTGATACAAAATGCAACGTTTAAATTCCTAGCAAAAAAGGAAAAAATTATTGTCCCCAACCCATAGTCCTATTAACTTTTTTGTACTTTAATTAGGCCATTAAGATACCATGAATTTATGATTAATTTTTGACTGATAATTATGTGTTACATTCATTACTTCTTATTGGCACAGCAATATGGGATAACTGGTGGTATAGAACCACATTTAATTCCTTTAGCTTTAATTCTCTATAAGTATAAGCTTAGGGCAAGGCACTTTTATCAAACATAACTTGCTAATAATTGTATTATTGCTGCTGTTGTCATGGTTGTGAGCACCCTTTTGTTGCGTTTTCATACTGATTTCGATTACAGGTAGAAATGCAGTACTGTATTGTCTGTTTTTTCTCAAAGGGAAAGCCACTTCCTCCCAGCTGGTTTAATGAGTCCCGGATGTTTTGGCCTCCTACTGATTACCCAGCTTGAATCTTCAGCCGGGCGTGGGTGAAAACCAGGGGCTGATGCCTCGGCCAGCTGATTTATAAATGTCTGCCATAAGACTGAGAGTGATGCATGAGTCTGCTTGGTGAGGGAACGCCATGCTTCAGGATCCTGATAGCACTATCTGCACTGACTCACGCGCTCTGTCGGTCTGTTTATTTACATCATTTATTTGTTGACAAGGGAAATTCAAGTATGTGTGTGGTACAACAAACTTTGTCATTTATTTTGAGCCCATTGTGTACTTGATAATTGTTTTCAGGCCAGGCTACTATCAGAATGACACCTTTCTGAACTCTTTCTTGTACTTAACCTTTGACCCTGATGACCTTTACCTCAAACAGTCATGCCACCTATCTGGGAAAGTGACCCAGAATGGGATAGAGTTTTAGTGTAATGTGTACACTACATTTACTTCTGCAACAGTATTCATTTGTTCAAAATGCCTATCATATGTCCTTGAAAAAATATGAACAAAATGACAAAAATTAGTGTTAAGATATTAAGTAATTATTCATAATTGAGTTCTTTTTGTTCTTTTCCTGTTCTGTTTCTCCAGCATTGTATGAAAAACAGAAGATAAAAAATGTATCTTTTATTTTAAATTTTATCTTAGTGCAGTGCTTTCCGAAATGGCCAATGAAGTAATACTGATTATATTGTTAGTTGGTCGTCATGGTTCCTCTCCTGTTCACATACCTGCCTTCAATGTGAAATACGAATTTGGCTTTTGTCTCCTTGCTTCTCTTACAGTACATGAGGCTGGTTGTGCTTGGCTAAAGCCAAGGGCAGGCTACCATTTCAGCATAGCAGGTTCTACTTCCTTGTACTCTTGCCAGGTAGTAATAACATTAATGGAATCATTTGTATTGATAATTGGATGGTTCTCTTACTCCTGTGAGTGATGGTCTTTAATTGCGTGGATAAAGATTTAATAAATTCCCTGTTGCTGTAAGCTGATGTAGGTCTTCTTGGCCTGGGTCCACTCAATCGGGGAGTACAGCACATCTCTGATTCCATTTGAGGAGCATTTTCCTGTAACATTATGTCCATTTACCCCCATGTGCATGTTAAGGCATCTGCCAGAATATATATATTTGGATCAGGTTTGATATTTGTTCAGGAGCCACGTACAATCTGCCACGTGGATAAGGTTTGATAGAAGGACCTTAGATCATGTTTAGACAGCCAATCAGAAGTTGAACCTGGCTGTGCCTCAAGAGAAAGTGATTAGAGACAGTATGGGTGTAGAGGAAACACGAAGCGAGTGTGCATCCTCTCAGGTCTTTTGTGAGCCGTCTTTTGGCCTGACACACGATCTAATGTTGACTGAATTTTGTATCTTTTGGTAATTTTATGTCCATCAGGAGGGACAAATTAGGAGAGACATTACCGTATTTCTTGTGCGTGTGTGTAAATAACATGTACATGTACAGGGTTTTTTCTCCTCTACCCTGTCTGCAAGCCTGGCTCCTCCACTGAAATTGTCCCAATATGCCGAGGCAGGTAAGCTGAGGGTTGTTCTTTTCCATACTGGGCTGAACAAGCGCCAGCAGGTCCATTAGCTTTGATTGAAGGTGAAGCAGGGCAGATCTGACCCTGAAGCAAGGTGAGGAGTCCTCCGATGAGCTCATCACAGCAGACAGAGTTATGGCCACCCGGCCACTGAGGGATTAGGAGGCATCCGGGTCTGGTGGAGTTTTCCATTTCCCACCAGAGGTTCCCTGGTGCTAGGCTGCTTCATTTTGCCGAGGACATCAGCCCAGCTGCCAAAGCTAACAGCTAGCAGTCCCGTCCGGGAATCATGTAACTGACCGTGACTGTGTCACTGATAATATTGTCGATTAATCTTTTTTTTAAGGCCCTGCTCTTTGATTTAGGGCATAAATACACCAACATACTGACTGTCAGTTGGTGATGTAATCTAGCTTTATAAATAAAATCAAGCTTGTTACGCTGGCCAACGTATACAGCCACTTCTCAGTGTCACTGCCGATGTCATTTACTGCGAAGGCGAACGCAGAAAACAAGCAAAGGCACACGATGATGTCAGCCTAATGACATAATGGCTTCATCTGCTTTGTTCCGGTCGTTGGACAGAGGCGGGGAACAGACAAGAGGCCAGGCTCTTCTTAAAAACATAATGAGGGAAAGAGCAGACCACCAGCATCTCCCTGGGGTCGCGCCTCATGACATCTGCACTGGAAGAAGGGACCCATGGAGCCAGACCTATGCTTTACCCTTTTCCATCTGACCTCTTCAGGGTGATTTCTGTGAATGACCTCATCTTCCCCCCTTTTGGTTTCCTCTAACTATTTCTACTGATCATTTGCTTCAACAAGGTCAAATAAAAACTCTGTGTCTCGCAGGGCTTTGTTGTCCTACAGTGTTAAAGTGTTTAATTGTGCAAATGGTTAATTGCGGGGTGGCTAATTAGAGCCTGCACCTGTGCTACGTGATGGCTAATTAGGAAGGCTGGAGGTGGCTTGCTTTGTTGGGTATTCCCAGGGCCAGCTCTTCCTTTTCAGGGACCCTATGCTAAGCTTTACTCATACCCCCCAAAGAATATCTATCATTTCACTTCCTCTGCAGTGCAAGTTATTCTGCCTATAGCTAGAGCTGGCCTTGGCTTTTTCTTTATGTTTTTTTGTGCGATTGAGGTTTTATCCTTATCTACATATCTGCTGATATATTCATTACCCACTGCCACTGTTTACAGATCTCAAAGTTTATGCCATACCATATCTACATATCTGTTATGATATTGCACCCTTACACATTTACACTTTCATATTTGAGAAAATACAGTACTGTGTGTTCTATTCTGTTTGTTATCCTCTTATTAATTATTGTTCTGCCATTGTAGTACTCTATTCTATTATTCTATTTTAAACTTGTTGAGCACACACTGGGATTCAAAAGATACTTCTTGTAAAATTTGTACCTCTATATGCTATAGTAACAGTAAAATTGAAGTCAAATACATGAGTTGATTTATGTCCCAGTGTCATTTCAGAATCTCTGTCTACTTAGAGTGGTTACTGGTTGATCTTTCAAAGGGCTTATAACTGCCTACTGCAAAGCTTTCTGCATATAGCAACATTTAAATCAGCTTTAATTCATTTTCATTACAGGTGTGTAAAATAAAACACATCACTGGAATGTTATGCTGTTTGGTCCAAATAGAACTGAAAAATTGATTATTGACACAAAGGGCAGCTCGCTGGCTGACCATGGTTTTTGACTTATGAGGTGACACAGAGTGTAATCTTACCCTGAAAATGACAGATCACCAGAGGGACCAGAATGAGCTCTCAAAGTCAGCTTCATGATGCCTCATACCGTTACTGCTGGTTTCATTGGCTCAAAGTAGGGACATTTTTCAAAGTACAGTGTGTTCACACTTTTAATCTGCAAAGCTAAATGTCTACTGACCTGAGGTACCTGATGGCTAAAGGCCCCGTTTTTCAGAACATCCTGCCTGATGGCTCTTTGTGTAGCCTAAACCATCTTTTAGGTGATTTTTGACAATTGGTAATATCTATAGTACTTTTCATAGATGTTTCTTCAGAAGTTTCTCCACAAATAGTACCTAGTATTAGTACCTGAACAACATGATGGACATTGGAATTGCATACACTCTTTTATGAACGTGTTGCCTGTGCTTTACAGTGTTTTTACATCAGTGTTATAGTACTCAAGTCCGGTCATGACCTCAAGACTACTTTTTTACACCCACCCCCCCAGTAAATGTCAGGGACATGGTGTGTGTGCACTTAAGCACGTTGCAGCACTAATTACAGTATGTGTTAGTTATGTTGTTTTACATTTCAAATAACAGCCAGTATAACCAATAAAATACAGAGCTATTACATACAGCTTTTTACACATCTCTCACGTTGATCAGTGGCTCACATTAAAATTTGATTAGGCTAGCAGTGGTGTGGTATTTGGTATTTCAGATTAAATACTAATGTTTTAGATTAAAGGATTGCCATGAGTAAATAAAATTTTACTTTAAATAATTAGCAGGGGTGATGATGATAAATTGTATAATTAAAACCCTAAGTCTCAGTCTTGACTCAGTCTTGATCCCCCCCCTCCCCAAGTCTCAATCTTGACTGAGAATTGACCCCTCCCCGTGTTCAATATTTAGTTAATCCCCACATTTTAAAATATTATTTTTTACTCAACATAATTTCAGTCTCAGCTTTAATTTCATCCTTTAATTTTTGTATCTTGATTGCCATTTGGATTGAAGCAGATTATATCACAAATCATCACTCATTATTTCGCACGGTTGTTCCAGCATGCCTGATGCTGTGTCGTTTCCCTTTCACACTCAGTCCCTTTTCCTGCCACATACTTAGGTGATCATAAACATTTCATTGCCACCTGTATTTTCCAGCTCTCTCCAGATCCCAGCAGGTGCATCAGAGATGGAAAATTAAGAAAAGGTGCCACGCTGAAGGAGAAGGGCCGAGGACAAGGGGTTCACATCGTGTTTTCCTTAATCAAGGCTGGCTGACGAATGCAGATTGTTGGGAGCTCTGCCAGTCTGACTAATGAAGGCTTCCTTACCTGCTTACTCTGGCCTGACAGCCTCTCTGCGTCCCTCCTGGAGTCATCAGGTACCGTTATATTGGAGGAACACCATCAGGCAGTGACAGGAACCACTTGTTAGGATTCATGGGAAGCATGGCAGAGCATCGGATTGGATCATTTCCAAAATGCCTGCACGTTCAACAATGAGTTGATTCCAGACGGAGCGGCTTGTTAGGCACCGTCGCCGTGGTGCCCGTGACAGCCTCTAATTGTGTGATGGACTGCCATTCTTACTCAAGCCTAATCATCACTGGCACGCTAATGGCCCAGGATTTTTCACGACACAGCCAACAGGAACACATCACGTCACCAGGGCGGCTCTTCCCACTGCTGCTGTTTGTTATTCTCCTCCTGTGCCGTCTCTCATTCTTCAGACGGGGAAAAAAATAAACTTCACCCCGCCAGGAATCCCCAGGAACAGAGGAAAAAACGGTGATGCTCTCGGCTGAAGGGGTGCATCACAGCAAGGGGTTCCTCTAATCACTGACAGGACCCAACAGTTTACTTTTAAGAAAGGACATCATGGAGACATTTTCTTGGGTGAGATCAAAGTTCCAAATGGTTCTTTGTCTCTATACCATTCACCTTGTTACATTCCTTGTGTGCCAGTGTTAGTGCTACTGAAAGACTATGGTACTGAGTGAAGCAGGAAGTTCGGAGCTGGACGGGAAGGTCACTTTTCTGCTAAACCCTCTATCTCATTAGTAAACTATTATTAATATTCATTCAAATGATACGGTGATATGTAAGTTTTAGTAAATGATTGCATATGGATATTTTACACCTGTACTTTGTTTCTGGCATTGAGTGGAATGCATCCAGTCTCATGAGCTACTAATAGCTGGGTTAATAAGTGTAGAGGTCACTAGAGTCAATCTGTGTCGTTCAGATTACTGTTGCAGATACACTGGCCAGTCCTGCTAATTTCATTAAACACTCATAATGCTGGCAAGCTACTGCAGCAAATATTTTTTGCCTAGAAGTGGCTTGTTTTGCTTGTAAATTGGTACAAATGCCGCCGGAAAAGCTCCGACCTCACGTAGCTAATGAATGCAGACTGGAGAGAGAAGCTCAGATACATGATATCAGATGCAAATATTAAAGATCATTTCATGTCTCCCAGGAGCAAGATTGCAGATGTTGATTAAAACTGAATTTTGATGAATGGCAAGAAAGGGCAGGTTTCACAAACACTTACTGAAAACTGAAATGTCAAGATTTATGTTTATGTCACATATGAACCTTTACCAAATACAAAAAAAAAGCCTTAAATTTTCTCTGTGTAAAATAAAAAAAATGAATTATATGAAATTAACTGTATAAATGATATATATGCCCCC
This sequence comes from Petrocephalus sullivani, assembly GCA_026780845.1. Classification (NCBI taxonomy): domain Eukaryota; kingdom Metazoa; phylum Chordata; class Actinopteri; order Osteoglossiformes; family Mormyridae; genus Petrocephalus; species Petrocephalus sullivani. The sequence goes on from JAODKM010000001.1 coordinate 35,581,446, forward strand.
TGCATACAGCTCAAAAGTCATTTCCCTTTAATAATGGATTACACTGCGTTTAAAGGCAGATGTGAATATTTTCATTTTAATCTAAGTTTTGCAATGGGACCCAGAGGAAGAGGAGGCTTGACGTACATCACAGCCACTGACACGTCTTTAATGTCAGCCAGAATGTGTGCTTTTAAGGTCGAGCATAATGCCCCCACCCTCTTGTGAAGCAGCTGCCCTCTACGTTTTAGAAGATGGCAAAAGCCCGTGATTTACGATAACCAGATCCTTTCAGTGGAATGACTGTGTAGACAGTCTGAGAACTACCTTTACATTTGGATGATGTTCCTCTCATTTATAAGTTAAGCCTCCGTTTTAATATGGTATATAAATACTTTAGCTAATTATAAGATCAAATCAACCAAACTCAGGAGATTTGCAGGTCTGCATCACTAAAATGATGTAATACACTTACACTTATGTAAGTCGCTCTAGCTAAGGGCGTCTGCCAAATGCTGCTGTAAACGTAAATGTAATATGCCTCTACTATAACCCAAAGCTGCATCTTGCCCCACAGTGTAAGAACCGTGTTTGCACTGCGAGCTCATTTAATAAAATTGCCCAGCAAGGGGGAAATTCTTTCCCAGACAGCCACCAAGCTATGATTAGGCACAAGGAAAGTAGGGAAAATGCCACCTGCCATCTAAAATTCATCTGGCATGAGCCTATATGCCTCTGTACCAGAAGTTTCTCAGGCCAAACAAAACAAAAGTTTCCAGTAAGTAGATTGAAGCACTGTAATGTAAGCATTTCAGGAGAAACACTTTATAATCGATCTGGTTGCATAATAACTAGCAGCAAGAATGTAGATGTGAAATTAAAATTCTTTGTGTTAGATTTGATAAAGAATGCTCATAAGAGGCAAATGTCTGCCTGTTGGGTTCACTGACTTCTTTCATTTATTTTGTAGAAGTAAATGCATGTCTTGCATCTGAACATAGGGGGGCCAAGGGGGGCATAAAGTCATATAAACCTCTGTGTTACGCCCAGCCCCGCCCGTCGAGTCTGTTTCCCAGTGTTTCCTTCAGGCGGAGCTTAATTAGCCTCACCTGCTCCTCATTGTGCTTGCCTGATGTATCAATCCCCTTGTTTACCTAGCACACCTACCTGGTGTTTCCTCCTTGATGTCCTACCCTATTTAGTCAGTCTGCGTCCTGTTCCCCTTGTCAGATATTGTTCATGT
>JAODKM010000001.1:35585204-35612560 GCA_026780845.1 Petrocephalus sullivani
GCCATGTGATTGGTTGATTAGATAATTGCATTAATGAGAAATTGAACAGGTGTTCCTAATAATCCTTTAGGTGAGTGAGTGTGTATATATATGTGTGTGTGTGTGTGTGTGTGTGTGTGTGTGTGTAGAATCAAACATAAGGCAATTAATTAGTCATCCTGCCCCTGGCTGTGAATTTGCAGCTTGCATCTACCTCTCCCCCACCCATGTTTGTTGGGGTCCCTGTACTTCCTGAGGTAGGTTCATTGTTACCATGTGGTGGATCTGTGATTATGAAAATAGGTGGATGAATAGGTAAGGAAAAAAAATCACAGTTCACATGTGTGCATTGTCTGTATTAACCAAAGACTTAACCAAAATATGCCATTGAATTTCAAAATGAAATAAGCTAATATCATACTTAAGTGTAAACTGAATGCAAGAGCCATCAGTGATGCAGATTTGTCTTTAGAAAGGAAAGTGACCGAGCAGAATGTTGTGCAGATCACACTTATCAAAACTTTTCAATTAAATGATTGGTTACTCAATTTACCTTTAAAAAATAAAGCATTTTAGTTAACCTCAAGACAATTATTTGGTCAAAATTAAGCAATACTAAATCTTGTATACGCAGGAACTTAAAGGATGGTGGCGAAGCTCACCCTTCTGAATTCCCTTACCCACCGACTGCTCCAGACACCAGTAATACGCGTCCAATGCGGGCCCTTATAACCTCGGCCACTCCCCAATCAGTGCGCGCCACGTCAATGTTGACATTGAATACGAAGGCGGAAGCTAACAATGGGACCTTGAGGCGCACAGCTAAATACAGGACCGGGCGAGATGCTGATCGTGGTGCTAAGTTACTAAGTTTATTTCGTAGTGTAGCTACTGACAGCATAACCGACCAAACTGTGACACTGTATCCGTGGTTAAAATGGAGGTAAGCTTGTACGCCTGTGTGTTTTTTTCGCTAGTTAGCTAGGCGGCTACTTGGCTAGCAGTTAGACTTCCGTGTGTCTCCCGTGATAGGCTATCCAGGATGCAGCGAGCTCCTTTTGGAGTACCTGTTCTTGCAGTGCAATAAACTGCAATAAGCTAAACATTTGTTTTTCGCAAGCACAATAAAATGGATGGGGTAGCTTGATCATAATAGCCCTTTTGGTACCTTACAGAAACCCAGCAGCCTCACTTAGTGTGAGCCCCGAAATGTATAGTTCATAATATAGTTGTAATGAAAATGTAAGCAGCAGCCTAGACGTTTAGTTTGCATCAAACGTCATGTAAATACTTCAGTAAATGTTAACATGTAGAGTTTTGTCTAACTGCACGGTTGTGCATTTTAATTTGATCGGTACAGCGGTTATTGACATGCTTGTTTTGTGAGAGTGTGGTTAGTTGATTAACTAAACCAGTTGTTCTGTATTTGTGCAGCTTATAGTACAAGCTTTAAAGGGGGGATAAACTATTGTTTAAATGGTGGTATTAAATTAGCTTCCAGCTGCAGAACTTTTATTTCATGAAATGCTCAAGTTCTCACGGGCAAACTATCACCAGCCATGGAATAACTATTGTTAATGCCAGGGTTTAATGAAAATAACTAGGCATAGCAGAGGGACGGAATGTCCTAACAAGTGGCTCTCTTGGGTTACTTCTGGATAACTGTGGACTGCAACATATTTTTTCCCTCAAGGAGGAGAGCAGGCAGGAGTCTGTCATTTCACCTGCTACCCCAGGGACTGGGAAGTCCAAGGTATAGTGCTGGAAAAGCAGTTATTCTTGTGGGTGGTTTTTGAATATGTGACACATTGACATGGTGTTGTATGTATTTCTTCTTCGAGAGAGAGACTCCTGACCCCAGGGCACATGTCCAGCTGCACACACCCTCATAACCCCGCCTAAGACCAGCCACCCATTTTGTTTGTGTCTTTCTTTAGTGCTACAGCTAAGATGGCTGTTTGTTCCTCCCACCATTCTGTTAAACCCGTCCCCACTCCCTTAACTAAATAAAGTTCCTGGCTCTTCCTGCCATCCCTGTGTCACATGGTTCTTTTTGCTGGGAGCAAGTCTTCCAGTGTTTGTAGTGTACATTTTTCATTTCCATTGTGAAAGGAGCCTTATGAATAAGATCTCAGTTACCTTCACAAGATATTCCTCTTGTTTTTTACATTGCATAACCCCTCTCTTCCTTTTTTTCAGTTGGACACATTGTCAAAAGATGACCTGATTAAGTATGCAAAAAAGCAAATGGCACTCTTGCAGAAGATGAAGTCAAAATGTTCAGGTAAATTAATATTGAATGTAAGCTGCCAGTTTGACGTCATGTTTGGTAACTGTGCAATTATTACTTCTGTAATTGTTAATAATTACATCTTAATTCACCATTCATGTTTATCTTGAATTGACCAGATCTGGAGAAGGAGGTAGAGACCTTGAAAGCGAATCCCAGCAGCGTCACTGATGACTCTATCATCCAGGTTTGTGTGCCTCCTTATGTCTAGTTGCTAGGCTTAAAGTGGTAGGTGCACACCACACTTCATTTACGGACTTCGGACACATCTTTTAAGTGTGCTCTGACTTAATGAAAATTTGTTATTGTGAAAAGTTATTGCAGATTTTCAACTAATGCAGATAGTTTGCGATAAACTGAAGGCCAAGCTGTAACAAAAACCAGCAAACTCTGTAACCCATGAAGATTTGAGTCTGACTCGCCTGTGTGTGGAATTTATCTTTTTAAAGCAGTAGACACAACTACTAGTGTGTAGGATTACTGAATGAGATGAATTATGAGGGTCGTTGCATTGTGCCACTACATTTAGTCGTGAATATCTTTATGAACCCAGGAACTGACGGAAAGGATGGATGCAGTCTTGCTGGAGAAAGCAGAAACCCAACAGAATGTGGTGCTGCTGCGCAAAGAGAATGAATTGGTCAAGGAAAGGGAACAGGTAGATAACATTTTTTAGTGCAGTCATTGGCATGGTAATAGTGACAGGTCCAGTGGAAAAATTGACCGCAGTTTAAATAGATCTGGTATGTAATGTATATGTTTTGTTCACATTAGCATGCTCTAGAGAAGCTGAAAAATCTTCAGGAACAGCTGGACCAAGCAAATGGGGAACATGTGAGAAAAACTGAGAATTTGCAAAAGGCATTGGATTCCTCTAATGAGAAGCTCAAGGAAGAGCTGGAGGCTTTGCAGAGACAAAATGAGCAAAGGGCAAAAGAACAGAGTGAGGAACTGAAGAAGCTGGAGATGGTTAATATGGAGAAGAATGCAGAGATGGAGAGGTTGAAAGAAGAGCATCGAGTCACGTTGTCTGAATCCCATAGAGAGCTGGAGGTCTTACAGGAGGAAATCAAGAGGATGAAAATGGTCCATGAGCAAGAGGTGAAGGAGATGACTGAGCAGCTAGAGCTTACAGTAGCAGATTTTGAGATGGAAAAGGAGCGGATCCTGCTTCTGCAGGATGAGCTCACGGAACAGCTGGCCCTCAAAGAGACCTTCCTTCATGATGTCCAAGAGGAGGAAGAAGAGCCTAGAAGGACCAGAGACTGTTCTGGGTATTCTGAGTTTGCTGCAGCTTCAGCTTCTGATAACAACATGCAGGATGAGGTTATACGGCTGAGGTTGGCATTTGAAGACCTAGAATCCCAGAACACCATGCTCCAGGAAGAACTTACCTACCTTAGCAATGTGAAGTCTGAACTGGAGTCTGAATTTCAGCAAATGAAGGATGAATACCAGCATGAGAGGGAAGACCTTGAATTTAAGATCAATGAGCTACAAATGTGTAAAGAAGATGAGAACATGGTGAGAAATGGTTCAGAGGAAAACCTGGAAGCAGTACATTCTCAACACGAACAGGAGTTGGAAGCCTTGAAGGAGATGCACAAGAATGATCTGGCTGACCTTAATAAAAACTTTGTCTCTGAGCTTGAGAAGGAAAAGGAGAAAAGCAATTATGAAGTTCAAGAGCTAAGAAGTAGGTGTGACCAGCTACTGTTGGAAAGGAATTCAGCAGTTGAAGAATATGAAAAAACTAGAGACATCCTGAAAAACCTGGAGTTGGAACTGGGAGACCGGACTGGTAACTTTATCAAGCAGTACAATGCCATGAAGGAGCAAGGAGCTTCGGCTATTGACCAGCTGCAGCAGAAGCTGAGGTCTGCCTACAATGAGAAGGACCTCCTGCAGGAGCAAATAAACACTTTGAAGCTCACACTGGAGAGTTGCCAGGAGGAAGGAAAAGCTGCAGAAGATTTGAGGGTTTCTTTGGCTAATCTGCAGCAGAACAACGAGGACATCCTCTCCCTTCTTCACCAAAAAGAGAGTGCAATCCAGGAGCTAGAAGAGACCCTTGATGCACTGTCTTCTGCCAAGAAGGACATGCAGACAGAAATGGAAAGAGTGAAAAATGAGTATGATATAGAGCATGCTAAAGCTGCTGAAATGGAAATGAGTCTTCACAACCTCTCCCTGTGCAACAAAGATATGGAGCAGAAATGCGAAACGTTGACTACCACCTTGACATGCAACCAAGCAGAGAAGGAGAGCATGGGGCATGAGGTGGGCACTCTGCAGAGGGAACTTGCACGAGCCATATCTGAGAAGGATCAGTGGACCTCTGAGCGCCAGGTTCTAGCTGAAGAGTTGGCCAGGCTGAAGGAACGTGAAAGAGCCTTGCAGGAAGCCAGCAGTGCACAGTGTGTGAATGCCGCAGACTTTGACAAGGAAAGAAGAGGTCTGGAGGAACAGCTGTGTATTCTGTCAGAAGAGCGAGATATATTGAAGAGAGAGGCGGAGGCACAGCAGGTCCAAATCTCCTGTGCATGGAGCCACATCTTGGCTTTACTGGACCAGAGCAATGAAGAGGAAGTTGAGAGGACAGCAGAAGATATTCCGGCCTTGGTGGACAATCTCCTGGCCCAGGTGAAGCAGAACTTGCTGCAGCAGAATAATGAGAGGGTGGCCCAGCTGGAGCAGGAGGCAGAGAATGTGAGGGAGGAGAGTATACAGCGAGAGGCAGAGTTCCAGGCCAGCTTGGAGGACCTGAGCCGGGAGAAGAGCCTGCTGAAGGCTGGCTTGGATGAACAGGTTGCCGACGCAGAGGCTTTGAAGAGAGACTTGGCTGAAATGAGAGCTGTGAACATGAAGGCCAAGGGCGAAAACCAGGAACTGCTCACACAGCTTGTAGATGTGGCAGAGAAGCTACAAGACAGAGAAAACGAGTTGGGCAAGACCAGGAAGCTGTTTGACGAAAGTACACGTGTGGAGGAGGCCATGAAGCAGCTGCTGGCCGAGAAGGAATCCCTGCTATTGCAGTTAGAGGAAGAGGTGAAACTGAAGGTTAGTTGTTGCCTCTCGGCATGTAGATGTGTATTATACCTTTTACGGGCTCCTCGGTAAGTTTTAGAATCTAAGAATGAAGTTCTCAACTGGAACTTCAAGAAAATGTCATGAAGTCCTCAAAAAAGACCTTCTTGGCACTGGACCTCCTCGCATTTAGTCTGCTGCTCTGATGGATATTTTAGCGAAGAGCAGTTGGTTATTTAGCTAGACTTTCTTACTGTTGCTTCTCTTTGCCATTAACCCCCCCCCCCCCCCCGATGAGTGTAGCGGAGCCCTCTGACGCCGGCCTTGCTGATAGCTGATGTTTTAACCATCGGCTGTGCTTAGGCACATATCAGCCACCAACGTAAACTTGTTCCTTGTGTTCTGGATTTATCGCTCTACTCACAGATGGCAAGGAATAAGTGAAACATGAACATAGCTGAAGCAGTCAGTGGGCTAATTCCCATGCTAGTTAACATATGACTTGACTATTACTTTAGGGTTACTCATTTAAGGTTACTCATTTAGGGTTGCACATTCCTCTCTTTCTTCCTTTTTAGGAGTCTCCAAATGATTCTGACCAGTCTGAAGAAAGCATGGTTACTCAGCTTTTGGCAAAGATTGGTAATGTATCGATTACTGAGCTTCCAGATTTAGTCAGGCCAATATCTGTAGTATAATAAAAGTTTCAAATTAATATTGCATTGTCAGGCAGCCCCGTGGTGAATTGGAAATGCCAAGTTGCAGTTGGTGTGTGTATGCCCCGTGTTGGGTTGGTTCCCCATTCTGGGTTTTACCCTTTCTTGCACTCATAGCTTCTGGGATAGGCTCTGGAAACTCAGATATAGACTTTCTTCCATAATCTGTTTATTTGAATGCATCATGCAGCCAACATCCAAAAAGAGAGTACAGAGAAAGAAGAAAAGATGAACAAGATAAAAGCTGTGGCCGTGAAGGCCAGGAAGGAGCTGGACAGCAGCAGAAAGGAGGTGTGCAGCTCATACCTCTCTGGGGCCACAGCAGGCACGACTATCATCCTCTGACATTTCCAGATTTAACAGGCTGTAATCCCTAATCTCAGGTCCTCAGTCTGAGAGAGGAGGTGGACAACCTGAAGGCGGAGCGTGACAAATTATCTAATTCGGTGAAGGATGTCCTGCAGGGTGCAGAGGGCTACAAGGTATCCCTGAACGTGCAGGTTTAGCACGTCCTCTTTTGGGGTGAAAAATCTGACTAAGGACCGTGTTTAAATGTTTGTTTGATGGTATTTTTGTCAAATTCATTATCAGGAACTTTGTGGAACCTTAAATGCAGGTTTTATGTAATGTCTTACTGAAATGTATTGATGGAGAATCATGGGTTGATTGACAGTTAAGAGCTGAACTTTTGTTTGATGATGAATGTTGGCTTGGACGGTCTGGTTGCATGCCCATGTCTGTTTTCCCTGCTGGAAATGGCATCCCTGTCTGGGAAAGCAGGTCTAATGTAGTGCCTATTAGTGCTGAGCAGTGCTAATCTGAGTGTCGTCTGAATTGCAGAACCTTTTGGTGGAGTATGACCGACAGACGGAGGAGCTGGAGCAAGCGAGGGAGAAGGTGGACGAGACAGAGCGACAGATCGGGGATGTGAACAAGCGTTTGCAGTCTGCCCTTTTGCAGGTGACTGAGGTGGTATGACTGAGCCTCTTTTGACAATATGCCTTTCGTTGTCTGCCATCTGGAGCAGGTTTGCTTGAACGGGGACTTGTTATTCTAAGGGAAACATTTGCTGTGAATAAATGCTGCCATACTGGTCATAATTGTGAGAGAAATCACAGATGGCTTCTGGAGTCAACGATCCAGGGATCCATTAGGGTTTTATTGTTTATTTTGCTTAATTACTGTCACATTCATCTGTAAATCCCGCTTCTTAGAAACTGCACACCGAGTCCAACTTCAGAGTGATGTAATAGGAAGTTGACAGGTTAAGGTGGCAGAGTGTACCACTTGTCAGATGGGACATCGGGAACCAAAGGGGCGGAACAGCTGGAATTCATTTGTTTCCCTGGAGACCCCTTATAATGTGGCGCAGGTAGAGCATTCAGGTACTGGCTCTGAACCAAGGTCCTCAGGGAACTTAAAAGGCTTGTTAGGGAATGCTACAATATGACGAGAGAAAGGCATGCTGGGTACAATGGAATCCCCCCCCCCCTCCACATTAGGACACTGACTTGTCCTGCCATTTTTTTTTTTTTTTAATTTTTACCAGCATGAGCAGTTGACCTCCGATAGGGAGGACATGATGGCACGCTTGGAAACCCTGCAAAGCAACGGCAAGCAGCTGGAGGCTCAGGCTTTGGAGATGTTTAAGCTGAAGTGTGCTTTGGAGAAGGACCTGGAGGCAGAAAGGCTTTTAAGGGAACAAAAGGCGAAGGTATGGGGTTCCTGGGAGCGGGCGGGCGGGAGCGGCTCATGGCGCCCCTTCCCACACTGTAGGCCACATTAACAAAGTTACTGCAGTGGTCATTATAATGGGATGACATTGCCATCAGGAGCAGGAGGTCTGAAACGCTGGGTGCTGTGTGTGTGTTTCCGCGCTCTGAGCAGGAGCACTCGGCCGTCGCTCAGGAAGCCGAGGACTTGGCGGCTCAGCTGCAGCGACACAAGCAGCAGCTCCAGCAGGTGGCCCAGGAAGCCGAGCAGCTCCGGAAGGCACGTACCAGCTGGTATCCCGGCTGCTTTTGGCCTCTGTCTGCCCCAAAGAAACGCCTCTTCTCTTACTGGATCTGGGAAGGCTGGAAAACAGGCCTTACCATGAGTAGAAACATCACCGTTCCTCTGTTGTCCTCTGGATCAGGTGTTTCTAGGTTCTTGGGTCGGTTACTAGGTAGGTAGGTACGTTAGATGGCTTCATTAATCCCTTAAGAGAGAGTCTCACCAGACAGTGTGGTGATTCAGTAAATAAAAGAAGCAAGCAATACAGCCTGTCCAACAGTGTCTTTACGGCAGAGTTTTGTGAAGCTGAAGTTCCTGTAGCGAGTAGGAAGAGCGCTGGCAGCACAACGCTGTGCCAGCCACCAAATTTGAACACTGTTGGTTTTGCTGTGCCTGGCCAGGATGCCCAGCAGAGCACGCTAATGGACATGGAGATGGCTCACTATGAACGGCTGGTCAAGGAGCTGAACCAGAAGCTGTCTGAAAAAGACGGTGAAATCCAGGATCTGGGTGATGAGATACAGTCTCTGAGGAAGGGCAAGGATGGGCTCGCCGAAGAAACTGGTGCGGTCACGTGACGCGGGGGCCCGGGGTGTACGTGCGGACTCCCTGTGTCGTCAGTCTTCCTTTTGTCCCTTTGCTTGTCTAGAGTCTCTGAAGTTACGTGTGGAACAGGGTGAGGAGAAGACGTCTAAGATGAAGCAACTCCTAGTGAAAACAAAGAAGGAGCTGTCTGATGCCAAGAAACACGTAAGTCCTAACGAGTTAGTACCGCAGATCACTGAGGCCCCTCGGCTGATCTTGACTCATGGCCCGGGAGCGATGATGCCAATTTGGTCCCTTGCAGGAGGTGGATCAGATGTCTGCCCAGGCCTCACTGAAGGCAGAGCTGGAAGCTTATCAGCAGCAGCTGGAGGACTTCAAGGTTGTGTACAAAGAGACTCTCCTTTAGCCAGTGTACTAAGATTAGTTTGTGGATACTGTAGATGCAGGTACTATGGCGCCAGGTGTGCACACTCTGCTGAAGGTGCTAATATAGCATGGGGGCTAGTCGCTCTGTCTGCTAACACAGCACGGGGGCTAATGGCTAACCCAGCATGAAGGGAAATGGTAGCTGGCACTAACGCAGCACTGAGGGTAACGGCACAGAATGCGAACGCAGCGTGGGGCCTATGGTAGCGAGTGCTAATGGAGGGGCTCACCGGGCCGAGGGCTAACGCCGGCACTCCTGGGTGCAGATACAGTGCAGCAGCTTGGCGGCAGAGAAACACAGGCTCCAGGAGCAGCTGAGGACCGTCACAGAGCAGCAGCAGCGGGCGGCCATCATCTCCCAACAGAGGCTGAGTGCCCTGCAGGAGGAGTGCAGCGTGGCCAAGGTACTGCCACTTACTGACTGTGGGCAGGGCTGTGCTTAAAACGGAACGCCCCACCCCCCATTTCAGGGCCCCTATTAGCTGTGACAGAGCCTCAGAGCCTGAGAAATGATCGGGTTTCTTCCCATCTGAGGCTGGGAAGTGTTTTTCTGCTTCTGTGCACCAGGCAGGGGCTCCATGTGTTTTTTGTAGCTTTTAAAATTCAGCGCCGTAATTATGGCCAGCCTTCGCAGTTTCAGTGCCTCTTCTGATCATAGACGACTTTTCTGCTCTGTGGCAGGCCGAGCTGAGCACGACCACCTCGGAGTTTGAGAGCTACAAAGTGCGCGTCCACAACGTCCTTAAGCAGCAGAAGAACAGGAACTCGACACAGAATGAGAGTGAGGTGGCCAAGCAGGAAAGGTACAACCTCATGAGCACGCCCTGTCCCGGGAAGGGGACGCCCCATATGGGCTGCCAGCCCAACAAATCAAATCAAAGTTTATTTATCTGATGCAAAACACTACAGCATAGAAGAATAGATTCAGGCAATGAAATGAGCTTCCCTGACGGCTCCCCAGGGCTGGACTGGCCATCTGGCATACCAGGCATTTTCCTGGTGGGCCAATGGCTTTGTGTTTGAGAGCCAGCAAAACTTATCGTGGGGGGACCTAACTGAGGGTACATGGCTGATTTTTTTTAAAATGTATTTATTTATAAATCCCGATGCAGCCCCGGAGCTCCTTATAGTCAGGTAATAGTAAAGTCATAGGTAAGGGTCATAGCAGGGTGTGCACTCCTACTGACAGACAGTCACATGCTGAGGGCACCAGTTCATTACCCATAAGTCTTTGGGCCGTGGAAGCTGCATGCGCAGAGCTGCGATTGGGGATGGCACCCTCAGCCCCAGAGTGTGAGGCTGCACTCTGCTGCCCTGACTGTGAATATGAGCTCGCCCCCAGCTGACATCACACACAGAGCCCACTGGGTTCCCTCCTGCATCCACAGTGATCCCTTAATTACCATTTTCAGAGAAAGATGTACTCCCCCCCCCCATGGGCTTCGCCCCATACAGAGTGCCCACTGAGCACCTGCAGCGGGTGCAGATTGTCCATGCAGAAAGTCAATGGACTGTTAATGAGGCTGAACCTCATTAGGGCCCGTTGTGGACTGGGGGGTGCTATGTACCCCAGCCCCCCCCCCCCCCAACCCCCACTCCATCAGCCACATTAAACTCTGACTGCATCTCCTAACACTGTGCGTAAGTCCTTAGTGAGTTAATTAAAAGCTATTAATGTACGGATTATTATGTGTGTGATTGTCATATTTCGGGTTCACTTTTCTTCTACGTTAGTACACGCATCTTCTGACAAGTGCATTTTGTTGCGTGGACCACAGGGAGCACGCGGAGAGCGTGCTGGAGCAGCTGCGCCTTCGGCTGCAGGACACCCAGCAGAACCTGCAGCAGAGCAGCTGTGACCTGCAGCAGCTGCAAGCCGAACACGACACGTTGCTGGAGAGACACAACAAGATCCTGCAGGAGGGTGTGGCCAAGGAGGCTGAGCTCAGGGAGAGGTGGGGCCCGCTGGAGTGAGGTTCGAGGGTGAATGTAGTGTGAAGGGGGGGTGTCGTCAAAGCCACCGCACTCTGCATTACTCTGCAATGGTCTCAACCCCTCCCCCCTTCCCAGGCTCCTCTCCCTGCAGTCGGAGCACATGACCCTGAAGACTGAGCATGCCCAGACAGTGAGCCAGCTGACCGCCCAGGCAGACACCTTGCGCAGCACCTTCCGGGAGCAGGTGCGCCACCTGCAGGAGGAGCACCGCAGCACCGTGGAGACCCTGCAGCAGCAGATTAGCAGGCTGGAGAGTCAGCTGTTTCAGCAGCAGCGGGAACCTGGCATTACCAGTAAGAAAAGAAGAGGGGATAGCCCAGCATTTATGTAGATCCTCCATCCTGGGTTCAAATGCCAGCTGTGCTGTTTGTAGAGTTGGCATGTTTTTTCCATGTCAAATGGCATTTCTGCCAGTCCAAAGACATGTGGTTGGCATCTCTGAGTTACCCATAGTGTGTCATTGTTTATCTGTGAGAATGAGTGTTCCCTGCAATGAAGGGCGTTTCCCTGCCTCCTGCTCTCTGCTGCCCACTGCTAGGGTTTAGTACACACTGATGTCTGTTGCTTTGTGGGCGGATGAGTCTGACTACTCACCGTTCTAGACACGGGCTCCATGAACGATGTGCACTAAGTGCTCTCGTAACCAAAAGCGCCACCTAGGAACATTTTCTTCGGACAGGGCGTCCAGTCCAACGCTGAACGAACGCAGTGCTCTGGCAGATCTAGCAGGACTAATGAAGTGGCGCATGCGAGCAGAGAGACGTGGGCCCGGGCTGCGTTTCCCCGTCTGCCTCCTGTCCGTAAATCCTCCCTGGGGTCCCTCTCCAGAGCCGCACTCCAGCGGTGCGGGTTGTTTACAGCGCCCGGCGCCTCCTTCATCTCCGCGCCAGCAGAAGCTCGTTAGCGGGGCCCCAGGGGGAGCCGCCCACCTGCTGCTGTAGGCTGGAAGCTCGCGGGGGCTGCGGCCGCTACCGGCGTGTGCGCGCCCTCCCGCCCATCCCAGCGTTAAGGGGGGGCAGGCTCCCTCACTGCTCCACCATTGCAGCCAGATTGCGTCTGCCCACTCCCTGCCTTACACACCCCACCTTCTGATTTATTAGGCTGCATAAGAGCCTTGCAGTACTTAGCCGTCCTTCCACCTCCCATAAAAATCAGTTATTCTTTGTGCCTTTCAAAGAACGGGAAAGGCACAGAATGGAATAAAATGAGAGGTGCAGCATAGGGTGGGGCAGATCCCCCCCCCCCCCTCCCGATTTCTGTGCCTCATCCCTGGCTGTGAGCATTGTCACGCTGCAGCAGGTGTACAGCAGGTGGAACAGCTTCACTCAAATCACCTCCAAATCGCTCGCCCATCAATGAGTCCGAGGCCACCCAGTCACAGCATTTGCCACTGCACTCTGCTGTGGGACACTAGGGTCCGGTATGGTGAAGAGCAATGCGTCGTAAGTGGGATGTCACAAGGGGCCATGCTTTGAATCTGTCATCCAGTGGTTTGAGCAAGGGGCTCACTGTGAATGTGAATTTCTGACTGCAGAATGGGGTAAATGATTCTGGGGAAAAATGTCCCGTTCTAGATAAATAATGTAACTAAGCTTACTGACTTTGTACAATAGAGTTGAATGACAACCATTGTAGTTGAACCATTATCTCCCTGTAGTGTATAGTTCAATGGCCACTTTAATAACAGAATGTAGAATAGAATTAAACTTAAAGTATGTGTCAGGTGCATACAGCAGCAGCATCAGGATGTTGGAAAAAAATGACTTGCACAATAGTGCCCTCTTGTGGCACTGTGCCTGTAAAATTGGAACATTTAAGTATCCATCGCCGTTTTACTTGTTAAATAATGTTGAGTTATGATGATTTACTAAATATTAGTGTCTGTTTATTATTCTTTCCCCTTTCCTAGGTCTAGTGGCAGTACCACAGGCTAAGAAGACCTTGCAGGAAAGGAAGGCTGCAGACCTGGGCCTGTTGGACCTGCAGTCCATGGCGCGGGAAGAGGGTGAGGGCATGGAGACCACAGAGACGGAGTCTGCATCGTCGGCCAGCACCCCCTTACCGTCACTGGAGCAGCTGCTCACCTCGCCAGACCCCAAGCAGGGTCAGTGTCCTGCCTTCCCTTCTGCTGTGGTGGGAGGAACTTTTCATTCACGTTTTAATGGCAGATACGCTTATTCAGATTCACAGACGAACATTAAATCAGCATGAATGATTACACTGTAGTGAACATTCCCTCTGTGTGTGCAGAGCCCTTCGTCTGGTTAGCAGAGGTCAGCAAAGAGGAGCTCACCCAGAAGCTGAACACGGCCACGCGCAGCCTGGAGCACGTGAACGGCCTGCTGCACGAGACCGAGGCCACCAATGCCGTGCTGATGGAGCAGATCGCGGTGAGTGAGCCCGACTTCCCGCAGCCACTGGGTCCTCGGAGCCGCCGGCGGTGACGCGCCCGTCCTGTGTGTCTCGCAGCTCCTGAAGAATGAAGTGCGCAGGCTGGAGAGGAACCAGGAGCGGGAGAAGTCGGTGGCCAGCCTGGAGTACCTGAAGAACGTGCTGCTGCAGTTCATCTTCCTGAAGCCGGGGAGCGAGAGGCAGGCCCTGCTGCCGGTCATCCACACCATGCTGCAGCTGAGCCCCGAGGAGAAGAACAGGCTGGGGGCCATCGCCCAGGGTATGCAGGAGCCTTGCCTTTATAAATGGGCTACCACATTTCGAACCCTTAAGTTGTGCCAGAACAACACAGTTTCAGTGACTAAACAGTGTTGTACACCATCTAGTACTAGAGTCTTTATTGTAAGTTCAGTTCAATTAAATTTTTTATATAGCGCCTTTCACAACAGGGAGCCAGGGTGCTTTACATGGGTGTTGGGATACATTACTATATGCAAAACAAAACGGAGAAAATGAAATAAAGAAATGAAACAAAGAAAGGCAATTGACAACAGAGGAGAGGAACCAAAAACTCCCAAGTAGGGAGGAAAAAAAAACCTCTGGGGGTCGTAGGTCAACTGGCTGCCCAACCCCCCGGGCATGGTAACCTCATTAAAAAAGAAAGTGAGCTTGCTTGCTCAAAGTGAGAACTGTAAGTGTAAGTCTATAACTAACTGGCCAACCGTGGTTTAACCATTACAGGTGATCAGGAGTCAGCAGCAGGATCCCGGGCATCTGGCTGGACTTCATACCTGCACAGCTGGTCGGGAATCCGGTAAAAAGTGAAGGGAGAGCTTGAACATGTGTGGCACATCAGGGTCTAGGGACACGCTTCTGAAAACACCTCTACTCCTCAGCCAGTCCTCTTCCCGCTATGTAACTCTTCTTTTCTGCAGATCTGTATTTTTGATAACTTTTTTTGACTTTTGTATACTTTGTCATTCTGGAAGCCATAAACTTCACATTACCATTGGTTTCAGCCTCTTATGGTCACTTACTGAATGTTTGCCTTTCTCTAATCAGTCAATATATGCATCTTAAGACAGGTATTTTATTTGCAATCTGCACTATATGTGTTTAAAGTGGCTAATTTTGTTTGTCTGTGTGGATGAGTGTCTGTATCTGTCTGAATCTGCACAGTGACTAGGCAGTGATGTCACTGCCCGGTGACAGTCTGGTAATTTTCCCAGGATGCTCTACTTGGTTTGTGACATTAACCACAGCCCCAGAGATACTCTCGTATATGTCCCCATAGCACCTCAGTTCATACATAAATAATAGCAAGATTGTTTTCCTTAAACGACTACCACGATGAAACAGTTTTGTAACTGTGAAACAAACTTAATATTGTCTGAGCCCATATCAGTAATTCTGGCTCGTCCTTAAGTATAAAACTCAGGGGGAGGTGGTTAAAATGTACTGTAATGTGGAGGCAAACTGCATCAAATACTGGTAGGTTATTGATGTAATAAAAAGAGCCGAAGATGCAGTGTCTGAATGTATTTAAAGTAAAACTGAATACGAACCATGTTTTAATGCTGTCTTATTTAAGTTCTGGTTTTTAGTTGTTAAATCCCTGTAGTCTATGTTTTAAACAAATCAATAGGTAACTTTTTTCTTTTTTTGGCTTGTTGCTGAATTTTGTGTAGTACTGACTTGATATTTGGATACGCTGCAGAGAGATATAAAATGAACCAGTAAGGGTGATTAAGAGGACAAGTGCAATCTGAACCATATCTTTAAGACCATGCTTTAACTGTGAATGATTGAATAAAAATATACATTTAAAATTTACTGGATGTCTTTGTATTTTCTGATTTTTTATTTCGCGTCAAGGTTTTCCTCACATATAACACAAAAGTTCAGAAAGGTATAAAGATTAAAGTGTTGGCATAAAATATTGTATTAGTTCTGTATCGTTTATAATTGTCAGCTGGGGGTAATTGTCCCTTTCTACGGTTAAACTGGTATTCATTACTCACCAGTGGGACTGACCTAAACAATGGCATCTCCTGGTCATTAACAAGCCTGCATACCACGTCGGCTGAATAAAAACAAAAAACAAAAAAAACACTGATTACTATTTTCGGAACAGGTTCTCCAAACGAACCGCGTAATTCCGATGCTTTAATGCGAAAGGCCGTGTGCTGCGATGCGCGGTACGGAGGGGCGGCGGGGCGCCGCGAAAGGTAACGGTGCGCGGCCCGGCGGGCCTTGGCGGAGGCCGCCTTATAAGGAAAGCTATGCGCTTCCTGCCCGGCTTAAGCATGACAGGACCCACGATAAGGGAGCGCCGCAGTGACACGGGCTGCCCGCTGGTTTAAACCCCTCTTTTATTAATGCCTGGCATACAGGGCCCATCGATTACAGCCGAGCGCATTCAGCCCCCGGCGGGAATATAACCCTCTGCTTTCGGTCACTTTTCTCACAAAAGTTCGCTCATGGAAGATACGTTTCGGGGAATGACTGATTTATTCAGGGAATAATTGACTTGGGATAGTAAAAAGCACGGAGTGATGAATTTGCCCGGCCGCATGTGCTAAACGTGCCGGCAGAGTTTGCCAGCCGACTGTACGGCTTTGCCGCGCTTTGCGGGGACGCCGCTTCATGACTCCCCCCGTCCGAAACTCGCTCCATGACTCCCGCAGCCCAACATGGCCGATGGCTCCAGCCGGGCCCCAGAAGGGGCGGATCTGCCCCAGCCCACAGCAGTCCACTCCCGGGGAAAAGAGGCGAGGTTACTTCGCCATTACTGCCTCAAATCGGCACGGTACCTCTCCCCAGTGGACATCTGGGGAAGGCGGTTAATACACGCAAAAATACTACTAATAATAATAAAGAAAAAGTTTCTGGAGCTGAGTTTGTGAAAGGGGATGCTGGGGGTCGCAGACATGACGGGCAGGTAAGCAAAGCGGCGATCTGGGCGTCCGGAGCGGCTTTCCGTGCCGTGATTTGTACGCCCCACTGAATATCCGATAAAGCCGATGCAGGGACCATTGCTTTGCGGCGGCGGGGACACGATGTACCGAGCGAGGCTGTGGTTATAAGCCCGTAAAAAGCGGCGGGAAGACTTTCGTACATTTCTGCGCGTCCGGGACGGCGGTGCCTTTTATGGCCGCTGGCCCGGATGTGACTCCCCCGGGACGCCCGCAGGCGCGCCTCGCCGCACGTCCCTGCCCTGCATTCGCTCCTGCGGCTGGATCCTTTCCGATGGCTTCTCCCCTCTGAGATGAGCTCCTACGCCGCGATCTGGCCTTCGCGGCGGTCCGCGGCGCTTTTTATGACCTGTTGTTGCTGCACAGCTTGCGGATCCGCGTTGCCGTAGTTGAGTAAGGAGAGGAGTCCTGGAAGTTTGCGACGATTATAGCGATATGGTGGGTCATCATAGCCCTTTTTGCATGCCTGTAGGCAATATGCCGCTGTTAGCATGCCGACTGGGTATTGCACCCTTACCAAGTTTGCACGCCGAATTTATGTTACGGTTCTGGGGCCAGTGAGAATGCCAGATTAAGGAATTAAAACTTTTCTTATTACATCATCTATTTGACAGGGATAAACGATGTCTGCCCTTCTACCTACAACTACAACAAATGCCCTCTGAAATCCAGGCATATACATGGGTCTCTCGGCGTCTTCATAAAACAAATATATTTGTTTGTTTATGTTTGACCCTTAGCATGTGGTAATTTTTTGACTGTATAGTCATGGAGAAAGTCGTAGAAATGAACCTGACAATTTTATAAGGAGGTGATTTTTACTTTAGTCATTAGTGATGATACTTTATACATTACTAAGGCCTCAGTAAAAAAAAGTTTTCTGTGCATCTGAATTCGCAAAATGGGCATCTGGTTTGAATTTGAAAGTCTCGTTTGCCGCTGTCCCCGTTTCCTTATTATTGCTTTTCATCAGTGATTTTAATTGTGCAAAGCATTTATTATTTAAATAAATACATTTCTCGGTGATGCTCACAAAAGACTAAATTCCTTAGCACTAACTATGTCAGCTCCCCCATACCCCGAAAGGTCTTGCTGGTTTTGCCTTTTTATGATTGAGTCTGTAATGCACAAGCAATGCAGTTTCAACCCCAAACTGTCCATCAGTCAACCTTCTACCAGCCTGTTTTTATGAAGAACGCAGGGACGCATGTTTAGAGGAAGGGAGAATGTTCCCCTGTTATTCTCCTTAGGTGCTGGCCAGAGGTTTATTTACACTTGGGCATCATTTTGTTGGTTTTGGTCTATGGAATCTGAAGGATTCGGATTGAGAGGATGTAATCACTATGCCCTAGTGACATGTTTATCCCTGTTGCTCCCACCCAGGACTGATAGCCAGGGTGCAAACTGAGACTGATTCCAGCAAAGACATTAAGTTACTCAATGAAAACCAACAAATTCATTAAATTTCTTTTATTTTCAGAGTTTATTTTCAAAAAGTGTGTGTGTGTGTGTGTGATGGATTGTGTCTGATGTTGTGCTTTGCAGTGAGTAGCTTGATTACCCCTTTAGCTCTCTCTCTTAATGGTCTGAGTCCTTGTCTTCAGATCGATCTTAATGAGCAAATAGGCCTGTTGCCAGGCAGATGGCACCATAACTGGGCTTCTGATAAATGTGACAAGCACTTGGATGTGGTGCCTTTCTCTTTATTCAGTATTCCTATGCAGACGATGACCTCTGGAGGAAGGGAGGACATTTGTGTTCTTTATGCATAGACTTTGCATCTAAAGTTAGACCAGGGCATACCAAGTATTCCTACCCTACTAGGCGGCAGTTCCAGTTTTACCAGTGATTTTCGGTGACCTGTTATCATGGGAAAGTTGTGGTTCAGTGGGTAGTACTCTGGACTCTTGCCTGCACGGCGGGGAATCAATTCAGTTACAAATAGATCACCATGACAGGTAAAAATCCAGTTTTTAGTACCAGTTTTAACTCGGACTGCACGATATCACATGGTGACATGCTTGCAATTATATGGCGCATGTACAATAATCACCAATGCTTTAGATGACGTGTGAAACATATGTCTGGATGCCAGCTTTTTGGTACTATATGGGCGTTTACTTACACCCACAGTTTGGTAAGCTGATTGGTAGTATACATATAATATTAGTAATCTGTAAGAATTCAGCATGTTCTTATGTTTAATGAACGTGTGGGACTATAAGTGGCAAGAAGTGCCAGAACAGATGTGTTTTACCTTGTTTATCATGTTTATCTCCCCATTTGAAAGATGTTGTGGTTGCTGAGCTATCCCTCTATTCACCACAGCTTCAGTGCTTATTGCTTCCATGATTTGTGAATCATGAACTGCATCCAATCTTGTTTTACTTGTACAATGACAAATAAAAGATTCTGATTCTTATTTACCAAAAACAGTAATATTTGGCGTGCTCCGCTAATCGAGTTTAATAAACCTAAGGATATGCCGAATTTATACGAATTAACAAATGCCCGTATAGTACTGTAAAGCTGGCGTCCGGACATACGTTTTCTTACATCAGCTAAAGCAATGGTAATTATTGCACATGCGCTATATAATTGTGAGTACATCGAGATGTGATATTGTGCAGACTTGGTTTAAACGTAGGTTAATATATAATTATGTTAGTCGCATTTGTTACAGGTAATATATCTGCCTAGTTGCACATGGTCCGGCTTTACAGGGCTGACATGCGCCAGTCTGGCATTTGGCAAACTTTGGATTCTGTAAGGTAAACGGACATCTAGACATGTGTACTACAGAGTATAGTTTCATATCTGTAGCAAGAAACACCCATATAGCCTTTTATTTCACTTCAAAAGTGGCTAAAATGCCACAGGTAGACTGTATGAACATTCAGGCCAGGACCATACTTGGAAATGCTGTAGTGCCAGATCATGTGTGACTGAATGTTCATTTGTCTTTTGCCAGGCAACTGGGTACTACTCTTGAGCAATATGTCGATATTATCATGGCAATGCTTGGCAGCCTTAACTACCAATATCAACTTTTGCTTTGAAACAATAATCATCAAACACGTGATACACCCGCAGTGAATAAAACAAAGATGGCTGACCTGGTCATGAAGGAAATTACTAGATGGTTTTCTTGCTTGTTCTAAACCTTTGCTGCTTGTAGTTAAAGCCACGTTCATATATTAACTCCAGACATTTTCCGGTGAATTACTCAAGTCCGGACATTTCAGTTGCCCTTCCACACATGTAGGACACCACTGAAGACTTTCTGCGTCAGAGGCGTTTACAACAACTAGAAATATTCCGGTCCATACACAGGGTGATGCTAGGTTGCAGCAGGCAGGACATAATATATCCTTCCACAATAATGACTGTTTCTGCTTTAATATCAGTTCTATATTTGTTTGGACGTACCTGCAGTATCAACGAAATAATAGAAAGCCATTTACAGGCATGAAGCAGCTACATATTCTTTTGTTTTTGTACCCATGGCATGATAGAAACGTCATTGACACGCCCACTTACTCGCATTGAATTCTCCAGAAAATTCCCTGCTCCATTCACATCTGAGGATCAGTCGAAAATTATCCGGACTTTGTATTATGGATCTAGCAGGGTAAAGTCTATTAAATGTCAACACAAGTGTTTCAGACATTTTTGTTTACATATACAGTCCCCCTAGGTAATGTCTAGGAAAGTACCGGGTGGCAGTGCATGTCTGAAAGGGGCTTAAGAGTGACATCAGCTAAATGCTCCCTTGTGGCCAAATTCAGCAATTTTTGTTAGTGGCACTTTTTTAAAGTAATGCAAACAATAACATCCTCTATCGCGATATTATTAAAATACATTTTGGCAAGTTTGAAAACTGAATATCGCCAAACCCTACTGGGTATCTTAACGCTAGGCCTGGGGGTAGTGCTGTATAGCAGAACTGTTCTTAATATCACATTTATGAAGTGTGGTATGGATGTTATATTAAAAACACAAATTTTACTAAAACTAACGTGCATACAGTACGCTAGGTAGGGTTGTTGTCGTTAATGAAAACATTTTCACAAACTGAAATGATACAAAAATAAAAAAACAACGAGAACTAGAAATATTGCTTCTGAAACTAACTGAAATTAAATAACGGAAAGTATTTGTCATTTGCTTTTTATCATTTTAAAATACTATTTAGCTAAAGTAATGATTTATCTTTGGGTCTTTTTCTCAAAGTGCGATCAATATTTTAGTAGCCCCGGTGCTGCCCAGGTTACAAACCGGAGAATTTGCCATCTCTGATACAGTGCTAACTGACTAAGCTACACACGACCCCCTTATTTATAGATTAAAGACTTGATGCATTCAGGCCAGGGGTGGCTAGTCTTACCCACAAAGGGCCAGAATATAGCACGTTTTTTGGCTAACCTTTAGGTCAGCTGTTCAAACCCAGGCGTGGAATCTTCAGCCAATCAGTCCTCTAATTGGTAATCCAATTAGGGAGTTGCAGTGAAAACCCAGTGGCCCTTTCTGGATCAGATTACCCAACCCTGATTCAGGTATATTTAGGCACCCATCTGCGAGAGTTATATTTGTCAGTGAATAAATTCTTCATGTTGTTTATTAAAATAGTGTTTAATGCTATAAAACTACGTTTTATATTCCTGCTTCCTAGCAACTTAAAAGTGGCAGTCTCTCTGAGAATGTCTGATGGTAGCAATGGCTCCCTCTGGTGGCGGGCGGATTCTTCTGTCGTTGAAGAGCATAGATGTGTAGGGGAGCATCGAAGCATTGGCCACTTGTCGGCAGGTTGCAATAGCTGAGTTCCCTGTGGACAGGGGCTATATTATTGTGATCAAGAGCTCCCGGCAGTTACACTTTGTAATGTTGTTGCGTTTCCGAGTTGGCTTTTTAATGTGTGTCAAATCCACATCTGAACAAAAGTAAGGACAGAGAAAAACAATTAAACTATTTTGCCGTTCAGTTTTACACTTGATAAAGATTCAGAAGGCTTCGTCTCCCCATTTTACTGGACAAGCCATCATACAATCATCATATGTCACTGGTTTAGAAAACGTTGCAGTAAAAAGTACATTCCAGTGAATTATTGTGACAGCGTAAGATGCACAATATTTTCTATGTAAATTGACTGCAACGTAAATTCGGAGGAAATGAGGAAGTATGGTCGTAATTGCAATGCCCGTTTGTTCTCGTTTTTAAGTGAGCGCCATTAGATCGTATCGGGTTTGGGTGCATCTGCTGTACCCTGTAGCATGTTCCACCGCGCGGCCGAGCTCTGAAGCCATAGCTCCTTCGTAGGGGGCTGTCACAGTGACTTCCTAGGAAGTGGTGACACATCGCTGTCATCTGTGTGACTCCATGAAGCTTTCTGAAGGCAGCCTTCCTGCCCATTCGCTGTCTTATTCTGTGATCCTGGTAAGTAACTTCCTAACTAAGGACACCGATAGGTCTTTTATTCTGCAATACTTACATTTTTAGGCAATTAAAAAAACTTAAGCTGTTGATTGACGCGATTTTGTAGCAGGAGAAAATGAATGCCCGTGAGCCTGGCCTTAAGCGGCTTGCCGACCCAGTGGGCGTGTGCCTCGGACCGGTGCCTCGGGCGTTACCGCGGGGCCCCGCCGGATAAGACGTGTATAAGCGGACGTTTCTGCGGCGGCACGCAAACTGCCAGTTAGTCCGTTTCAGTCCGACTTCTGCCTGCTTTTTCGATTATATTTCTCTGACACACGAAGAAGAAAGGCAGCCTTGATTCTTGTCGTTATATACATAGAATATGTTTAAAAAGTGATACTAAATACACTTTATTTTTCTTAAAAACAGAAAAAATGGTACTGAGCGTTTTCATAAGTTTATATTTAGCCTTTTGATGTTTTTTCCTGAGTCCGGCGCCGGCTGCAAACTGCAGCACCCGTCCTGGCCAGGAGGTGGCGCCAGCCGCCTTCAGCCTCAGACCAGTTTTGCCCGCGCTTGAGTGGCTGTGGTTTCTGAGTCCTGCAGTAAATTCAGCGGATCTGACTCTGTATTTCTGCAGTGTCATGAAGTCGGACACCACTCGGGGTTACCTTGCTCTCACTAGAGGCCACTGCAGCGAATTAAATAACCGACTCTGCTTGATGCAGACCATGCAGTCACACTGTGCACGCAGCTTCCTGCCTAGATTAACGCTATATTTTGTTACGTGATCCGTGCTGCTGCCTGGGCACGTCGGCGCCTCCGATAACGCTGCGTTTGGCGTCACCCCGGGGCCGGGGGAAGGGGGCTCCGCGTCCTACCTCCGGGCGGCTTGGTGCTGTTTGTACCTACCGCTCTGTCCGAGTGTGATCTGTCTCTGTCAATGCAACTATCAGCACCGTCATGCGCTTTAAAACCCCAGATTGCACTGATACTAATTTTAGTATAATTAAAACACGACTATTGTCACTCATTGTCGTTATTATTCCGATGTGTTTATTCATACGCCACGCCAGCCTTGTTTTACTTCTCTATACCGTGTTCTTATTACTTTGCAAAGTATGCACACAGACATGCAGCGGATTTAGCAGCAGTTTGCGTATGGGTGTCCATACGCATTCAGCAGTATTTAATGGGTTTTGTAGAATGTCTAATTCAAAGGAAACCACACACACCCACACACACACACCTCAGGGTGAACAGTACAATGCTATCCAGCATTTCTGTAGGAAATCTACCCTTTCCTGCCACTTCAACAATAGTTGAGGACAGGAGAGGAGGGAAGTCTCTATATTGATCACGGCAGAACTAAACCTTTCTCCCTCCATCTGTGGCTTGAGAGGTTAAGAGGATATCCTGCTGGTGAGGAGTGCCTTAGTCTCGCTTGGTATAATGCAATGTATGTAATTCACTTAAGAGTGAACAATATCGTTTTGTCAGCGGAGCATAAAAATTCCTCAACTGGTCTTGAGGAGTAGAATAACGTCATGGGGCATGTGAGCTGGTTCCTCATCCCAGCAGGAACTAGCTCTCTCTTTACCTGTGCTTCTTAGGGGCGGGGCCAGACTCGGGGCAGGGGGTGAAGTGGGGCGAGGAGGTGTACTGTGGCCGCCTTGTGGGGAGTGTGTGTGTGTGTGTGTGTGGGGGGGGGGGGAGGCAGCATCGCATGTGGCCATACCAGCGAGCGAGCAAGCGAGCGAGTGAGTGAGAGAGAGAGAGAGAGTGTCTTCCCATGGCTGGCTCTGTATAAGTTCCTCTTCAGGAAGAGGAGAGGCTGAGACGCATCGGTGGCATCGTGCTTCATCCCTGGGCTTCCCCATGCTCTCGCACTGCACACACATGCTCGCATACACATGCTCGCACACACACAGAGGCAGCAGCTCGCAGGGGAGATGGAGAGTCTTAGACTGAAGGAGCTGTCTCACTCTGACCTGTACCGGCGCAGACAGGAGCGGCCAGCCAGTTTCGGGGGTGCCCAGGACAGACGGAGGTGAGCTGGTGGGGGATAGCGGAGGCAGTGATCTCACCGTGAGTGTGTGAACGTGAGCGTGTGTTGTAGTGTGTGTGTGTGTGTCCGCACACGTGTGTGCGTGTGAGGAAGGAACACTCGGCACTCCTGCAGCAATAGACCGGCCATTTGGGGTGAAAGGTTTTTTTTCCCTACTGAAATCGTATCTGAAAGGAGAAGTGACTACCTGTGCGTGTGTCTCCAGGCCACAGTGTCGTGCTGTTGGGCAACGATCTCGTGGCGATTAGCGCTCCTGGTATTCCCGGAATGCCGGGCATGGGCCCAGGGCGTCCCCAGTGCCGTTGGGTGGGAGAGAGAGTGGCTTTCCTTCCTGCCCCACATGGATGTGCTTCATTTTGGCCGTCCTGTCCCCTGCGCTCTGCGGCCGACAGGCGGAGCAGCCCTGCCGAAGCCGTGCCATGGGGTGTAGCCGGAGCCGTGCCGTGGGGTGTAGCCATGGCGTGGCGCCGGAGCCATGTCATGGGGTGTAGCTGGAGCCGTGCCGTGGGGTGTAGCCGGAGCCGTGCCATGGGGTGTAGCCGTGCCATGGGGTGTATGCCATGGGGTGTAGCCGGAGCCGTGCCATGGGGTGTATGCCATGGGGTATAGCCGGAGCCGTGCCATGGGGTGTAGCTCAGGCCACCACCTTTACAGGGAGCTTGTTATTTCCTTTTGCAGATTATTTCTCTGTATATGTGGATTTAGGTTTTTTTTTTTATAGATTGCCTCCATTTTTATCCGTAAAGTGGCCGGCCGCCTGTATGATGCGTTTGATATGTGTGCTGGGAGCCGCCCTCTGTAAGTGTCTTGTTCAGCAGTGACACACGGACTCTCTTCCTAGCCGTGCGTTTCCTATACGGCCTGTATCCGCTTTTCTGGGGAAATGGAAAACTCTGTCACAACAGGCAAGCTTTGTCCCACAACGGGGGGCTGCGAATGGAGAAGAGAAGAGAAGAAGGAAATCACAAAGACGGTGCCAAACACATTTATTAACTGAGAGAACCTGTTACATTACTTTATTAACATTGAGAACCTGCTGTCCTTAAGCTGCACCTTTAGTACAATTTTAAAGCTTAAAAAAGCACTGGTATCTTTATTCTACGGGTGCTGTGGAGTCATCTTGATTTACTGTCAAATATTGGCCCAGTCCTGTATATTCTATGGCTATAATGTTGTTTTTTGTTGCATTATGGCGGTTATTTTTGTATTCCCTCCCACTCATAAAGGTTCTAATGGTGTGAAATTCAGTTTAAGGAAACAAGGTTTGGAGTTGGGGTTGGCTCTGATTTACCCAGAGGGTTTATACATGTGGCTGGTGGCTCTTTGCTGTTGCTCTGCTTCTGCAGACTTGTATCTTGCCTAGAGCTTCTTTCTTGTTTTTTAAAACAGGAATTGGAGGGACTGAAATCACTGTCATGCTTTTGCCTGATCATTTTTTGAGTAATTTTCCTGCAGTGAAAACAAAAACATCCCACGATTTCCTCCTGAATCCAGTGGCTACTTGGCAGGTATGCTTTGCTCAGGCTCAGTTGCTCTGGAGTTACCTCCTGGTGCTGCAGCCTTACATAAGACTGAGGCTGTCACCTGTCACACCCCCGGGAGGATAGCGGTGGAGCTCGGCTGATGTTATTCTTGCCGTCTTGGCATGGGAGTGCTTAGTGTTGTGCTCTTGCCAAGGGAGTGCACAAGCTTTAGGGTCCCACAGTGTTGGCGTGACATTATTGCTCACCAGGAGGGGAAGTTGGCCTTAAGAAGATAAGCCTGGCTGAAAGCTGCTGGATGCACGATGTGACTCTGCAAACCAAAAACATTCTCATGTCTCATATATTAAAATGTGCTTTGAGACCAGGGTGGGGATGAGTTGTGCAAGAGTTGATGTCGTAACTTCATTGTCCGCTGCTCGCTAAAGTGTTCAGCGTGTGTCGTCTTTCTGCATTTGCTGCCTGCTGGTGAATCACTAGTGTGAAACGGCGTGCAAATACTTCGGTGTGAACATCTCTGATGTCGCTAAGCTATAACATTCTGGGGATGTTCAAGTTGTATAGTCTGGAATTTGACCTAATGGTTCTTGATACTGAAAAGCAGACTTTTATAATGAAAGTGAGGTTTGACCTCATTAAAGCATGACTGGAGACTGGTGTGAACAGATGTTTCTGCTGGGGCCACAGCCGCCCTGATGTTTAATAATTCTGGATGCCTTTATTATCCAATTCTGATTGTAAAAACAAAATGACACCCAATGTTTAGTCTCACAACTCAGAACCAACACCCCTACAGCTTAGAACTGTTGCTCATTAATCCCCAGTTGACACCCATGGGAGCTTTACTTACACAAACATGTTCTGAGGGCAGAAAGAAAAATGATTGGTTTGGAGAGCGAACCAATCAGATCTTGTACCATATGTCAGACCGGCCAATCAGATGTCTTGGTTGGATCTCTTCTTGGACACACCTCCTCTACAATCTGATTGGTTATCTTGCTGACCCAATCGTTTTTCGTTCTGCCCTCAGAACATGTCTGTGTAAGTAAAACTCCCCCGAGCTCAGTTGACTGGTTGGTCACTCACACATCTGTCTACTTAACCCTAACCCTCATCACTGTTCTGATTATGTGTATCTCCTTTGACATGCTTCTTCTCTTGACCCTATTATGAGCTTGCCTTTCTGGCCTTGTCCCTTATGCTGACTGAGATAGGCTTCTGATTCCCAGCTCCCCTTATGCAATTGGATGATGGTTAAAGTCTCTGGAGGCAGGCTGGGATACCAGTGATCTATGCCTCCACAATTAGCAGGGAGGGCCGTGCTTTGCCCGAGTGGGCAGCATGACACAGTGTTTCCTGGGAAAGGGGAAGGCCTCCCCAGCCACACCCTGGAAATGTGTGTCCTGGAAGCCTTTGGGGCAAGGAACCTAGTATGGAGGTGAGACTGTCAGCTGAGGGGCATCTGTTTGCGGAAGTGCCAAATAGCAGGGAGCTATGTAAGAGTCCTCCTCTGCGGAACACACACAAAATGGGTATCAAGAGTAAGGCTGATAGGAGTGTGTCCAGTGTGGGGACAAGTCAGAAACATGCTGAGCAGTTGTATCACCACTGCCAGTGGCAGAATCAGAACCAGAACCTTCTTTAGCCTTCATTGGCGGTAGGTCATCTTCTGTGATGGTCTTTTCCAGAGACAACCCGTATTAGAGTCATGGATAATGTTCTGCTGGCTGCTTTGGGGGGGTTTATTCCCTAGTTTGCATATTGCATAACCACATTGTAAGTTTGGTTTTCCCCCTACTTGCTGGATGTGGTTCAGTGTTAAATACACAGCCCCAGCTGTGGAGCTTATGGAGCCAGAATTATCCCAAGATAAAGTATTCCCAAGCAGTGGTGTCACTTTTCTCAGTGACAGTGACTCGGTTAAAGATGAAATCCCAGTGTGTTTTAGTGGGTCTCCCTGGGATGTTTGGCCAGTCCCACCTTGTTTTCTAAGGAAGTCAATAGGGGTGCTTTTAATTTGAAATGGCTTGTCCATATGTTACAGAGAGAGAGAGA
>JAODKM010000001.1:35633814-35651420 GCA_026780845.1 Petrocephalus sullivani
GGGGTTTGTGGTTGGGTTTTTTTGTGTGGGGTGGTGGGTGTGGGGAGGATTTTTTACCCCCGGCCCAACTCTCCCGTGGGGGACCCCCCCCCCCCCCCCCCCCCAATTGTCACTACCAGACTCGTGACCACACATTCCAGGGTAGTTAACCCTGTCATGCATTATTCATGTGCATCATCACTCCTGCCAGTGGGGTTAATTTTTAAGTTGAAGTGCTTAATAAACCCACATTCCAGGCATAAAACATAATGGGGGGGAAAAAAACATAAAATTATAACTAGAATCATAGTCCATATGGACTACAGTCCATGGTCCATATTGAATGGAGATTGTCCATAAAAAGCAGGTTAGTTTAGGACTCGGCCTAATCCTCGTGAGGGAAACTGACCCATGAGGTTTTGTTTCTAATCCAAGACTGGAGTCCTACTGAAGCGCTTTCCTGAATCTCTGTCGTAGGTGTTCCTGTGTGGCGTACTGTTTGCCAGCCCGGCGCTGCAGAACAGCCACGACGTGCTGCCACCCCACTGCTTGCCCATGCAGGTCATCGGGCAGCTGACAACGGAGAGACAGAGCGAATGGTGGGACGACGCTTGCTGCTTCATCAACCGGAAAGTGACGTAAGTTCCCACAGCCCGGGTGGCCGGGCTTTCCACTTCTTCAGTGACTGTGATGGACAGCTGTCAAGAAAGCGATGGAGAACAGTGTTTGGACTGTACCATGCCACCATGATGCATAATGGGAGATGGTAAGGCGTTACCTTGCCTTGTAATTGGGGCTTGCTGAATTTTTTTACCATGGCATATTAGAATTTTTAAAGCATTTTATTAAATGTTTTTAAAGCTCTTCTGGTGCTGATGTCAAGCTTTGTAATAAAATGCTTCTCTAGTTTGTCGAACACAGCGAAGGTGCGGAAGAGCATCCAGTGTGGTCTGGAGACCCTGAAGGGGATAGGGAAGCGACATGGTCTGCAGCCAGCACTGCTTGTACACTGGGCACAGCACCTCAGTGACATGGTACATCTGCCGCTGCTCTTCTCCTGCCGCACCGGAGACATCCATTTTACGATGGCATCTCAGAAGTGTAATTTAGAACCTCTTACTGTGGGACTGTCCCTCTGGGATTTTTGCCTGTAGACAGAGCTAAATATAAATTCAAATTGGAATATTATAGACCAATCAGAGGTGGGCATTTTTACTGGCCCATGCCCAGATGAGCATTGGATTTCTTAAGGTTTTAACTCCATGAAATTTATTGGTAGAAACTGACCTGTGCTGATACGGCCGCTTCCACCTGTTTCCCAGGGTCACAGGTCCAGTGACAAGAGATCTTATATTGGCCGCAGTGTGCACTACTGGGATGTTGTGAAGCCCTTTCTTCTGGACATTAAGGCAAACCGGAGCATTCCTGAACCACTCCAGCCCTTATTTCCACACGTTCGTGATAAAGATATTCAGGTAATTTTTAGATGTCTTCCCAAAGTGCCTGCTAAGATTCCTCTGAAAGTTATTCCTATAGTACTGATTTTGAAGCTGATCCTCCCCCAGGTATCTGCTGTCGTCGGGTATGAAAAAGAGGCAGAAACCGTCTTCGCAGTGCTCCAGGATATCGAGGGAAACGCAGAGCACGCAATATCTATTATGGAGTCCATCAAGAGTGT
Organism: Petrocephalus sullivani; assembly: GCA_026780845.1. Taxonomy (NCBI): domain Eukaryota; kingdom Metazoa; phylum Chordata; class Actinopteri; order Osteoglossiformes; family Mormyridae; genus Petrocephalus; species Petrocephalus sullivani. The sequence goes on from JAODKM010000001.1 coordinate 35,635,472, forward strand.
TTCTGCGTTCTGGAATCTGGCTCAGGTGTGTCAGGCATGGCTGCCTTCTGCACAGACCTATGCTTATCACCAAAGTATGTTTACGATCAGGTGGGATACTCTTTGCAGATCTTTCAAAGGCGTTCTGAAGAGGCGGCTAACGGTTCAGAAAGAGCTGAATGTCTTCAGAAGATACGGAAATATTTAACCATGGTGTACCGAGCTGATGCTGCCGATATTGAGAAGGTGAGGCTCGCTGTGCCAACACACTAGTAATTTGATGTTCCTTGGAGCTGATTAGGATACATGGACACAAGCAGGGATTCAATCCTTAGGTTACAAAACCCAAACTCTGAACCATGACATTCTGCCACGCTGCCTGTTTCCTGAGCCCGTATCTGGTGTGCTTTGCTCAATGCTTAAATAATGACAAGCGCATGTGTGCAATAACGGAACGCCGTATGTGCAGCTGCCAATTTCAATGGAGGAGCTGATGGACTGGCTGAGCGAGGTCAGCCAGCAGCTGGGGGAGGGCACAGAGGCCCTGGAAGATGTGACCAGCTGCAAGGAGTCGCAGCCCAACATTGAGCCCTCTGATAGCTCTTCACATGTTGAGAGCTCCAGGTCCCTGGAAGCCAAGAGTGCAGTTTCACCCTCAAAAAGGCCTGTGGTATGTTGGAAGTATCAGTGTGCAGTGATGTCCTTAGTCGCTCACCATGCCTCACAGCCCCTACCAAAGCATTTTCTCTCTTGTTCTGGTTTCTAGGTCTTGCCTAAGACTCCCCCTCAGTGGGCTGAGGACCAGACATCTGTGTTCAAGATGTTGTTCCAAGAAATGGAGGCCCTAACGGTTGGTATACCACCTCGAATTTACTTGTGAATGTCGTTTTTAATTCTCTGCGCCCTCCTGCAGGTTTAGCGCCTTCAATGTGGCACATTCTGTCCCCCTTGAGAATGGCTGTTAGCCTGTGGGCGGAACTTAGTGGGCATCATTTGTTCCCTGCCAGTTATTGCATGGTGCAGCTTGTGTCCTCCGAGTAGGAGAGAAGCTGTCAGATGTTGAGCTCTTGTCTCTGATTTGTACACAGAATGAGCTACACAACTGGTCTGGGTCTATGGCATCCACCCCCCCTCGGGCACCTGGGGAGGCCCCCACAGTGGAATCCCATGGAGGGTCCTTTTCACCGGCCCAGAGCTTCCACGGTGCCCCCCTCACAGGTGATTCACCAAGGCTGTTCATGTTCCGTTTTATCCCCAAAGGCAAACAGACTTCAGATGAACACAATCACCCATATTTCGTAGTGGTGTTGGATCATTGCAATATAGAAACATTATTTCTATTTTTATGGCTACGGCGAGGAGTATATTAAGAATGAATACTTGTTTGTTGCTGTAGATCATTCCTTAAGCATTCAAATGCATTCAACACTCTGCATCCCTGCTCTGGATAAATAGGTTTATTCCTGTGTAATCCTACCCCTATTTCATGGTATTTATGTGGAAATTAACTTTGTAATGGAGGTTTTTTTTTATTTTTTGTCAGAAGTATAAGACTTTTTTATATATATTGTCCTCATAGTGGCTACAAGTGGTCTTTCTGGGTATTACAGTCAGCCCCAAGCTTCTAACTCACAATACCTCCTTCGTACAGCTACCAATGTAACCCCAGCTAAGGTGTGTATTTTTACTTTTTTAAAGTAATGTAAAATGTGTGTTTTCTGTTATTAGAATAACATGCTATTCTACATGTCTAACAATGTCTTTTTTAGTTATTAGAATAACTTGTAAAATTATATTAATACATTACTTGCATTTAAAGCCCATTGACACACAATGCATGATCTTTTGTCATGTGTAATTTTACTACTGTATTTAAAGTGGATTCTTCTCTTAGTGACCCTTCTTTTTTTAGGCTCCAGTCTATCGGATGAACAGCCTCCCCCCCCAGCCACGCATGTATCCCCATGACCACCAGCTGTATGGTGCCCCTTTGCACTTCGACCAGCCGGCACCCAGCCTCCTGTCCCCCTATGGCGAGGACTACTACAGCCATGCGGTTTCTCAGGCCACTACTAACCCCACTCTGCCTGAGCCTGGTTATTTCACCAAGTCACGGCCACAGCTGCAACCACCGAAATGCGAGGAAGAAAACTTCCCAGATCTCGTGAAGGCTGGTTTTGGCCAGCCAAGCCCAGGTGTGCCTCCCGGAATAATAGCCCAGTCTACCCCAGTAGCTGCTTTCAAGTTCAATTCAAATTTCAAATCAAATGACGGAGATTTTACCTTCTCGTCTGCTCAGGCAAAAAATAATGAAAATCTTCTGAGGCCTTTGACCTCTGATATGCATACAGGAACTGAAGGGTTTCTAATGGAGAAGCATCCCGACGAAGACCAGATGCCTGGTCAGAGTGGGGTCTTCAGTTTTGGCAGTAAAGGTTCCTCTGGGCTTTTGACAGCCAGTGCCACGCAGAGTCAAAGGAACCAGAGCACTTGTGTTAAAGAAAAGCCGTTCACTTTCACAGGTATGTCTAAACCAGGGTTTGATATGGTGCCCAAGGCAAGCGGAAAGCAGAGAGATGAGAGAGGCCGGGAAAGTGACAATGACAGTACTCGAGTAGAAGAGGATGAGGATGGTCCTCACTTTGAGCCTATTGTCCCTCTGCCGGATAAAGTGGATGTAAGGACTGGGGAAGAGGAGGAAGAGGAGGTGTTCTGTAACAGAGCCAAGCTGTTCCGCTTTGAAAGTGACAGTAAGGAGTGGAAAGAGAGGGGCATTGGCAGTATCAAAATACTGAGGCACAAGACATCAGGCAAGTTCCGGCTCCTGATGAGGAGAGACCAAGTGCTGAAGATCTGCGCCAACCACTATATTACTGAGGATATGGAGCTCAGGCCAAACGCTGGCTCTGATAGATCCTGGGTTTGGCATGCGGTCGATTATGCAGATGAGGTACGAAAGCCAGAGCAGCTAGCCATCCGTTTTAAAACTGTCGAAGAGGCAGCCCTTTTCAAAGGCAAGTTTGACCAGGCCCAGATGTCTATGAGGCAAGACCAAAAAGAGAATGTCTCCAAGAAATGTGTGATGTCTCAGGCAGTGGACAAGAGAGACCACTCAGGATTTGGGGCCCAGTTTGCAAAGAAAGAAGGAGAGTGGGAGTGTAGTGTGTGTTGTATAAGAAACACTTCTACAGCTGTGTCGTGTGCTGCCTGCCAGAATGCTAACCCAAATGTGAAGATGAAGCCAGATGTCAAGTCGTCTGACGTTAAAGGGTTTGTAACTCCCATACCTGCCTCAGGAGCTTTTAGTTTTCAGTTGGGTAAAGACTGTCAGAAAAATTCAGGCTCAAATTTTTCATCATTGGAATTTGGATCATTTCCACAAATACCTACATCATTCAAGTTTGGGACTAGCACTGAATCAACCACTACTGCTCAGTTTCCTGAAAAGTTATCTCCAAAGGTATCTTCAGAGGATTCTATAGTGGCAGAGAAACCAACATGTAGTTCATCTAGCAGTGGGTTTGGTGCTCAGTTTGCCATGAAGTCTGGTCAGTGGGATTGCGACACTTGTGCAGTAAGGAATGAGGCAACTGCAGCGTGCTGTGTTGCCTGTCAGGCTCTAAATCCCAACAAATCTTTGCAGGATTCCACATCTGCAGTGAAACTAGCAAGTAGGAGTGGATTTGGTGCTCAGTTTGCCATGAAGTCTGGTCAGTGGGATTGCGAAACTTGTGCAGTAAGGAATGAGGCAACTGCAGCGTGCTGTGTTGCCTGTCAGGCTCTAAATCCCAACAAATCTTTGCAGGATTCCACATCTGCAGTGAAACTAGCAAGTAGGAGTGGATTTGGTGCTCAGTTTGCCATGAAGTCTGGTCAGTGGGATTGCGAAACTTGTGCAGTAAGGAATGAGGCAACTGCAGCGTGCTGTGTTGCCTGTCAGGCTCCAAATCCCAACAAATCTTTGCAGGATTCCACATCTGCAGTGAAACTAGCAAGTAGGAGTGGATTTGGTGCTCAGTTTATCAAGAAGTCTGGTCAGTGGGATTGTGACACTTGTGCAGTTAGGAATGAGGCCACTGCAACTCACTGTATTGCCTGTCAGGCTCCCTCCAAAACCCAGATGCCAGATGGACCATGGGATTGTGAGAAATGTTTGACAAGAAATGAATCCTCTTCAAGTGACTGTGTTTCCTGTGGGACCCCCAATTCTAGTGCAAAAGTCAAAGCTACACCTTTAAGTTCAGGCTTAAATCAGAAATCACCAGAGCAATTTCCTAGCTTCAGTGCTCCCAGCGCCTTTAAATTTGGCCAAGCTGATGACAAGGCTATTAATTCACCTAAGGTTGAACTGAAGTCAACCACCTCTTCCTCCAGCAGTGTCTTTTCTTTTTCAATGCCAATCTCTCCTGGTGGGTTTAAGTTTGGCATTCAGGAGTCTATGAAAGAGAATTCATCATGTAAGACTTCAGGACCCACTTTTGGATCATCCTTTCCAAAAAACACTACTAGTGAAACTAAAGACAAAGAAAAGTACGGTGCAGATGTTACCAAGTCATCTTTTCCAGCTCAAGGTGAACAAGGTGAAAGTCCTGTATTTCATGCTAAATCTGCAAATCTGCACAGTTTGACCAAATCCTCTCAGGGTGGCTTTCATTTTGAGGATCCTGATTGTAAAGGTTTCACCCAAGCAGGTGAACAGGTTTTTGCTTCGCTTCAGTCTCCTGTTAAAATTAATACCTCCGTTCAGGATGAAGACGATATGTACAAGACTGAGGAGAATGATGACATTCAGTTTGAGCCTGTGGTCAAGATGCCTGAGAAAGTGGATCTGGTCACAGGGGAAGAACACGAGGATGTGTTGTATTCTCAGCGTGTTAAGCTTTTTAGATTTGATGCAGATTCTAGCCAGTGGAAAGAGAGAGGCGTTGGAAATCTGAAGATTCTGAAAAACAAAGAGAATGGAAGGCTTAGAGTGCTTATGAGGAGAGAACAGGTGCTCAAAGTGTGTGCCAACCACTGGATCACCACCACTATGAATCTGAAGCCCCTCTCTGGGTCTGAGAAAGCTTGGATGTGGCTTGCCAATGATTTCTCTGATGGTGATGCCAAGCTGGAGCAGCTTGCCGTCAAGTTTAAGACACCTGACTTGGCAGAAGAGTTTAAGCTAAAGTTTGAGGAGTGTCAGAAACTTCTCCTAGATATACCTTTGCAGACTCCTCACAAACTAATTGACTCTGGAAGGACTGCACATCTCATTCAAAAAGCAGAAGAGATGAAATCTGGCTTAAAAGATCTGAAATCCTTTTTGACTGACCCAAAAATCAGTCTGGATGAAGGTCAAGTCAGTACTGCAACTGTTGCTGACACTTCGAGGTTGGTCTATAAAAGCAATTTGGACAGTACAATCTGTACTTTGGAATGGGACAGTTATGACTTGCAAAAAGAATCCTTGCATGATAGTTCAGAAACATCTCTGTGTGCTTCCTCATCATCTAACAGTCCTGTTCAGAGGGCATTGTTTCGTTTTGGAGAATCAACACCCGTTTTCGACTTCAGTTTCCAGCCTATTGTCACCCCCACCAAGTCTCCAAGAATTAACCAGAGCAAAGTATCCGTTGGCACAGATGAGGAATCTGAAACAACTCAAGAAGAAGATAGAGATGGGCAGTATTTTGAGCCCATTGTGCCCTTACCTGATTTGGTGGAAATCTCAACAGGTGAAGAAAATGAACAGGTGGTGTTCACGCACAGAGCAAAGTTGTTTCGTTATGCTAAAGATCTACAGCAGTGGAAAGAGAGGGGTATCGGGGATCTCAAAATACTGCAGAACTATGATTCCAAACATGTACGACTTGTTATGAGGCGAGACCAGGTGCTCAAACTGTGCGCTAATCACTGGATTACCTCCAACATGAAGCTGGAACCCATGAAGGGTTCAGAAAAGGCATGGGTCTGGAGTGCTTTTGACTACTCGGAAGGCAAGGGTAGCATTGAGCAACTGGCTGTACGCTTTAAATTACAGGAAGTAGCAAATTCCTTTAAGGATGCTTTTGAGAGAGCCAAGGATGCTCAGGAAAACATGGTTCTAGTCTCACCCATTTCACCTAGGGAAGGCCCCTCACAAGAGGCAGTCTGTAAGAAGCCTGCTGCTTTGTTGAAAGGGAGTTCTGAAGAAAAACCGTCTCCTGGGTCGTGTACCCCAGACAGTACGACACCTGCCCCCTCCATGGTGCACACACATAGCCCATCTGCAGCTGTGGTTTCGCCTCCCAAATTTGTCTTTGGCTCTGACTCTCTCCAGAAAATCTTTGGAAGCCCATCATCTTGTACACAGAATGTTTCCAGTAAGATAAAACCAAAAGAGAAAACATTCACTGCTTCAGCCCCAAGCTCCAAGATTTCCATCAGTGACCCTCAGCCCCCTACAAGTTACATGATGCCTGCATTCAGAGTTCCAGAGGGAGGTAGGATATTCTCGCCGTTTGATTTGTGGTCTAGCAAAAGCAGCTACATTACATCTACATTAGGGTTCATGTTGTTGTCTGAAGCTCCAGCTTATGGTTCTGTTAATGTACATTTCTCTGGCAAATAAGCATCTCATTGTATATGAGAATGTGGTCAAGCCAGTCGCTGTCTCACATCAGCTCTAATTCCATATATTTGAGACTCATTCTATATGCTTATAGTATCATTCTATATGCTTTAATAGGAATACACACCAACACGCACTGCACATTCAGTACAAATAATGTACTGCTGTTGCCTTTAAGCTGTATTTTGAAAGTTTGCATGAAGTACAGGAGTCCCTTTCCAGCATCCCGTAACATCGCCTAAATTGGAATTTCTTATCTACAACCATTATTCTTTTAGGATTGGATTTTAGACTTTTCAAAGATAATCCAATGGCATTTTGGACCAGCGCAGCACCCAACCGATTCAATCCCCAAGGTACTTTGTCACTGCACTGTGTGCACAGTGACATGTCAGCAGTGATTTGCTGCCAGATTTAACCTGGATGTTGTGGATCGGTGTGTTAACAAGGCCCTAACACGCTGCATGCTTCCCATGTTCCAGTTTGACGTTAATGTGGCACAGCAATTTTTCTGGAAAAGCCACTGTGGGTCAGTCAGAGAGAGACAGAGGCTGACTCTCTAGAAAGTGGATTGAGGTTTTCCAGGTGCTTCTTGGTAACCAGCAGTGTGCATGCAGGGGTTTGGTCAGAGTCCAGCCATGATACACTGCACAATGATTTAGCGATCAGCCACATGAAAGAACCCCTGTTATTTAGAGGTTGTAATGAGACAGGGCTGAAAGCCAAACTTTTAACGTGTTGCACCGTCTTCTTTTCAACAGAAAGCAGTTAGGAGTCGCACATGGGGTCTGGGGCATTTGTCATGATTAATCAATCCTTTTCTTCAGTGGAAACACTCAAATTCAAATGCTTTAGTTTTTTACATTGTTTTCTACTGCATGCTTTCAGTGGATTGAGAACTGTGTGGAACTAATCCCAGAGACGTGCCGATTTCCCCCCCCCCCCTCATGTTGTCAGATGTCTTCTCCTTGCTCATTTGAACAGCTTGCTGCGAGGCCTGTTTCAAGCAGACTCCTTTTGACATGAATCCAATTCTGATTTCGGTGTGAAAATGGCAATCCATGGACATACTTCATCCAAAAGCAGGAACGATATCCTGAAACCAGCTCCTGGATTTATGCAGCTGACTTTCCCTCACTTAGAAATGACTTGTGTGTAATTCCCTGCATTCTGTGTCATTACAATAAGAAGCTGCGAGTGACTGTGAAGGCAGAACAGAGATTGCAGACACGAGTGGAGATGTGGAAGATGTTCAGGTCGTGTTTGTGCGCGAGCCCAGCAATGAGCAAGTGCGCCTGGCCCGGGAGCTCCAGCTGCCTGTCACCTTCTTCTGTTATAAGAATGAACCTGGCTACATCAGTGATGACGAGGACGATGGTAAGCGTTCCTCTCAACATCTGAAATACCATGAAAATCTGAATTCAGGACAACTGGACATAAATCATTGACTGAATTGGGATGGGAGAGACCAGGGTACAGTCCTGTCTACTCAGCCGTGAAGGATTGTGCTGGGAGTTTAAGCTCACTGTATGTGTTGGAGAAGGACAAATAGTGGGTGATGGCCAGTCTCTTGGAATTTACCACCTGCTCATGGTTTTTACTTGGTTCATCCACTGGTTTCATTCTTGGGTGCTCGTAAAATTACCCTTTTATGCTCCTGTGTATCAGTTTGCTGTCTCAGAGCACGCATTTTGAAATCTTGTCTTTTTTATGCTTTTTCTTTCAGATGAAGACTTTGAGACTGCAGTGAAGAAGCTTAATGGGAGGCTGTATCCCAGTACCCCTGTAGAAGGTGCCACAGTGCAGCCGAAAGGTGTGACTGACATAAGTTGGGTCCCCCTGTATGAATGAAGTTGGCTGGGCTGTATATGATTGCGGATATCTACTCTATAATTCTTTAGACATTCTTCCTGATGGAATGAAGCATGACAGAGCCATGTCAGATTTTAGTGTTCTTGCAAAAATGGTGCATCTGTGTCGGCATAGCTGTTGTATAAGCAGCCAGTTATTTCTGGATTATACACTGATAGTTCATGACATACTGTGATCTCACTTATCTGCAGAATCCAGTGGAAAAGGGCTGGAAGATAGAGTCGTGACCTGCGAGGGAGTACCCGTAACTGAACATGGTAGAGCCAAGTGCCGCCAGCATCCCCACACAGAGGCTGACGAGGCAGGGGACAGCAGGACGGTACAAGGACCTCCGGTGGTTATTCTTGTGCACCATCTGCAGGCCTCACGCTCACTATTCAGCTGTTTCATTTCAGGAAGTGCAGAGGGGAGAAGAGCCGTCTTTTTCTGCCGTGTCCAGCAGCAGCGATGTCACTGCGTATGTGGATAGGGGCACGGTCATGGTCCCTGAAAGCCAGCCTGATTCCACAAGTGACGCCCGCCCAGGCTTTCTCGCTGGAGACGGCTGCCCCATTGACCTGTCTGCTAAGAAGATCGATAAGCCAGACTCCACCAGTCAAGGTAGATGTACATGTAGTGCATCAGTATTGTGTACTGAAATAGCTATTTCACTTAAATGTGCACTGATTTTCTACATGGGTAATTTGTTTTTCCATCTTACAGATACTTTTTCATTTGGGATTCAGTCTGTGGGAGCAATTTCCTTTGCAGAGCTCGCAAAGAGTTCAGGGGAATATGCTTTTGGAAAACAAGGTTGGCCCAGTTATAGTGTTAACAACTGAAACTATTTATATGGTATCTAGTTTTACCACATCTCATCTCGACCTAAAAATGTCTGTCCCCCACTCCTCGTGTTTCTAGATTCCAGTTTTACCTGGGCTAATGCAGGCGCTGCCGTGTTTGGGACTGCTGCGGTCTCCCAGCGAGCAGAAGACGAGGGGGACGGTGACGATGTAGAGGCCCCCTCCGGTGACGATGTCCACTTTGAACCTATTGTTCACCTACCAGAGGTATAAGTGTTAGCCATAGCATGGCCATTTCTAAGTTACTGTAACGCCGTAGAGCCTATCTACTGCCTGTCTGTGGGCTGGGTGGCTTGTCAAATGAAATGTATGGCCAGAGCAAAGTGTTGAATGAATATTGACACTTGACCTAATGTTCATACTTATGTTCGCTGGTTCATCGTTCTGTAAAAACCAGGGGGTGGAGCCACAGAACACCTTAAGTTTTCCCCTTAAGTATGACACTTAATATTTAATTTTCTCCTTAGTTGAAGGATTTATTTAAAGGGGCATTTCATCACAAAACTGAAAAAAGATGTACATTTTAGAGGGGTTTTTTGTGATGTATATCCATGTATGTTTTTCTGCTGGGAGTTGCACAATTTTGGAGACTTTGGTTGTTGAGATGTTTGGCTTCTCTGGAATAGCCATGCACTCCTGTTATTTCTGTGGTGATTTAAAGTGCCAGAAAAATACATTTGAAAAATCCAACAGCAGTGTTGCTGTATCACTGTGCAGAAGATGCATGCATGATCACCGCGGTGATGTCTTCTGCACAGTGATATGATGTCAAGTTTGGTAGAAGAAAATAGTTTGCATATTAAACTGCTTGCTACCAAGTCTGTGGATTATCTTCAGTAACTGGGTCTTGGTTTCTGTTGTGAGACTTGCTGCTGAATTTTTCAAATGTATTTTTTTTTTTTTAAGTTTCTCCTTAAGCAAACATTTTAAGGAAACATTAAAAGTCTTCTCCTTAAGGTTGTTTTGTGCAACCAATTTTATTTTAAAGGAACTTTGTGAGAAATATTAAGGTGTTTTGTGCACCTGACCTCCGGCACTTATGTGCTTTGCAGATAAAGATTTTAAATGTGTTTTTTGATTGGAGGTGGAGATAAAGTCTGGTGAGGAAGATGAAGAGGTCTTATTCAAAGAGCGAGCCAAGCTTTTCCGCTGGGACCGTGACCTGGGCCAGTGGAAAGAGCGTGGTGTGGGAGACATCAAGATCCTCTGCCAGCCGCAGAAGTGCTACTACAGAGTCCTCATGCGGAGGGAGCAGGTTCTCAAAGTGTGTGCTAATCACACCATCACCACGGCTATGGAGCTGAAGCCCCTGAGCACCTCCGGCAGTGCTCTGGTGTGGACTGCCACCGACTACTCTGGTAATCATCTTGTCACGCCTGTGGCAAGGCTGCATAAGTTGTGTATGTTACGGCTTGGTGTTGGCCAGAATTACAAATCATATGGGTAAAAACTGGTGTTGGGCATTTCGTCTGAAATGTGAGTTGATGTGGATGCTCTTCTTGTTTCCTCAGAGGGAGATGCGAAGATTGAGCAATTGGCAGTTAAGTTTAAGAACGAAGAACTGGCACGGTCCTTCAAGAGGATGTTTGAGGAGTGCCAGAGCCGTTTGACTCAAGTGGACCCTTCCCAGACCTTCCCAGCGTGGGAAGCCAGTTAAACTGTGGGCAGTTCTAGCAGACTCTCTCCACTCTGCACTGTGTGCAGTTTTTATGTGTCAAAATGTGTCAAAATGTCTTTATATTCAAATAATAAAATTTTCTATTTTCTATCCCTGGATTGTGGAAAGATGGATTTCAGGATTTTTTAACTATGTTGATGAAATTATTATAATAAGGCGATTAATTATTGTCGACACCTTTCAATTACACAGTCGATTCCCTACCCTTAACACCCCCCCCACTGGCCTTAAAAAATTTTCTAAAAATTTTCTCAGCCTAATTGTCAATGTAAAGTGTTTTTTTATAAGCGTTAATTAGTAATTAAGGGTGCACCGAAGCTAGTATCCATATCAGGTCCGATAAAGTGCTCATGTTCTGGTCATCATGGGAATGCGCCGATACCACGGGACGACACCAGCCGTTTCTTTAAAGAGCAAAATAAACGGGACCGCAAAATATTCATGATGTGGGGGTAAACTAACCACAAAACGCGAAATCTAATTAGCCTCATGCAATGAAAATAACACAAACGCGTACCCCGGTATATTGTCCTTGAAAATAAATTATGTCGTGGTGGTACGCGGTGTAAAAAGTTTGCAAAGCACGGTTTTAGACTGTCTGCAACATACTTCATTTCGATACTATGGTTTATCCTGATTTTTTTTGTATGAAATGGGATTTTTGACAAAGCTGTGCGTCCCGATTTTAATCAGTACGGGACGCGCTTTATGTCCAGTATTTGCGAGTTATGATTAACGCAGCATCATCCTGTCCACATTTAGTATGAAAACGCCATTGGATTGATTAGATTCATTTATCTTATTTATAGTCGATAAGTTAACAATGTATATCCGGAAGATTAATTTAATGTGTTAAGTGTTATGCACCTTAAGTTTTAATATAAAGCGACTGATTTCATATGTCAAAGCTAATTTCATTACCAGTAGGAGTTAATCACTGAAAAGTTTTTCATCCAGTTTCTTTTTATGGCTATTGATAATAAGGTACTTCAAATATTGAGTGGTTGTGGCCCCACTGTGGTAAGCGTCCTTAATTTTTCAGCATGAAATGTGGCTATCCTAGTATGAAATTCCGCTTATTTTTTAGATAAGCCCTAAGTGCCCTAAGTGTCATCGATATCTGCGCCTACCAGGAAGCGAGCATCGGTACTAACATTTGCTCTTAAAAAACGTACTGATCCATCCTTAATACTAATATTAATTCATTTCGATACTATGGTTTATCCTGATTTTTTTTGTATGAAATGGGGTTTTTGACAAAGCTGTGCGTCCCGATTTTAGTCAGTACGGGACGCGCTTTATGTCCAGTATTTGCGAGTTATGATGAACGCAGCATCATCCTGTCCACGTTTAGTATGAAAACGCCATTGGATTGATTAGATTCATTTATGTTATTTATAGTCGATAAGTTAACAATGTATATTCGGAAGATTAATACCAGGAAGCGAGCATCGGTACTCGCATTTGCTCTTAAAAAACGTACTGATCCATCCTTAATACTAATATTTTCTAGCGACACTGAAACAAGCCATTTTCATTGCTATGACGAGGAATACATGTGCCTGTTTTTTCTCTGTTTTACGGTAATGCGTTTTCTACCGAGGAAAGGAGATTACGGTAAGGCGTACATGGGACGTCGGTTCCGGTTTGCGGAACGGGCACGAAATTTAAATCTCCGGCCGTAAGTTTGCAACTTTCGTACATTTTGGAGAATGAGCGGTCTGTGGTCGGATGTCGACATAGACACCGCCGTGGAAAAGCTGAAGAAAAAGTACTTGGAGAGGATAGATCGGGTAAACTCCAGTTCGCCGGTTGTGTAGTTATGAGGGGTGGTAACTAGGCCGGTAGACTACAAATGACAGGCAGCAATCTGGTCAAACGGGGCCAGATGTACTCGCCAAGTATATAGATGTCTGACGAGGGTGGGCTTCCCATATTAATACTGCCCAGTACAGCGTTTCTCACTGTGGGAGGGTGCGCTCGCTAACGCCGTGTGTTTGTGTGATTTTGTTAGGAAAGGGCCGAGGGTGCGCCTGACAGGAACGGCGCCACCGGGACGCTCCCGTTTTATGGTCAGTCTTTATGTTTAAAAAGAGAGCGTTTGGAAAAACTTCAGTGTTTCCTTTTACTGCATTCATGCTTGTGTGGTTTATTATAACCGTGGCTATTTTGTACTGATTATTGCTGCATATAAGAGTAAATATACGTTTGACTGTTACAGACTTGGCCCCAAAAGGCTATTTGCCCTGCGCAGAGGAATATGTAGACCCGCTTTTCGGGAAAACCGCTGACCGCGGGAGCCCTTTCCGAGAGCCTTTCGAGTCGGTCCCGGGTCACCGTGATGGGTGAGTTTCTCGCCAGCTTGTTAAACGCGTCACTTTCCTCTAACCGTACTTTCTGCTGTTTGTTGCCTGTTCTGTGCCGGTACGAACCTTGTGGCCGTGTTGATTGACCTCTCCGTCTAAAAAGGAAAGGTGATCCGGAGCAGGAGCGAGCTGGGAGTGAATATGCGGACAGTGGTGAGGAATCAGACTCCGTACTGGACAGCCACACTGAAACGGGTATGTGCTTTGTCCTTCGGGGTACGTCGTATACATGTCCGAGCTATCAGTAAAAGATTTGCTAATAAGAAGTGATGGTATAGAGTACACAACGGTAAAATGCTTAGTTTTCATCTTATTTTTTATTTATTTTTAATACAGATGTGACTCTGCCCTCCAATTTGGCCAGGGTCTCGGGTTCCTGCGGGATGAAGGCAGCAGCTCCCTCTGGTGGGAAGACCCGGGAAGTGCGCTCTTCTGGGATGAAGTACGCCTCCCCCCACAGCACAAGTCAGGTGTACCAGGAGATGCTGGAGATTTATGAAAAGCTCCAGGTAGGCGGTCACGGTTCCCTCTGTTCGCTTAGTGGTTGACCAGGTTGGCAAAGCAGTGCCACCCTATACAGCTGCAGTGCGGTGATTACAGATGTGACTCGGCGTTTCTTCGCGTGTGCAGGCCGAGAGGGCACACCAGCAGCGCTGGGCTGCAAGGCTGCAGCAGAAGGAGTCCGTGCTGCTCCGCCACTGTGACACCCTGTGTGAGGTTCGTGAGGTCGAGGTGATATCCAGCGGCGTGCTGGAAGCCATATCGGGCTAATCTGTCCAGGATTGCTCCCTCATGCACATGATGATGTTTCACACTCATTTTTTTCTACTCAAATTACTTGCTTTCAAGAAGCTATAGAGCTGTGTCGCTCAGTCTTTCACTCATAAGCTCAGTCATCTAGCTGCAGGAGGCCTTGTCCTCGGCAGAATTGGCAGAACAAGCCCCCATTCTGGTGTGGCCACTTACTATTGTGCTGGAAGTCGGAGTGAAACGAGCGGTGCTTTAAGTGTTACATGCTTGTCCTTGGGCTGGCTGGCTCACATTGTCCAAGGTGAACATCGCAGGGGTGGAGGTGGGGGCCACTTGCTGCTTATGGCATCTTGTTTTTGTTATAGTACCAGCAGGAGATCAGAGGGTTAAAAGAGGCACTGGAAACGAAAACAAAGGAAAGCAAGAGGCTGAAGTCTAGCTTGGAAGCAGTCAAGGGGATGAACGAGACACTGAAGAAGCAGGCAAGAGTTTATTCTCTGTTTCTCCTGCTCCCAGGAACTTTGCATCTTTGTCTTGTGTTAGATTTTAATACATAGTTTTAAAATCTGTTATTGAGTGGTCAATGGAAAATTATGCCAGTGACAGTTTTCTAAATCACTGTTGAACTCTAAAGCACATACCTCTGCCTTATTTCACCAGTGTTTTGCCATTTCTGTCTTACCTTTGTTTCTCAAACAATGGGGTGTTTGTCTGCAGCTCAGTGATGTCAGTGAACAAAGCAAAAGGTTTGAGACCCAGTCAAGAAAAGTGCAAGCCCGTCTGGAGAATCTGCAGGTGAGGAAATGGACAGGTCACTTTGGGTCTCTGGAAGAGTATGGGACTGCTAATGATGTTTAGGTTATAATCATCATAACCAGTTTATTTTAATGTGCGGCTGTTCTCTGTGTTACGATATTTTGACATGACTATGGATATTCCCATTGTATTCAATAAATTTACATGGCTATTTGAAACTTTATTATAAAATAGGTTTTGTGTTAATGATTTTGCCCCACTATAGGCTAAAATAAGTGTTCTAAGCTTGTTTAAGCTAGGCTAGACTATGATGTTTGTCAGGTTAGGTATACTATATTAAAACGCAATTTCACCTTTCGATAAGTATATCGGAATGTAACCCCATTGTAACCTGGGGAGTCACCGTAATATGTCTGATTAGAGTTCTGCTTAAACTGTGTTGGCATATAATCCTGAAGAAATGTCTTCTGTCGGTTTCCTGCATGGTCTTTGGCAAAAAATCAGTTCTTTTGTGTAAAATGTTGATATTGCCATTTTGTTTTAGAGAAAACATGAGTATTCATTGGCACAGAAGGGCCGTGAAAATATCGCTCCAAAGGGCCAGGGGGCGAAACCCCCTACACAGGACAGCTCTTCGAACCCTGGAAAACTACCCAAGGTATACAGACAAGAAGTGTATGCATAATTAGCATTGCTTTATTTAAGAAATCCCTATTATTATTCAACAAAATTGCATTATTTAACGGATTTACATTAAATGTGAAATGCAAAATAAAATTTCACAATTTCGCAGAAATGTTTTAAACAAATTCAAATGTTCTGATGATGGAAATGTAAAACAAACATCATAAATGATTTTCATGCAAAGCCTTTAATGCCTTTACATGCAAAACACCTGTTGCACTGTCCGCATTGATTCTAGTGAAGCGTAACCACACTGTTGTTCTTTTAACTCCGCCATCATTATTTGCGGCTCCCAGATTCAATTCAATTCAATTCAGTATATTTTTATATAGCGCCCTTCACAACAGGGTTGTCCCAGGGCACTTTACATGGGTGTAAAATACATTGATGTACATTGATAAAATACATAGAATTAAAGACGACAAAACAG
>JAODKM010000001.1:35651520-35662879 GCA_026780845.1 Petrocephalus sullivani
ATAAGTCCTCCATCCCGGCCCTTGAAGGTCGCCTCGACGATGTTCAAGATCATAGTCCATCTCCACAATGTCACCTCGAGATCTATGGTCCCTGCCTGATCTGCGTACGAATGCATTACGGTACCGCACTTCAGTGTAGCAGTGTGTTACGATCTCTGCCCTCTTTGTGGTGGCAGGAACAAGTTTTTCATGCACTGCTGCCGACAGAGTAAGCTGGCAAATACTCCTCTCTCACTGGAGATACAATATTACAGAAATTATTACAATTTAAATAAAAACATACACAATCGTTTTTGTTAGTTTTAATTCTCTCTAACGACTTCTCAGTCCACAGCGAGGTCATGAGTATTTATGTAAGTGTTTTACAATGTCACATAAAATAAAAAGCTGCGTATCTGCCTGACAGGCAGGCTGTACTTGTCATGTATTTTAATGTCTACTAACGGATATTAAATATCGTGATTGTGAACATATGCTTTTATACGTCTTACAATGTATTAATTGTAATTTAAAGTTTGTGCACATAATTTCGGGCCTGGTCCACTGGATGTCAGTATACAAAAAAAATTACATACCATAAGCAGAACAGAACTATGTGCATGCGCCGAATCGGGTGGAGACACCAGCGTCTGTGTGCGTGTGTGGGCGCAGGTGCGAGTGTTTCCCAGTGCATCGCACATTACGTTAATGTTTTAATCAGTAACGGAGCTGGTCAGATTAACTGGGAAAATTTACTTTAATGTAGAACCAAAAAATCTGATTTATTAATTTCTCCAGTACTGAAAGCAATACCGTTAATTTCAGAGCTTATCGATATTCTGGTCTTTAAAAATTTAGCCCCGGGGCCCGTTTAGTACCGGGTTTCGGTACCCATCCCTAGTGGTGGAAGGTTACCTGTTAGTGTTTCTCAAACCAGTCCTTGGGGACCCCCAGACGGTTCTCTGTTTTGCTCCCTCCCAGCTTCCTGCCAGGCAGTCTACGTTTTTGCTCCCTACACCTATCTGCGTAACTGACTTAGTACCTGGAAATGTGGCTCTTTGGGAATAGAGCCCAAGTCCAAAGCGAGTAGCTGTCCACTTTCTCTGTGTGCTGCTTTATTCTCAAAATTATAGGAACTTTGCCACATTAAAAACTTGTATCAGTGCAGTGAATTCTGCTTCTGACGGTGATCACAGCCATGTGAAGCTGCCGATGTCCCTCTCCAGGGCCCCAGGCACTCTGGCATTTTCAAGCTGCTGGTGCAGACCCTCGACTGGGTGACAAACGGCCTCCTAGCCCTGCCAGAAGCAACCCAGCCGAAGACAGCCCTGGACCAGCAGGGGGCGACGCCAGGTTCCCTTCCAGAGAGATGCTCAAAGGTATGGCGTTCATTTGCTTGAGGGTGTGTGGCGTCTTCCTTAGGCCCCCTGGAGTCAGTGGCAGCGCCCCCCAGAGGGCATTTGGTTCTAAATGACGACGCATGAGGGCGTCAAGTATGAGTATGTTTTTCCAAGTTTTTGTAAGAGTTTAAGAAAAGTTGCGGTAACACTTTAGTTGAGGGGCCACAAATCATAGTAGTACCTCATTGACTACTGAAGTACTAATCATGAACATGAATTAGTTAATGATTTACTAATGAACTAACGAAGTTCCTGCAAAGAATACATGAATCGTCATCATTGATTAATGAAGTAACGCATAGTTAATGGTTAATTAATGCATTTAATAAGCATGTATTACTGCATGTATTATTTGTGGCCCCTCAAAGTGTTACCAAATTGGGTCAAAAATCGATAAGGGAATCGATAAAGAACCGGATCAGTAAGCAGAATCAATAATGGCATTGGTATCAATAAAATCTTACCAATTCCCATCCCTAATTATACTGTTGTGTTGTTGTTGTTCACTGTATTTTGTATTCCCATCTTCTTTTGGGTTTTTTTGTGTATTGTATTATACCATAAATGTGAAATATGCACTAGGCGGAGTACTACTCCTCCATTGCAGAGCAAATCTGGCCTGACTATATAAGGCACCCGTATATAAGACCACACGTTCTGCTTGTCGGATGCATCGGGACAGGATGGGGCCGGGGGGGGGGGAGAGAAAAAATATATTTCCGTCAGCCTGCCGGCCTGGCTCTCCTTAGTCCTACTGCTGAAGCGGGCCCTTCTGTCTGCCTGGGGGTCCCCTGCAGGTGCTTCCCCTTCTCGCCGAGCAGCTGCAGACGTTGCCCGTGGACGACGCTGCTCTTCACATGTCCCTGCTCCGCTTCGTCTACTGGTCCCTGCGGCAACTCGACAGCAGCCCCCAGGTTGGTACGAAAACCAAACCCGTAAGCCTTAAGAACCCCTAAACTCGCAAAACAGAAGACGGAAAATACCATTCTGGTTTTTTATGTTGTTATGCTAACCTAAAACTTTCAAATAACGCAATGATAGAGACCATATTTTTACTACCCCTTGAGATGCTGGGCCTCTTGACAGATTAAAGAATTTATCTTAAGTTGGGTACATGATATAAACTAAATAAATGCATGTTTGGAATTAGGCCAAAGACTTGTATATTCAGTTTTTTCAGGTGCCTAGGTGTTACCATTGCAAAAACAAAGGCATCTGACCATTCGGCTGACCAAGCATGTTTGTGAATGAAGGGAATAATCTCATTGAATTTCAAGCCTGTGTAGTTCCTGAGGTTTATGAGCTAGGCGAGAGAAATTTTGGATTTTTCATATTGAACCAGGGCCAAACAAAAATGGTTCAGTTCTGAGATGATGGGGGTGTGGATCACTTTCCGAGTTGAGCCAGAATAACCCTATTGTAGATTTACATGGACGGCCCATTGAGGATGTCAGGGCAACAGGCTTCACGCGTTTGGGTCAGCATTCGCATCTGTACATGTGCCTTTTCATGAGAAAAGTGAACTTTTTTTTAACCTGTTCCTTCAGTGTAGGGGCCATCAACCCTGTGACCTGTGCATGGTCTGTAACAGGCCTGATTCGCTCTCTGCAGCAGAACACCCTGACGACGACCTTCCGTCGACTTGGCGAGGAAGTCTACCGCAGTACGGCACTGCAGGGCCTTTCACTCGACCTGGATGCCCCCCAGAAGACAAAGTCACCCCTCTTCTTTAAGAGTCCCAACCTCCACACCAGGTTCCTCTCCACACTGATCCTCTTGAAGACTGTTACCCAAGGTACTGCCAGCTTTCTAAACTACAGATTTAAAGAGTTTAGACCAGCAGGATCCAAGTTTGCAACCTAGGGTGGTGATGTAAATTCTGAGCTATCAAACATTTTAAGATCTTTACTTCTTAGTTTCGTTTGGTGATCATGTGTCTGCTGAAGTTTACCAGTCTCTGTGGTACATCCTTGTAAGCTTCTCTGGTTTTAAAGCTGCCGTAGTACTAGCTGGTCTTTCAGAAACCAGTGCCTTTCTGCAGCTTTTGCGCTGTGTTCTCGCTGAACTGTTCAGAGTTTTTGATGTTTTGATCACCCTTGCTGTTAATAGCTGCTGTCAGTGTTGACACCTGGGTTCCAGAGACAGGCCGGTCGGAGATGCTGGCCTGGTGACATGGCTGTGGAACCCTAACTCTGCTTAGTGGTCAGCCTCCAGCTGCACCATGAGCTGCCCTACTTTTCTACTAAAGCTTGCTTGTGTATGTGATTGGCGGAGTCTGCAGTAGAGGGCAGTGTTGTCCTTGACTTGAGGTTCAGCAGTAATTTACTCTTGCTGTCAGTGTATTAACTTCCTCCCTTTGCACTCCTTAACCTATTACTGTATAAGTGCTTCCCTTACAAGAGTTCAACAGCTGTGACCAACCCTACAATATAAATTTTTTTTCACAAAATTGAATTCAATCATGAACGATATCTCGCTGGATTTTCTGTCTTGATTTCCTTCTTTGACTGACTGGCAATAAAACTGCTGCTAATGAGGATTCATTGATAAATATGTCGCCATCGTAAAGCTTGTGGTGCCATTCTTCAGCTTGAGATGCAAGCTCCTTCTTGGGTGTGGAGTTCCAACCTCGTGTCATGAGGAAAAGCTGAGCCAAAGGCTACGGAGACCTTGGTAATCCTTTATGGTGTGTGAAGTGTTACCGAGTACATACGGAGTGTGAAGTATTATGGAGTCCAGAGTGGGGTCTGAAGTATAGCAGAGCAGAGTCAGTGTGGGGTGTGAAGTATTATGCAGTATGCAATATGAAGTATTAAGGAGTATCGCATGTGAGTATTACTACCGCTCCCTGGTTGATGAGACTGTTACCCTAACTTGTTTCCCAAATGAGCTGTTAACCCCGCACCCCTACCGCCCCTCCCGCCCTGCCACCAGCCGACATCTTGGCCCAGGCCCTGGGCACGCTCCACGAGGACCTGCGCCATGACGACGGCCGCGGTCTCTTCCTGCGGTACCGGGCGCTGCCCGTGCTCTCCGACCACCTGAAGGCGGGCAGCCGCACCCTGCTCTCCCTGGCCTTGGATGTGCTGCTACAGATGACCGTAGAGTCTGGTGAGTGCTGTCATTCAGTATCTGTGCCACGGGGGACTGGGTGCTAAAAAGGAGCCATTAAGACAGATTGCACAAAGCTTCCTCTGGGTTGTGCGACAACTTTTACTTGTGCCCCCCCGAAACATGTGCCCAGCAGTCTAATTTGTTTTGAGCTGTCCCTAACTGCACAGCTGGGTGCACAGGATCTCTTATCAGGGCTTGTCTGCGTCCTGGCCTTGGTGATCCCTCTCGCTGCTGGTACATAGCCTCTGGCATAGAGGCTTTCTCTCCTGGTGTGATCTGAGCATCCATTGTGAAAGCTTCTTGTAGTGAAGGATATTTTTTGCCGCATTAACCCTGACAGTACGACATCTCTGGATCTGTCCTGGTCAGGCGTGCTCTGAGCATGGCTCACCCGTCTCAGACCCCGGAAATAAGGGCTCTTATACCTGCAGCTATCCAGCAGATGTGCCGCTTCGTGTTTTTGCTCCCGTTTAGTTGGGTCAGCGAGGGCCGAATCAGGTGGTTTGGCCTGGGGGCGGGGCCAGCTTCCTCGCGTGCCGTCACTGACGCTAAGCAGACGGGGGCCTGCCTGCGCGGGATGATTAATGCGTGCAGCCGCCTGACAATTAAAGCTGCCTAATCAGGAAGTCGTTAGGAGCTTTCTGGGGGAGTCTGCTAGTTCACACCTGACAGTCTCCGCCTCCTCCACTTGTAACCCTTCCTTGCAGTCCCTGTTTCCCATCTCCTGCCGGCTCTAGGGGGTGGGGCTCCCTGGGGCTTATCCTGGCCATGTGTCTGAGCCGACTGTTTAGGATATGTAAAAGTACTGCACCCCCCCCGGCCCCAGGGCTTCTGGGACTGACGGTATGGGTTCATCCCTGAGCACCGTGGCACATAGTCAACTAATTGCAGCAATGATGAAAATGTGTCAGCATCAATATTTTAAATCAATGCAGATTTTATTTGAATGGCGTTACCTTTATGATTTCTAAAATACTTCAGTTCATTAAAACAGATGTTTTCCTTTAATATCAATACGTAATTATCGGAGTAGCTCAAATTATCACAAAACAAGAGCTATATACATGAGCACCGGCAGATAAAACGCACAGGCTCTATTCTGGATGATCGACTGCTAGAGTAGGCAAAACCACCGGAGGTGCTGAATATTCATGTTTATTAAATTGCCATTAATATGGATCTAACATCTTCTGAGCTTGTAGCTGCTAAATACACCCATTATTAGCATGAAGTTCTTTGCCTTCTGCCTTAGAATCTCCATTGAATTAGTGACTGAGGAAACGTTTAGGCTAGAATCTGGGCTTATTCTACTTTGACTGGTGCCGGTGTGTGTTTTCGTGAGCGTTGGGCTTGTTGAGGCTAGTGTTATTGTAAACTAAAACTGAATCAAAAAGGGACACTAAATACATTTGTGAACTGAAATAAAAATGAAAATTATATTTATCAAGAAAAACCTTGGACTTTATACTGCTAAAAGTACCGCCACACTACTGCCTTTTTACCTTGTTTATCCACCATTTCTCCTTTTAAAAGATGTCTCGCTGCTGAGCTGTCTATTTGTTCATGCCACTTCAGTATTTATCACTTCCATGTTAAACCAAAACGGCACATGCGGCGCGCTCCTCTAATTGAATGTAATAAGCATAAGAATATGCCAAATTTTTGCAGATTACTAACACAATATGCCTCTTATTAATATTTTAGGTATATTACTAATCTTCTTCTATAATTGTGGCCATAATTAAGATAATGGATCATTAAGATATAGTGTTAGTGCCAAAAAGCCAGCATCTTATCCAAACTACTCCAGTTTGTTGTCAAGATTAAATTAAATTTGTTTTAAATGAACCTGTCAATTTAATTTTCTGGAGGAAAATTAATCCTTTAATTGACTAGTTGGTAAAATAGTCGATGGATCGATAATAAAATGGTCCACAGCGGCAGCCCTAATCATGGTCGGGAGTTTGATAAGTTCCTTTATTCTCCCTCAGTCTGTTTTCTCCAGTCTTAAACTTGATGTTCCTGCTAAAAGCAGAGCGTTGAGCACATGAGCCAGCACCTCTGAAGAGGGTAATTAGGCTCTTTTATTGTGACGTTTTTATTGCCCTGCTGAGGAGTTCATTTGTTCACTTTTTGTTCTTTTTAATTGTGTGCTGCATCAGGGTCCTGCAACATTTCATGTCTAATAAGGGAAGAAAGCTGTCATTTTTATGTTGCTGATTTGGGGGGAGGATTATGAAACGGTGTATTTATCACCGTCGGGCAGCTGGGACCCTCAAATTACTATTGTTGCTGCATCCCAGAATTGACAGACAAAAGCTGTTTTCCATGTGGGCGGCTGGGACCGCCGGGGGCCCTGCTCTCAATGAGGCTGTGGTGGCCTGACATGCTACATGGTCCCCCCCCCCCCGTGCCTGTCACTTAAAAGGGACATTTGTGCAGCCGCGTCATAGGATGGCTTCATCTGTGCAGCCTGCCGAGGTTGATCTTACGTCGGTGACCTCCAGTGTCGCAGAGTGCGAACACTTGGATACGGTTAAACTTGTTGAATTATTGAAACGAAACGCATGTCTCTGAGTCCAGGGCACCTTAAAATAGTTTTAAATTGTCAGATGTTATTCTTGTCATCGTATTAGATCTGATCCACATCTGGGGTGTTTTTCTCCCCCAGGTCTGCTACTCAGAAGAGATTAAAGCTCCCCCCCCACACCCTCCCAAACTCTGCCAAATTAGAAACAGGCTCTGGTACCACAAAACAATTTGAAGAATAAGACTGAATTTCATTTGCTGGACAATGTTTTGTCCAGTCATTCCAGGGGGGATGGGGGGGGGTTAAAACCATATTCGGCCCCTAGTTAATTGATGATATGTTCAGACATAAAACAAAAGTGATTGAAGACATGCGGAAAAGCTTCAGGAGTGCCTTAATTGGCTGTGTGATGGATGAGGGCGGTGGTGTAGTCTCTTGACACGTACCAGAGGTAGTACTGCACATTCCCGGGGAGCTTTCCTTCTGTACTCATACTGGGTGCACTTCAGAAACTGCATTCTCAGCCCTTCCTTTATGAACGACATTTTGGTATGCTGGCAAGTTTCAAGACTTGGACCCCCTGTCTGTAGGACACCTGAATTCGTTCCTGGAGTCCTGCAGCACAGAGGACTTCTTCCGTTCACTATCCCTACTCCTGCGCAGTCCCCGATTAGAGGTCACGGTGGTCGAGAAGGTCAGCGTCCTCCTGCAGAAGCTCTCCAAGATGAGGTGGGTCCCTCGCACCCCATGTCCAGGTGTGAGTTTTTGAGGGCCTCTGTACGCTGCTCTGATTGTCCATATGTTTGTAGCTGACTTTTTCTGTACGCATCAGCACTACAGACATAATGGTTAGGGAAGTGACTGTGTAATCAAAGGGTTGCCGGTTCGAGTCCCAAACACGCAAGTACCACTGAGGTACCCTGAGCAGGGTATCACTCCCATGCACTGCTCCCCGGGCGCTGAATTAGCTGCCCATTGCTATGTCACAAATGGGTTAAATGCAGAAGAGATACATCATTGCTGTGCGCTGTCTGCTGTGGTGTCTCACCTTTCACTATTAAGTACTCATTCAAGCAACCAACAGCTGTCTACTGGTGAAGAAGAAAGTTTGCCACGGAGTTGGAGTTTAAAAACAAATAACACATTTTACCCCTTGCAGTTGCTTTGGTGTCTCTTGTTGACATACATCGTCCTACATTATGCTCGGGGGGGCCTGGGGTGCTCATTCACACTACGTCTAATCGCGCTTGGCCTCCATCGTCGATCGATCGCTTCCCTTTTTAACATGTGCCTTCGGTTGCCCACAGGAGGAACAGGAGGCTGTTTGAGCTTTTCACCATCCACCTGACTCTGCAGGAGATGCAGAGGACAGCTGACCCTACCCACTCCTTCCTGGTCATCAACCTCAACTCCATCCTCTTCAACCTCGGCATGTTGAAGAAGGTCCACCCCTGTGACCGCCCAGCCGAGGATCCCTAGGCTGATGGCGGGCTGTGTCCGAATGCACTTTAGCTGTATGCTGTGGTCTGGTGTTCGCGTATCTGTTATGATGGTGTCTTCAGGGAGAAATCAGTGCACCGAAAAGTGGCTTAAATCATGCATTTTATTGATGCTTATCTCTTGGTCTCTTGGGTGCGTGTAGCTCTGCATTAACATTTTATGTACAGTCCTGAGAGAGAACGACCCATTTTTTGACCTAAAAACAAATAATTATCCCTTTCTGAATGAATGCGTTCCCGGCTGTATTGTGAAATGACCATTTTTAATATTTTTTCTCTTGATGTGGTAACACCCCCCCCAACAGCCTGTCTTGTATCAGAATGTGTTTGTAATTTTCGTCTCTGCTTTTGTAGGTGTCAAAACTTTTTATGTAGCCCTTTTGTATGTTAGAGAAAATAAACGCTGTGGTTTATACCAGAACAATTATTTGTCGTCCTCCCAAAATTCTCATAAATGTGTCAGGGACAGTTACATCATCATGTTTTGTTTACATGGAAAAACACTTTCAAGACTAATCATGCCCCCTGTGCCTTAGGAACAAATGTATATTGAGTGTACTAGCTCCTGGTCAACGTTTTGCATGCTGTTCAGATGCGATATAAGTGCATCCCTGTTTAACAACATGCTGAAGTCGGGAACCTAGTAATCTCTTGACAATCGTTTAAACAATTCTGTAGTAATTAACATGTTACGATATAAAAGGGATATTCTGAGTGGCCACTTTATTAACTGGTGTTCAGAGGTCTTTCTGCACACGAGTCATTATCTTTAATGAGTCTGGTCTTTTGGAGTATTTCTGGAGGATTTGGGAACTGCATTTTCAACTCTTAAGCACTGTAGTGTGCGAAAATCCCAGGAGGGTGGCAGTTTCTGAGATACTGGCATCACCACCTATAGCATCGAGGGTGCTTTTCCACTGCACCAGGCACCGTACTTCTGCTACCTCAAGGTGCTGGTTTTCCACTGGCATAAAAACTGCAACCCGATATTTATTACAACAAAATCTCATAGTGATATTTGATTCTTTTTTCCCTGTCATATCCATAGTATATTATACAACATACTGTATTTCTTGTCCTTGCCATCCTGATCTTTTATCTCTTCTTCCAACCAGATGGCAGTTTAAGCTCGGGTCCCTTCATTTGTCCAGTTTGTACCTTTTTTTCCCAAGACGGAAGTTGTATTGTATTTGAAGTGAAGGTGATTAATCGTCATTGTTGACGCACCACAGCACGCAACAACGAAATGTGTCCTCTGCGTTTAACGTTATATGACATCGTGACACAGCAGGGGGCAGCTACGTGAGCGCCCGGGGAGCAGTGCTTGGGGGTGATACATTGTTCAGGGTACCTCAGTGGTACTTGCGGGTCGGGGTCTCAAACCGGCACTTTTTCGACTACACGGTTGTGTCCCTAACTACACCGCCCCAGTGTTGTTTCCTAGGTAGGCTATTTGCATAACCAATCAACAATGAACAAAAGTATGGTACCTGGTGTGATGGAAAAGCGAGCCGGTCACACCACACTAACACTATATCTTAATGATCACACATCTAAGCAGTTTTAATGCTTAACCAAACAGTAAATGAACCTCTTGACCCTGTCAGAGTCTGTATGTGTTTGGTTGCAGCCACATCATTCGCTGTTCAGAGGATCAGGCTGTTTGCATTAACATGCAGGTGTACCTAATAAACTAGTCCCTTAGTGCAAGGCTTCTCGATGTGATTTAAAGACTCTTACACATGTTTGGTTTGATTGCTGATTTATTACCTTGTGCTGATGAGTAACACTTGGACCATGTTTGTATGTACTTCTTCCAGTACTGTTTTCCGGGGGGACGCTATCGGAAAGGCGCCATGCTCACGATTGCTTTGTATTTTTTAACCTCCAGTTCCTATTCCCCCCCCAGGAAGTAAACCCCTTCCTCCGGCAGGTTTATTCATCTAAATGTCGTTTGTTTTTATAAACCTCCTAAATACCTCCAACAGCTCCAGCTAGCTGTCAGAGGCTGATTTATTTATTTTCATTATTTTAATTACTCTGCGCTGAAAATGTTTCTTTGTTCATTTTTTTATGTGTACCAAAGAGCATCTGTAATGAAGCTGTGGTTTAACCAGTTTACGTCTAAGTATTTCGGGGGCCCCGCCGTCTGTGGCTGCTCGCTGGGGACGCCTCTTCTGAAGTCTGCGCTGCTCCGCTGATGTCTCCGAGTATTATGGAGCCGTTTCATTTCAGATAATGGTCTAATTGGCTCAACACGCCAAAAAAAAAAAATGGCTGTCATGTTTTTAAATAAAAACCGAAAGCTAATTTATTTGGTGAAATGCATTTATCAGGAACACCTATGTATAATTAAAATATCCTCAAGGCTCCTCATTATTCTACAATTTTTTTTATCTGCAGATGGTTGTTTATAGTGTTTTCATGCAGCATTTACAATGGATTATCTGCATACTATTTGTAGGTATTGTTACTGGATTTTTGCTGTTCAGAGGCTTTTTTCTGTCTTTCGGGATAATATTATGAATTACAACTGATGGCATTAATACTTAAAAGTGCTTGAATAATTCACTGAGGTTTTTTCCTTTCGACCCTTTGTTATCTCTGCATGTGTAACCGCTGGTTAATCTGTTATCTCGAGTCATGAGTACAAATATCTGTGAGATCACAGAACTGTGGGTTTGTGAGTTCACAAGGTTGTGGGTGAGAGTGGTCTTATGGATGGGGCATGGTATGGCTGGGAGTCTAGGCAGAGGAATATAATGGCGCTTTTCCACTGCATAGTATGGCACGACACGGTTCAGTTCAGCTCACTTTTGGGGGGTTTTCCACTGGGA
>JAODKM010000001.1:35662979-35677036 GCA_026780845.1 Petrocephalus sullivani
GCCGAACTGAGCCAAACCAAAGTGAGCTGTACTGAACCGTGTCGTGCCGTACTATGCAGTGGAAAAGCGCCATAAGTGGCCTTGAGTGTCTCAGTGGCTGACTGTTGAGGAGCTTCCAGCATTTCGGAGACCTCCTGGCCCTTGCCTCTTTGTGCTTCTTGACTGTATGTATGGCTTGACTGTTGAGTGGTTTCCAGTACCTCTTAGTCCTCCTATTACCAATGCTGTCACCCTCTATACCTCACGGTGTCTTAACTCTGGCCATGGAAATGTTAACTCCCAGGATTAAATCTGTGGTCCAGTGTTTCACCGGAAACCGATCCTGGGATGGAGCTTGCCCAGGATGCCATTGGCTGATGATCGAGGCCTCTGGACCTGCGTCCCAAAGGAGGACGTTGCTGTGTGTCACATGATCCAAGGCGGGAACGAGAAGCTGACACAATGTGCATGTGTCACCTACACACACAATTGAAGGACGAGCTTTGTTCCATGTGAGGACTGTTTGAAATATGAGGATGTTCTGGACTGCCCAGCGCATATCACATCGTACTCATGTTTTATCACTCTGCCAGAGATCACAGACAGGAGCAGCATGATGTATTTTATGAATTATATTATATGTGGACGATCCTGGCAAAACCTGAGCCCATATTGGATGCAGAGCACTAACTGGCAGGTATTTGCTGTGCTTTTGTAAACGATACATGAATGGGGGACAGGGATCGGCGAATCATGGTATAAGAAGGTCTACTAATGATCACGTGCCTTCTGCAGGCCTATCAATGTGGACAAGATATCACTCTGTAGGACTTCAAGAAATGCTTTGTCTCTTGAGAGAAGCACATTTGGTGGATGTGTTTGCTGATCTCATGCAAATGATGTGTGGAGACTTGTTTTCATTTCTCTAAACTGGGACCTCCATTAATGACAGATGTGCAGAAGCTGTGTGTCTGGCTGAGGGTTTGTGGTTGTATATGTGTTTGGATTATATAGAAATTTCATTGTGGGGACATTTAAAAACCTATTATTTTGAGGGGGAACTGAATTTGATAAAAATCTGTGACTGCAATCAAAAAAGTAAAAATACCAAAAGTCTTGTATTCTGTTTGGTTACTTATGGATAAGGTTGTTATTGTTGTGATTAGGGTTTTTCCCATAGAAATGAATGGTCCCCACAATATGAATACGAACATGTGTGCGTGTCTCTGTGTGGGGAGTCACGCAGTCATTCCTGGTCCTGCCTAAGCCACCTCACAGCTCGACAAAGCACAGCATGGAGGGCGGTCGATGTGTCAAGGTCCAACACGAGACTGGTCAGAGTGGAGACCGTCACTCGCTGTATCGGATGTAATCCCGTTCGATGACTGGACTGGTCGCCTAAATGTTTTTTTTAACACTTCCCATTGTCAAGATCAGACACAGAGCGCTTGTGTTCTTACATGCTAGGATGTGAGACTGCAGCAGGTCACGGGAACATCTCTACCTCTGCAAAGAACCTCACCTTGCCCCCCCCGCCCCATCCCCCCGGAACAAAGAGCAGCCTGTGTGGAGCCTTGGAACCCCCCGGAGCCTCGGTCGGCTATTAATCACCCAGCCTTGCAGTTATAATTGCTTGACTTGATCTGGGTGCCGAGAAAGAGAGGCGTCGGGTCAGGCTGAAGACGGCGGCCTCCCGTCAGCTGGCCTTGGTGAAGGGTGCCGTGTGGTCGTGCCCAGTGGCCCCACAGGTAGCGAGCGGGCCAGACTGGGGCCGAGAGATGCCTGGCAGCGAGGGCCGGCCGAGAACGTGTATGCTTGCTAATGCTATCCTTTCTTTTCTAATGACAGACATTATATTTACTGAGGTGAATTAAAGTAATTAAGGGGAATGGGGATTATACTTAATTATACTTCTTTTTGTATTGAATCGACTAAAGCTCAGAACACAGAGCACAGCCTTTCTACCTCAAGGCCCATTTCTTTCTGCCCGCCTCTCCACACTTTCCAACTCATCCTTTAATGTCTATTAAATTGCGAAAAGGACGGTAAGTTGACATACTGCAACAGTTTGCACAAGAGTACATTTTTATATTTTTATTGATTTTAATGGTTTTCATTGATGCATATGTACAATAAGTTATATATACATTTTACATTGTTTTCATTATTTCTCTACTTTCATACAGTATGTAGATGAGGTAAGTGTATTGGCTTGTAAATAATATGTCAGTCACCGACACTTTAAGGCATTTTTTTTTGTTTAGTTTCATGAAACAATACAACCTTCCATATTACTTCTTAAACAAAGCAAAGGTTTTGGTGTTCTTTAAACATGCTAAATAAGTCGTCATGCATGCAGCTATACTCATTTCCATAGCTAGGGACCTGTTCCATGTACAACTCTCCCCCTGTGCCTGTCTGTAAAGAAATACTCGAATGTGTCTTAGACTAAGGATATAAGGGTGCGACACTTGCATTGCAAACTTAAGGGCAACAGCCGGCTTGGGAATGGGTGGTTTACTGTGGGGAGAAAACGTACAAGGATCTTTGTAAATTTACGATCATCTTGTAGATATATGCTTCTAGTGTCTGGCACGGGACAGTAATTATTACTAACTGCAAAAATGAATCATTAACAGTCTGGGTCCTGCGGTGCCTTCACCTTGGACTTTATTAGCAGACAGGGAACTGGATATCACGAGCACTTGGCACTGCTGTTGTTAACTACCCCATATTAGGCAATTAAAAACCACAGGAGACATTCACAGCAGCCTGCGTGGCCGACAGAGGCTTTATGATGTGTGGGCACCCTCAGACACACTTTAACAAGGTCTGCTCGTTAATACTGAAAGGAGTCTCTGGAACCGTCAGCCATTAGAGCTTTCCGGATAAACATGCACACACAGTAACATAGAGCTATTTCTACGCTGATGTGAAAACCTAAAATGCTGGTCTTAACGTTTTCACAGATGTGGCGTAGGCCTGCCGTGATGGATGGCGTTAGCGCCAGTGCAAAGATACTGTCTAACTTCACATGACACAGGAGCTGGGGTTTTTTAAGTAACCTGTTTGCAGGAACCTATGCGCCAAGTTGTCTCCTCAAATCATAATTGACCTCAGGTCTCCTCAACAGATGGGAATTAAAGTCCCCTGCAAAGGTTTGTATAGCGTCCGGCGCCAGAGGTTTTCTTAAAGAGAAAAATAAGAAATTGGGTTAGACTTCCATAAACACCCGTTTTGTTTTTTGTTTATATGTTTTTTTCTTTTTGTTTATATACCTTGACAGAGAGAGAGGATGATATAGGCACTCTAGGAAGCGGGCACCAGACCGACCGCAGTTGCTTATCTTCCCATGTGTGTATCAAGGCCATTAGAAATTCTTCATATTAACACCGGAGCGATAGGAACGGGAGCTATTTAGACGCTGGCGCATCGGAAGGAGAGGGCGGGGCCAGCAGGGGAGGCACTCCCCGTCTTTCCCAGGATGTCGCCGCACAGTGACTCCACGGCGTCGAGTCGCTCGATCTGCACCAGCCTGGTGAGCAGGTCGGGGATGCTGTACCCCGCCGTGCTGATGCGGTCGAACAGCTGCATGCCGTCGGACATGCCCCCGATCTCATCCCGCTTCAGGCCGAAGCTCTCCGCCAGGTGGCGCCACGTCTTCACCACGGCCTTGTCTGCGCTGTATGTGGAGCTCAGCATACGGCTGGTCTTCTCCAGGCAGTCAAAGGGCAGCTCGGTGGGGCTCAGCCCTGAGGGGGAAAGGGATGAAAGGTGGGTAGGGGGGTAGGAAGGGGGATGGGTAGGATCTTTGTCCCCCTAAGGGACAAAGCCCCATCTCAACCAGTGTGTATCTGCCGAATATCTGCTGTGAAACGTAAAATTAAAAATAATTGCATGATAAAAAGTACATGTCTGCTCTATGTAAGTACAGTTTGCATGTTCTCCCCATGTTAATGTGTTATCCCTATGTTAACATGTTCTCCCCATGTTTGCACGTTGCCCCTGTGTTTGCATGTTCTCCCTGTGTTCGCATGTTGCCCTTTTGTTTGCATGTTCAAAGACATGCACTATGTGTACATGCCCCATGATGGACTGGTATCCCATCCAGCGTGGTTCTACATGGTTATATGTGGCCTAGCTAGCCATGATGTGGGTCTCAGATGCCCAGGTGCTACTGTCCTGCTTACGGCCAGTAAAGGAAGTAGATTATCATAGGAAACTCACCCTCGGCGTCACTGCACACCTTCGCGTAAAGGTCCAGGATCTTTCTCCTCCGACTCTGAATCTACATCAACAAAGCAAAGGGAACAAAGAGCTTTGGCAGGGCAAGACGTGGGGCATTAAGGAGGTGGAGATCTTAGTCAGTGGGTAGTCTCTTTCCCGTACTGTATTTGCTGTAAATATTAATTGTAAATAATAATTGCCTTGATGGTGTGAGTCATTTTAATGTTCTCACACGCTAGGCTTCAATACAGGGCTCCTGAACTACCTACGTTGTCTGGAGACAGGATTCCCTGGGATACCTGTGCTGTCTGTAGTCGGGATTCCCTGGGATACCTGTGCTGTCTGTAGTCGGGATTCCTTTGGATACCTGTGCTGTCTGTAGTCGGGATTCCCTGGGATACCTGTGCTGTCTGTAGTCGGGATTCCCTGGGATACCTGTGCTGTCTGTAGTCGGGATTCCCTGGGATACCTGTGCTGTCTGTAGTCGGGATTCCCTGAGATACTATCATAATGAATGATATTGCGTGATGATGGCTCTCTCTGGCTCTCTCTGCTGCCTCTGTGATTACGGGCTGCCTCACCCCGGTGATCTTGCTGCAGAGGGGGCTGGCACTGCCGCCTTTGTCCCTGCTGAGGTGCACCAGCGACAGCAGACACAGGTCAGCGGCCTCCTGCTTCTCCAGGGACGCCTCCTCGTCGCTGTCGATGCTGCGGCTCAGGAGCTGCTCGTTCTCTGAGGAGGCGTCGTTCTCGCTGCGCAGGGGGGAGACAGCAGGGAGTGAGTGCTCTGCCGGTGACGCGTTCGGCACCAGCGTCTGCCCTCCGCGTGCCCCCTCTCCCAGCGATGCCAGCAAACCACCTTTGTTTGAAGTCGCAAGCGCAGGGATGCCACAGAGTGCCATTGTTTCTGTGTCACCTGACACTCGCGCTACTTGGCAGCCAGCTCTGCGGATTAGCGCCTCTGCCAGGCCACGCAGTGACGGGGCGACAGGGTCCTTAATGATGGCCAGGAGGCCACCCAGCAGTCCAGCGCGGCCCGGAATTACGGCACCGCGTGACCACGTGGGTGTTTGTGTGCGTGTCTGCTTTGTGACCACATAAAACAGGGCACAGAACAATAGCTCCTTAGGATGTGTGTGCAGTGGCCCCACACATTCCCAGTTACGTGAAAAGGCTCTGGGCAGAGGACACCCTGCCCCTCTCAGTGTGCACGCTTAGCCAGGTGCTTTTGATATGTGATCCCCGCTCGCTCCACCACTCCTGCGCCTGTACACGTCTCCTCGAACCCGTGGGCCCCAGGGCCCCTCATCCCAAGCGCAGCACTGTTCTGCGTGCTAAATCCTGGATTTTTGGGTGATCTGAAGCCCTCCGAAAAGGCACACGCAGCGCTATGCACTGAAGGGCTCCACTGCCGGAGCTTGTTCTGTGGAAACTTAATTATCCTCAGCAGATAAAAATCACCTCTGTGTAGCTGCCATCCTGCTAGCAGAACTTCTGCTTTCTCTGCCCTAAAGTGAAAAGCAGGAGGCCTGCCTGTCTGACTGATGCACATGATTGACATGTTTTTCTGCTTGATCCAGATTCTCCCTTCTTTGAAGCAGTCGTCATGTACGTATTTCTCTTAGAGTACTGGCATAATCCTACTTTAAAGTCCTTTAAATTTATGAAACAATGCTTTATTTCCTAGCACAAGAACATTGGGATTCTTTTAGTTTGCACATATCTTAGCTTTCTTTCCTTTGAGGCACACAAACAGGTGAGAGCAAAGCTTGCACTCTGAACACAACATCAACTAATAACCTGGTGTCCCTGAAGCATTTTTCACCAGGTTAACGGCCCTGCTGAAGGGTTTAACAGGGCTGTAACTATGCTGCTACAGATGGGATTCAAACTGGCAACAGTCTAATATCCAGTACAGAGGCTTAACCCACTGCCACACACCATTCTGACAGCAATGGGGCTCCGGGGAAGTCATTCCTGCTTACCTTTTCACTGTCTTTGGTGGGGTGGGTTTCAGTTTGTCAAATCCGTCTGCTTCAGTAAAGATCACTACGTTTTCTGTGAGCACAAACCAGGGTTACACACAGCAGGGGGGTGCCTTGGAGGTGTCTGAAAGCCTGTCAGATACCAGTGACTCCCAATAGGTCATGCAGAAATGAACAGGGGAAAAGTTGAATCTTTTGTGAATTAAGGCGTGAGAAATAACTGGATAGTTTATAGTATTAAAAGCCCAATTACAAGGGGTCTGAGTACTTGCTCGCCCTCAATGACCCCTAAGTAGGAGTAAATTAACTTGTTTCCAGCTTGTCTCTCGGCAGCTGTCCTCATCCCGTCTCTTCCTAAAGGGGTGCATTTACTGAAGCCTTCACCAGGAGCATCAGTCATGGTGCTACCAGGCATGGATATTTAATGCTGTCTATCCATTGACTAGAAGCTTGGCATGGACTGTAATTCTTAAAGGCCGCCTCTGGGAAAAGCTCCTCTTGCATTTCGCTGTGAGCGCGAAGGCCTCCCCATTAAGCAGTAACAGGGATCACAGCCTGCACGCGGATTAGGGAAACCCAGCCGCACGTTTAGCTCACTGTAGATGGAATCCCTCACAGACGCAGGGAGAGCATGTAAAGTGCCCACACCCCACACAGCTCAGCTATGAGGCCGGAAGTTGGTTGCCATGACAGGCCAAGCAGGAAACCATGCTGTTTATGACATCAATTAGTTGGCTGGGGATTAAAATGGCCAGACCCTCATCTCTGACCCACGACGGTGCTTGTGGATATTACAGCATGCCACTTTCTAGGGTGTCTTTTTGGCGCATTACAATCATGTGACAAAACAGATACAAGCTTATAAAATGGATGACATTTCAATGGGAATTGTTAGGGGAATCGTTAAATTAGGGCCAAAAGTTTAGTTAATTTGAAAAAATTATCTGAAATTGAAAGGTCAAGTTTTGCTGTTGAACGTTAAAAAGTACAACGATGTATTCAAAGTTTGTATTCAAGTTTGACTTTTTTTTGGTTTAAAAATTATTTTTTTTCGGTTTCAGATCTCTTTTTCAGTTTCAGACTTTTGGCACTAATTTCGCCTAGGGGCGTGGTGTCAGCTGAGAGGGGCGTGGTGTCAGCTGGGTATGGGTAGGCCCAGGATATGAGCTGGGAGGTGTGTTTGCAGTACACACATACAGCACTTTTATACAATAATATTCTATTATGTATTATAAATTGTGTTAAAAGGAGTTTCAGGTAAAAACGTTATTGTGCTGACATTGACAGAACTTTGAAAAACTTAAGGATGTTTTCTGCCAACTTTGAGAGGACCTTCACATAACATTGTCTAAAGTTCTGGGAACGTTCCCTGTCAGTTAGGAAAGTGCTTACTTTTAATGTGCAGTACTTGGTTCGCAATAAAAATATGTATTTATTACAGTCATCTGTTTCTATCATTATTTTCAGAAGGCTGTCCCTGTTTCAGGCACAGAGGTGAACTTCTTTTTGACTGAAACACTATGGGTTGTTTATATAAATTCCTTACCTTGGACTTCCTTCTTCTCCTCTCCTTTGGTGACCTGTGACTCAACTGTCTTCACCCCTTGACCTGTACAGCAGGCTGGAGATGAGGGAGAAGCCAAAAGAATGTCTTTAAGGAGCCAGCTCTCAGCAGAAACACATGCAGCCACCTGAAAGAGGGAGACCCACCCTGGCCGCTGGGCTTGGCTTTAAGGATGTAGAACATGATGATGAGCACAATGGCGATGGCCATGATGAATATGGTTGACATGGCGATGATCAGAGCTGTTGCCAAATGGCCTTGTCCTGTCAGATCTAGAGAACAGGTGATGAAACATCAGTAGACCTGGCTCACACAGAAGGAGAAAACAACCGCAAGGATCAACATACAATGCCAAGCAGGCCAGGTTGGTGGTGTTTGGGTCCTGTCCAGTGCAGTGTAAGAACAGAGACATTCACAGCATAGAAACACTTTCACACACTTTCTCACATCAAAGCCAAGGTAGTGGCAGCCATGTTGGACTGTCAGACTCACAACCTTAAAGCAGTAGTCATCCCTTGGTATCCATGGGGGATTTGGTCCAGGACCCCATGCAGATACCAAAATTCCCTTATATAAAATGGCATAATATTCCCATATCACCTAAGTACAACCTCCGGAATACTTTAAAAGATCTCCAGATTACTTAAAACACCAAACACAATGTAAGTGTTATGTAAATAGTTGTTATACTGTAGTGTTTAGGGTCAAAATTCAAAGTTCAAATTCAAGTTTTTGGACTTTCTGGAATTCTAATTTTTTTTGGAATATTTTTGATCTCTGGTTGGTTGAATCTGTAGTTGTAGAAGCCGGCCATACGTATTTACATGGTTCCCTTACCATTGCGGGGGTGTGGCACGATGGTGGTGCTGGTGGAGGGGACACTGGGGGCCCTGCCTGGCACCACGGCTGGGGTACGTGCACCTGCAATGAAAAGCGGGCTCATCTCTGGGCATGACACTGCACTCGTCACCACAACGGCCTGCTTCAGGGACTGTAAGCTCAGCCACAAATGTGTTCAACATTAGGAAGACATATGGATATCTCAGAATCCAGACACAGGGTACAGAACTCCAAACCCAAACAGAATAATAAACACCACACCAAATGAGCTTTTTAAAGTCATCCTACTGGCAGGTCTGGCCTGCTCCGAGCCTGTTGGCTTCTATAGACCGTTACATGTAGCCTGATGACAGAATGTCCTGCTCCAGTTACAGACAACGAGGGTCTGGCCTACTGCACACGCTCTGTGGTGAACAGTAAGCACCTCATTGTGAAACTCACCCGGACACGATTAATCACGCTCAGTTAAGCAGGTTAATGAAAGAAGGTCATTACGAAAGACCAGGAACAGTTTGAGGAGAAATATTTCTAACTGACAATATTTGTTTTGAAGGCGCTGACATGCGAGTCTGAGGCACTGTGGACTCATCGTGTTTTCCAGCTATGAAAAGACAGATGGACTGTGGTCTTCATACACGTAAGAAGAGCATTACTCTAGGTGTATTGCTGTGTTTCTATTTCACCTCACGGTCACACGAGAGCCTTCCAGTTTGAGAGATGAACGATTTGGCTGGTCTTTCCCTACTGATCCTTCATCAATGAAGCCTGTCTCCAGTTTTGCTCTGATAGCCTGGCACGTTTGTAACATCTGTGCCCAACACACGAGGTCTCCACCGCCTTCCCTGATGGGATTTCACCTTCGGGTGGCACGTCTAGCCTGTCAGGCCATGTAAAAGCTGAGTACTGCTGCAGTTTATCACTGACTTGGCTGAGCGTGGTAATCCATCATAAGCCCCCTTTAGACATTATGGGTTTCTGGCATCACCAGGCCCTCAATTATGACCGATTATTAATGTCATTATCCATCAAAGTGCCTCATATTTCCTCTCTCAGTCAGTGAGGTTAACTGTAACTCAAACAGTGGTCCCCCTCCTTGGCATATAGACACCACGGGTTTACAGTGATGGTATCGAGTCACAAGGCGCGTGCGTGTAACCAGCCTCGTCGTAAATCTTATCCTGACGAACGGGGCAGACAGCCCTCACCGGGATGTGGCGTGAACAAGCCCATTCAGGACTCAAAATCTGAACATGCACTGATCTGCTTTTTCATGCAAATATCACGTTCTTTTGATTTAATCACTTCCACCACTGATGACGCCACTGTTTCAGATCCAGTGTTTGTTTGTGATTATTATCAAGGTTTTTTTCTCCATGTAGTATAACTATAAATATAAATTATGTTATTATGTTTTTTGCAACAGCGTTTGAGAAAACCTTATTTTACTGTATAATCCCATCAAAACCTCCAAAGACATTCAGCAAAAACAAGAAATTAAGAAGAGAGAGCTGTCAAGGAGATAGGGCTATTTAATGGTATATCTGCTGCAAGCAGAAACAGGTAAATAATCCTTTTCTCCTTGATACTCGAAATTATATGAGAAACTGCTTGGAGCTTGAGTGATTTGCTGATTAGTTGACAGCCACAAGCCTCGAACAAGTAACACCACGTCTGGCATTTTCAAGCATTTGGTCCAAGTGTTTGCTGAGGAGCGGCCGTCTCTCTGCTGGCACTCTGTCTGATTGGACAGCAGTTATCATCATTCTCAACACTTGTTGGACAGTTTGAATTTTGAAAGAAGTTTAATAGTGATGCAAGCAAAGCTAGAATGAATTATATGAGTTTCTCAGCTGCAGGTGATTTTTTTTTGGTTTTGAGTTATTAGTAAATCATATCCTGTTGAATCATATTAAATGTAGAGTTTCTGAGGAGCTTTGAGGCGGTTTGCCGTTGGCCTTGGAGAACCCAGATGTTCTTGTGAGGACTGTACAGCTGATACTTCACACAGCGTTAGTGACATCTGTGTCTAACAGATTCTGCTAATCAAGCCCATGTACCAATGTCCCAGTAAGAAGAGGAGTGCAAGTGTCAGGACCCCAAATCAGCCTGTAGAGGGGGGTCAGTCTCTCCCTCTCTCTTTCCCCTTCCATGTCCCTCTCCCAATGTCCCCAAGCTATCACAAAGCTCTCCTCCACCCTGATAGACTCTTTGAGCTTGGAAAGTTAGACTTTGACCTGCTGTCAGGCTGTGCAACAAACGCCTACAGCTGCTGCATGCCGCTCTGTACAGGCACATCTGCATTCCCATGTCGCTTTCACTCAGTGCCCATTTATATCTGTGCTCCTGAAATCTGATGGATAAGCATCTTACGGCTTCAGCTTTGCGGCATTGCCGAGACATTTCAGCTTTCTGATGTACCATGTGTCTCCCCATAATGTTTTGGGTGGCCTACTGAACACTAGGCCAGGCCAGGCCAGAGAGCACCTACGAGCCTTAGGGTGCCCATCAAGTCGCGGAAGCCTCACACTTCTGGTGGCTCCTCCCTTATTGGTTCTAAAGGGCATTTTTGGTTCTAAGTGATGCCACCCGCTACCATTTCAGAACAGCGGACCCGGTTTGATCCAGGTTCAGGTTCACGGTGGGTGGGCCTATCCTGGGACGCGTACACCCCAACGCATGAAGACCGGTGGAAGCAAAGGGAATCATTTACCACTGCTGAGTGTTTCTGGGAGAAAAAGAAGCAGGGATGCAGGGAACAACATGTGGACCAGGCCCATCCGGGAGGGCGAGCAGGTCCCAGCGGGATGTCAGAGCGGGTGTCAGCTGACAGATCACAGCCGTGCCGGATGCAGACTCAGAGGGCCTCACAAGACTTACGGCGATCCTCGCTAATAATCCCTTCAGATGGAGACTCACACTGCCGTATCCACGGCTCCCTCTGCATGCAACTTATCTGCAGCTCTGCAGAGTTCTACTCGCGATTAATTGTGCAACGCTTCAAAGGATCACTTATGGTGTGGGTTAGCTGGGAACGGGAGTGTTCTGGAGGAGCTAAATGGGGATAACAGCAGACCGGAAACTTACATTCTTTGATGTTCTTTGGAGCGTTCTGACAGGAGTGACACACCATCCCGTAGATATTCCGGGGTCGGTTTTCCAGAATGTAGTATCTACCAGGGAAGACAAAGTGCAGGGGCTTCAAAAATGTGTTCCAGAGACCCCCAGCTGAGCTGTACAATCGACAGCATGAATGTGCCTTATGGAAACAGTGGTGTTTAACCTGAAAATACTTTTGGTTTTGAGACTTCATTGTCACACTGTTACAGGTGACGGCCCCCTGCCATGTGTCAGGCAGGATTCTCAGTCTGTAGCCAGCTGTGCCCAATTCCAGATTTGGAGTCATTAATCTGCAAGGCCTCATGGGAACGGCGGGTCAAACAGGCTCCGCTTGTTCTCAGATTTACAGATTCTTTTATTGCTCTGCAGTCCTTCCTGAGGGCTCCGCTGATTAGGCCACTAGTACGCCCTCTCAATGTGTTAACGGTGTGTGAGGGGCTTATTCCAGGACCACCAGCACCCATAAAGCCACAAATTTACACAGTGAGAAATGCCAGAGACTGCGCCGTGACCTAGTCCGAGAGAAGGTGCACGTCTGCTCTCAGAGACTGCGCTAATTGCCTCTTTTTAATGAACTGGGTCACTGCCCCCATTTTCACTGCAGAGCAGCAGAAACGCGGAAACGCACAAGTGGTATGTGCAGAGATCTGCGTTTTCATTTAGTGAAGGATGGGCTGGACCTCAGCCAAGGCGGAAAGGTTACAGCCTTTCAGTTTGGCATTTTAGACACTCAGAAAACAGGGGCTGCCTATTTCTGCTCTCAGCCCTGCAGGCATGGCCCTTGAACCATTAGTTAGAAGGAATTCATCAAGGAAGGGAGCTGGTTCCTGCTCTGCTTTCATCACAGACTCCTGAGGCCTTCTGAGGCTTCCTACAACACGCTGAGCTCCACCCAAGGTGTCGTTAGGAAGTGGAGATAAGAGGAGGCAGGGACCGGCCAAGAAAACAGCGCTCCGGGCCTAAAGTCTGATGGGAAAGGAATGCTCCAAGACGCAGAGTGGAGAGAGTATTTCTCCATGTGGAAAGCATGCTGGAGCATCCTCCCGTGTGCTGAGTGGCCGCTGATTAGTGTGACGTGGAGAAAAACATGAGGCATGGGACCAGCAGCCGCCGGGCAGCCAGGATTCTGCTCCAGGCCGGAGGAGTGAGGTGAAAAGTGCGATCCAATCAAAGGGACTCTTTTACGCCTTCATTTTTTTCTCCACTTGCGGGTGTCCCAGTTTCGTCTTTCCATGAAAACATTTTATTGCTTCAAATTTAATATGAAAAACATATTTAGATACTATTTTAAACACTGGCAGATGAAGTATGATCCATTCACTGCTGAACGTTAATTCAGAAATAAATTTAATGACGAGTCACTGGCGCGTTGAAAGGGAATCATGTGATCCGCTTCAAACGGCGGTCAGATGTCCTCAGAGGACGCCGAGGTGGATGAATGAGCTTCACACACTGAAGAGCACATCTCAGATTCACCCCATAAGATTCTTTTAAAAGCGTTGCTTTCAGTATTTACCCCAAGTGAACTGAGCCCCGGAGGAGATGAATTTAAACCAGATTCCTTCTTATTGGTCTGTAGTACCGGAGCCCCACCACAAGATGTCGCTGTGTCCAGATAGGGACTGAGCGAGGGCAAGTGAAACCTGCTTTAGTTCAGAAACCTTTACATCCTTCTGAACCCTTCTCCCCCTTTTTATATAGCCAGACAATTTACTCAGAACACTAATTATTGTACTACTTTTTAAATGTTACTTATTCTATTGTGCTGCCTCGTTTAACACCATTACTATGCATGATTACCGCTCTAGGAAAGCATGATTCCTCAGGGGTGGACTTACTATATGGCAAGGGTAGGCAGCTGCCTGAAAACTAGGGGCCCCATGAAGACAGAATTTCCAGAAGTTGTATTAATGGATATAACATAACATGGTCATTTCAATGATAGCAACATGTATCTTATTTGCATTTTTAGTGACAGTTTTCAGGCAAAGTGGTCCCTGTGCCAGCTGTAATGACTTGTGCTGCGTGAGCCTGGTCTTGGCGTCCTTGGGTATTTGAGCGGGTACGAGAAGCGACCGTGCTGATGACCGTGGGCGATGGGGGGGCGCTCGTGCTGTGTGCGCCTGGTCTCAGTATCCTTGGGTATCTGAGCGGGTACGAGAAGCGACCGTGCTGATGACCGTGGGCCATGGGGCGGCGCTCATGCTGTGTGCGCCTGGTCTCGGCATCCTTCTTGGGTATCTGAGCGGGTACGAGAAGCGACCGCGCTGATGACCGTGGGCCATGGGGGGGCGCTCGTGCTGTGTGCGCCTGGTCTAAGTATCCTTGGGTATCTGAGCGGGGAC
>JAODKM010000001.1:35678152-35699679 GCA_026780845.1 Petrocephalus sullivani
GACACTGCTCTCTGTGACTGGTACCAGCAGGTACTGAGACATAGTCCTTTAAAGAATGACACTGTTCTCTGTGACTGGTACCAGCAGGCACTGAGACATAGTCCTTTAGAGACTGACACTGTTCTCTGTGACTGATACTAGCAGGCACTGAGACATAGTCCTTTAAAGACTGACACTGTTCTCTGTGTCCTCGTACCAGCAGGCACTGAGACATAGTCCTTTAGAGACTGACACTGTTCTCTGTGACTGGTACCAGCAGGCACTGAGACATAGTCCTTTAGAGACTGACACTGTTCTCTGTGACTGGTACCAGCAGACACTGAGACATAGTCCTTTAGAGACTGACACTGTTTTCTGTGACTGGTACCAGCACGTGCTGCTCACCATCATACCATCTGGTAGTGGTTAGATACCTTCCTTGTCATTTTCTCTGAATTTTTGTGACTTTCGCCCCCAACATGACTTTCCCATTTTCCCTTTTCTCTGTGGTCCCCCCACGCCTCTCTCTCTCTCTCTCACACACACACACACACACACACAGTCCATGTATTCATATCATTATGGGGGGGACTCTCCATTATTTTCTATGGGCATAACCCTAATCCTAGCAATGACAACCTGAACCCCTACCCAGCCCCAACCATAACCATAAGTAACCAAAGAAACTACAAGACTTTTGGCATGTTTATTTTTTTGATTGCATCCACAGATTATTATAGGCTATCCTTGTGGGTACTGAAAAAAGGGCCCACAAGATACATTTACATTTGACAGAGTGACGTGCATAAGTACTCATGTTACAGCTTTTTATCACATTGGGCTTTTATCACATCCCCACAGTGTAATAATTACAAATACACACATACACACCAGTGAATATCTAGTACTGGCAGAAACCCTTGAAGGATACTGTCCTACTTCTGTTAAATTATGCTTTTTTGAGCTTTAGTATGTGACATGCTGATATCTCTGCCAAAACTCCAGTTTGTTGATATATTATATGTATACTTATATCACTGATATAACTTCTTATATGACTGTGTACAATGTCCACTACTGGTTATGCTACGGCTATAAAAGTTCTTTAAAAAATGTCAGCAGTCTTTCCTGCTCCTGCTGTCATCTGTCTCGCTCACAGGTACTTTGCCGTTGGCAAATGAGTTTCTATGGCCGTCCCAAGGGTCACCTTCATCTCCCTCCAGAACACGGACCACTTTCTGCCTCATGCTCCCACTTACTCCCCTGGCCAGGATCACAGGATTCGCAGGAAAACTCTTTGCTTTTAATTTCTATCATCTTTCATCCAAAGGAAGCCTTTTGAAGTTCAGGGGCTCCGCATGATAAAAGTACGCCCGGCCTGACGGTGGCTTTTCAGGCCAGGATGCAGTGTCGAGGTCAGTTATTTTCGACGTGAGTGTTATTCGAGGAGTTTTCCAGCATAGGGGTATTAGAGATCAAACTGAAATCCAATTACAGGTTAATGCTGAGATTTCAATTAACTGAACATGTGGTTTGGGGGAGAAGTTTCATTCTTAAAAGGTCTTTCGGTCAAGGAGCTGATCAAGGAACAAAATGTTTCCATGCAAGAGAAAGATCAAATGTATTTGTGTTATGGAAACAAGGCCAAATATAGGCAAAAAAGATCCCCCAAAACAAAGGCATGTAGTAAGCAAATTAATCTCTTAATGTAGTATTATTATACAAATTAAAGTTAAAATTTTTGCATGAAATGTTGCTATTGTGCTCTACTGAGTTACTCTCCAGTGAAGATGATTAAATATCCAGCTATATGAATGAGAAAAAAATCAGGAAACCTACTTCATAGGGCTAATTTGGAATAAGTGTCCTACTGTAAGAAGATGGATTTGCAGGGCGGTGATGCATGTCTGTCTCTGTGCATCTGTGTATCTATGTATCTACCTGTTTATTCTGTTGGTTTCTGCCTCCCATTCAGCCAGTTTCCTCACTGTACCACACACATTTAAGGAAGCCTTACATGCCAGTCACTCTCAGTCACAAAATGTCAGCTGGGCCGAACAAGAGCGATTTCTCCTGTAAGTCAAGGCTTGAGCTTCACCCTTCCGCCCTAACCCCATCAGCATAAAGCCTAATTTTGGCACTTTTGTACTGTCTTGTATTGAACTTGTATTGTTTTGCACTCCTCATCTTTAGTTTCTTTGTAACCGAGTGTAGCCAATGAGGACCGTGAATCCTGAACACAGTGTACATCCCTCCATGCTTTCACCGCTCCCTGTGCCCTGAAGCTCACTAAACGCTGTGTTTAATTATGAAACATTCGAATGGAAGCTTTTCTGTTTCTGCATGTAAATATGCCCTCTCGCGCAGGTAGGTACACCCTGGGTGGTCCACAAATGCAGGGAGAAATGTGACAATCGGATGTAGAAACAGGTTTCTGCAGGAAGTTCTCACGACTGCGATGATTTTGCTCTCGAGAG
The DNA here is from genome assembly GCA_026780845.1 of Petrocephalus sullivani. Classification (NCBI taxonomy): domain Eukaryota; kingdom Metazoa; phylum Chordata; class Actinopteri; order Osteoglossiformes; family Mormyridae; genus Petrocephalus; species Petrocephalus sullivani. The sequence goes on from JAODKM010000001.1 coordinate 35,680,609, forward strand.
GCCAGCGAGCAAGCTCAAATATTAATGGAAACATTCATCCTCACCAGAAGCAAAGACATAAATGTATGATGCGCGTCAAAGAAAAGGCTAGGACTTCCTACAGACTGTGTGAGTGCATAGGTTCTGTTTCACCAGCTGGGGTCACTATTCCTACCATGTAGGGCTCCTGGCCAGGCTGACACTCCGGACACGGCTGGCAGCTTCTGCTCGTTTGGTTGTAGTACTCGTTCTCGCCACAGGTGGAGTACTCAGCCCTCAGAAGAGACAGGGTGGATACCTGGGAAAAGGGTCAGTAAGGTAAACTGAGCAACTGGGTGTTTATTTAGAACATGGGACAGATGTGTCTTGTACAAATGCATGATGGATTCTGATGGGGTGCATTTGTTGGCCTGATTAACCTATACTCCTTTTTATCTATGGCAGTATGGTAAGTGGCACCACAGTCACATAACTGCAGTACTGCAGGTGTGAAGCCCGGCTCAGTGCTCATGGTGTCTGTGTTTCTGCGTATACTGCTGTGGGTGTGGGTGTGTGTGTTCTGCTGTGTGTGGCTCTGTATGTTCAGCTGAGTGTGGTTCTGGGTGTTCTGCTGTGTGTATGGTTCAGTGAATTCTGCTGTGTGTGTGGTTCTGTGTCTTCTGCTGTGTGTGGATGTGTGTTATTGTGTGTGTATTTTATGCATTCTGCTGTGCGTGGTTATAAGTGTTCTGCTGTGTGTGTGCGTGTGTGACATTCTGGGTGTTCTGCTGTGTGTGTGTGATTCTGGGTTTTCTGCTGTGTATGTGATTCTATGTGTTCTCCTGTGTGTGTGTGTGTGTGATTCTGTGTGTTCTGCTGTGTGTGTGATTCTGGGTGTTCTGCTGTGCTTGTGGTTTTATCTGTTCTCCTGTGTTTGTGATTCTGCGTGTTCTGTTGTATGTGTGTGATTCTGGGTGTTCTGCTGTGCTTGTGGTTCTATGTGTTCTCCTGTGTGTGTGTGTGTGTGTGTGTGTGTGTGTGTGTGTGATTCTGTGTGTTCTGCTGTGTGTGTGATTCTGGGTGTTCTGCTGTGCTTGTGGTTTTATCTGTTCTCCTGTGTTTGTGATTCTGTGTGTTCTGTTGTATGTGTGTGATTCTGGGTGTTCTGCTGTGCTTGTGATTCTGTGTGTTCTTCTGTGTGTGTGTGTGATTCTGGGTGTTCTGTTGTGTGTGTGATTCTATGTGTTCTCCTGTGTGTGTATGATTCTGTGTGTTCTGCTGTGTGTGTGTGATTCTAGGTGTTCTGCTGTGCTTGTGGTTCTATGTGTTCTCCTCTGTGTGTGTGTGTGATTCTGTGTGTTCTTCTGTGTGTGTGTGTGATTCTAGGTGTTCTGCTGTGCTTGTGGTTCTATGTGTTCTCCTCTGTGTGTGTGTGTGTGTGTGTGAGTGAGAGAGTGTGTGTTCCTCCCATGGGAGCTGCTGCAGTGACTCTTCCTCTTGCAGAGTGACTGTGTGTGTTCTCCCCCCCCACCCCCGTGGGCTGGTATGCAGATCCTGGTGATCCCCCCGCACCCTATAAATCCCAGAATAGGCTGCGTATCACCATATCTCTGTATTTACTGGTAATGGATGGATGTGAGGAGTGACAGCACATTAAAATATAACCCGAGCCTCTTAATGTCAGCCCTGCTGTTCCAGTGCAACTCGATCTTGTAACTAAAATGTGAAATATTTTCGTTAAATGGACTTTAACATAAATGATTTATGCTTCAGCACGCCACATGTGATGGCTAGCTGGGGAAACGGGGAGTGCCGTGCCTCTCGGCCTTAAGTTTACATTTGAACCATGAAGTTTTACCGCACAGCGACATGCAAAGCTCTGACATCAGTGACACTAATTATTCATAATCATCTTATTAACAGTAATGGCAGCTTAGCAGGCTTCCTGTCCAGGGTCTCCCCTGCCTCCCGCTGTGCCTACTTGCAGCAAAGGGCACGCGGGGTGTGGAGCAGCTGGGGCCGCCACTGTGTCCCCAAGGTCATCATCCGATATTATTTAAGACTGCTCCAAACTGTGCTCCAAACTACATTCACTTCAGCCGAGCAGTTTCTCACGTAAACTGGGCATCGCATACTCAAAAACATGGATACACAATACATGGAAAGAACAAAGTCATTTTAATCTGCTTGGGTTTTCTTTAAAGGAAGAATAACACTGAGGCATGCAAGCACATAGGCTCAGGCAGATAAGCCCAAAGATTGCCAAAAACCTCACTGCTAATGTACTAATCACATCTGCATGATTCACTCACTGTATCGACATCCTGCAATTCCCCTGTGACTGGTCTGCCACACTGATATTCCAGAAAGTTAAATAACAGTTTGCTGGAGCTTCCCAGCTGGGGTTGCTACATTTCATGCTGAAAAATAAAGGACGCTGACCATAGTGGGGCCACAGCCACTATGCGCCAAGTGACGCACCAGCGGTGGTAAATCAGACTTAAACCATCATCTCAAGAAAGTATTACGATTCATGCAATGAAATTAGCTTTGACACATGAAATCAGTCGCTTTATATCAAAACTTAAGGTGCATAACAGTTAACGAATTAAATTAATCTTCAGGATATACATTGTTAACTCACCAATAACGTATTAACTATAAATAAGACTAATCAAGTGAATCTAATCAATCCAACAGCGTTTTCATACTAAATGTGGACGGGATGATGCTGCGTTCATCACAACTCGGAAATACTGGACAAACGGGACGCACAATTTTATTGTCAAATGCGGGACGATTCCGTGTGGCAACCCTATTCCCAGCTGAAGATAAATAACCAGCCTGCTGCTAATCCAAGGGATCTTAAAGGTAACTCGAAGGGTATAATTAAAATAGCACAAACTGAAATTAAATCCCAGCTTTCCTATGAGCTTTACGAAATCATATTCAAGTCAGGTTCTAAAAAAATATATTTGAAGCGGAAGCTGAAGAGAGATTAAAAACTTAAGGACTGAATTTCCCTGTTTTGAAATAATTGGCAAGAACTGGCTCTCCCACTGACGGCTGCTGGCTTCGCGTTAGATGGAGACTCACCAGCTGGATGAAGAGCAGGCCTAAGTGTTGCTGGGTCCGTCCCTGGATCATCTTTGTGCCGTCTGGCCCCTGAGAATGCTGGGAAGAAGGGAAGGATAGGGAACCGTGAGCATGTCAGCAAGCCCCACATGTCCCTGCTCATTTTCCCAGTAATTCCCGCCTCTGGGGACCCATGGACCCTGAGGACCTTTGTGAGGTATTCTGACCCTCCTCCAGGAGCCTGCAAAGGCCGCCCACCCATGCCCGAGGCTCGGAGCGTCTCCACGCTGCTCCATCTTGCTCAGAGGAGCACTCTGACAGCTTGACTTTGGCTAAGCGGCAAACGTGTGTGAACGTGCGCGACGCGAGATTGGACGTGGCGTTTTGTCACGTGAAAGACAGCACAAGAAGAAGCCACAGTGAAAGCTTATGAACCCGATGGAGGGTGGCCGCATGAGTGTAGCTATGGAGTAATCAAACTGCCCCATTAGCCTGTATCCAGACCATAGGGAATGCTATGGCGAGAATCAGTCTGCAGCTCCCAGGTTGATTGGAAAACCAGCAGCGGTCTGACCAATCACATCGTCCTACACATGAAGCCTCAACCCTTTAGGTAATCGACTGTTACCCGAGACACAAACCACCTTGTGCTGTCTTGTAGATAAACAGAGTAACGAGTTTGATCCACGCTAAGTATTTTCTTGTGGCAGATCTCGAGAGACACGAGAGGTTGAAGTGAACATGCGGAATATGGAGCGAATGAGCTGAGCTGCTCGCCGATGGCTGCTGGGAAATGTAGAGGTACAGTAATGATGTAATGAGCCCAGTACCAGCCTTGCTCGTGGCAGGCCATTTGTCATCATTAGATGCTGTCATGCTCGACCACGCAGGCTCCATTTCCCACAGCCAACAGACATGTAATTTGATCTCAATTCTCTCTTGTTACTGAAATTATAAACAGGGAGCTTTTTTATGCAGTGAAGTATACCGTTTATTCTAGATCGAGCTCAGCTGTATTCTTTCATATCTGTCTCGGTAACAAATGCACTGGTTTCACGTCTGGTTTCTGTTCTGGTTCTGTTGGCAAGGATAACCATACCGGGTCGCAGGTATGTTTAAAAAGGCTCATGGACCAACTGAATAAATCTGAAGTGTATGGAAACAGTGACCATGCTTGATCAATTTGACTCATTTGTTGTTATACATGTGATGACATTTATTTATTAAGTATTTATGAAGTGTTTATTGAGGAGGTTTAGCAATGTTTACAGCCATTCTTACCTTTGACAATAGCAGGGGAGTATGTGATACCTGTCCAGAAGCTATCTACACCCTCCCATAGATACCTACAGGCTAGCAGTACGATACTGGCAGGATCCCAAATGTGTAATAACAGTACTCACCATTCTTTCAGTAAAGGGTAATAAGTAGCGTTTTAATCTTAGGGAGATGACTTGGCGTCTGACAGTTTAAACTAAGATCATTAGCACCCTTGTGCTGCACCCACCATTTCTTGGAATGGAGAATATTAACCAGCACACCATGATCTGCAGACACAGCGAGGCAGGCATCACTATCAGCAAGACATCCAGAAATCCATCCATTCCTCACAACCTAGTACAGGCTTACAGTGAGTCTGGATCCTGGTCTAGTTCAGGCCTTGTTTGTGAACTGTAGGTGCAGCGCTGCAAAGCACAACTGGCAGAGTGGCTCACAGGAGTGTGGCACAGCTCGCCTCCAGCCCTAGCAGCCACTGCCTTGCAATCACACCAGCAAAATTCCAGTGCTCTTTAGTGCCCTGTAGCCCTAACTCATATGTTACAGGAATCAAAGCTCGCCCAGTCCTCATGTAATCCAATAAAGAGCTTTCGTTAAATGCTCAAAACCCACCAAGTTCACAAAAACCTTGCTCTTCATTTACATTTTCTCTGTTTCTTGGTGTTCATCTCAGGACAGTCATAAAGCCCAGATGTTTCCTTAGCGGAGGCCCAGCTGTGCTCTCTCATCTCACTGACCCCTGCCGAAATGGCCTGGCCAAAGTACTATCTATAGATTTTCAGAAAAATGTCCATGTCCCATTCCTAAGGGTGTCTGATCCAAGAGTTCCTCCCTGGTCCCCTTGCAGACATAGCCATGTTCCCCAGAATGTGCATATCCACTGTGGGGAGTGGCCCTTGGCATATGGGACAGTTTGATACGGCGGCACAGTGAATGTTATTTGTTTGGAAATTTAGTCTCCAGCTAATAGCAAATGAGCCTGTTCTAAGTGTTAAGCAATTAGTTCATTCTCTGAAAAGTAAAATGAAAAAATGTGGAAACATTTTGAGGTTTTCTACAAACATGAGCACATTAAGGAGCACATTAAGGAGGGCGACTCTGCCCAAAGCCAGCCTTTAAATAAACGAGCCTGCAAAAAGAAAAAAAAATGCATGTGTGTGATGACACACATTAGAGTATAACTATACATGAAGATTGCAGAGCATCCTCTGACACGCCCCCGAAACGAATGGCAGTGTGGACTATTTGGAGATCATCAAAACCCGAATGCTGGTGACCTTCGATCAGAGCACGATTAGTCCATGCTAGTGATGTAATTAGTCATGTGACATCAGCCCTGGAGTTATGAGGAACACAGTCAGAGACCCTGCCGTTAAGCTCCACAAAAGTCTGGGCAAAGTGTGTGTATGGGGGGGGGGGGGGGGGGTCTCAGTAATGCAATTTTAAAAGACTGTAATTAGATGGTCAAATTGGGCACTTGTAAAGGGATAACGCACTTCTACCAGTTGAATTGCTAATGGTTTATTTTTTTTAATTGTGTTTATGCTGGGGGGAGGGGCATGTGTGTTTCAGGTAAAGGGCAAGTATGTGAGGCTGATTTTCGACAAAAGCAAGACCCTCAAATGTCCATTGCTGCCTAGAATAGTTTTGTTTTTGATGATTTTTCTAGAGATGCACTAATACTGGCATTGGGTATTGGGCCGATACTGCGCTCATATGCTCATACACGTACTTATAAAAATTCTAAGAATACCAAGAATTGATACCACCTAGCTTAATTGCAACACTACTTTAAGACTCAAAGCTGCAGTTATGTCTTTTTTTTTGCTGACCATTCAGATTTTGTCATCTAGCGAGAGATTTGTCAACCAGAAATATCTGAGGAGGATAATTGCATAGAGCACCAAATCGTGAGTATATATATATATATATATAAATACACACACACACACACACACACACATATATATGCTTTACAAACTTAGGAAAGGTTTATTTAACTTCAGCCTGATGAAGTTGCCTTATACAATATAGGATGATCACAGTCTCACACAGTGAGGCACGATCTACAGCTTATTAACTTATTAACTTATTAACAGCTTATTAACTTATTAACTGCTATTGGATAGGTACTTGGTATCAGCAGACACCTAAAACCCAGGCTTCGTTACTCGTATCGGGACAGAAAAAGTTGGATCGGCGTATCCCTAGATTTTTCTCAGACTGGTGTCCCATCCGAAGCATCCCCCTGTCTTGGGCCCTGTGTGGAGCTAATGACCAGCTAATGCCCGGAACCTGGACGATGCCACAATCGACCCCCATGATTCATCCTGCTCTGACAGCCAAGGGCACGACTGCTCTTTTCATCTCCATAGCCATTAGATATCTTTTCTTCAGGGCAAGTTGGATCACAGAGCAGGGAGTTTAAAGTAAGGGAGGAGATTAGCTAAGGGAATGCCGTATACTTAAACTCCATTCACTTTGTGTGAAATACTATTAGATCTTCCTGTGATCCTGATTTGGATTAAAAGATGGTCATACGTATTATTAAAACTCAAACATTTAAATGTATGTAGTTTAACACATTTTTTATTCCCTAAAACTATGTATTATTTAACTTCAATTTATATATTTAAAAATAGTGAGCACTTCTACTCCATAGTAATGACAACACTGGAATGTGAAATTCATTATTGTGTTACTCATCTCAGTACTGATCACCGGCTGGAAATGCTGGCAAAATTAAAGAGAAATGTTATATACTGTAAACAAAGGCGCACAAATGAGCCTCATCAAATGAGCGGCACTCCCATGCCGGTGCTGCGAGCAGCAGCAGCAAGCGAGTCTCCTGCAGACAGATAATTGCAGCAGACACAAGAAGCAACAGGTCCCCGCAGAGCCACCGGCCTTCTCCCTTCTCACTGTCCACATTGTTTTCGGCTCCCACATTCACTAGCTCGTTATTTGCGCAAATCTGGCGTACTTAAGCCCGCTTCAGATGCAGGTACGGCGCTATCCTTTAAATTCCTCTCAAGCATTACAGGGTTTGTTTTATAAGTTCTGCATGAGAAAAATGAACGCATTTTACGGAGTTATGTGGGGGCTTTTATGGCAGTCAGCGTAACCCACATCAGCCCGCGTCTCCCACGCTTTTCAATGTAAGCCATCCATGTTCCCCGGGCCGAGCACTAACGCTCTTTAGGGAGACGGCTCGGCCCACAGCTATTTCTAGCTGAGAAATGGCATGTGCAGGAAGTTTCAATGCATGTGGTCTTATATATACAAAGTATATACAATAATATGATCCAAGCTTTTTTTCCAGGGGAGGGGTCGGGGGCCAGGCAGTGTTGCATAATTAAAGCAAGGTCACGTCTCTTATAGTGTTGATCCTTGTTAATTATATGTCTTGCTACTCACAAGGCCTGGAGTTCTAATCAAACTAAGATTAATCGTCTGAATCACTGCGCAGAGTAAAAACCACAACTGGCCCGACGCAGTGTCTGTCTATCGATGATCATTTAGCTCTGTTTGAAAGGGGGGGGGGGACTTAAAAACCTGTTTTTTTTTTAGATTTAAAGGAAGTGGAGCGGCTGCCAAATGAGAGTGCCCCCCAGCCTCTTCCTCATTATGAGCCTAAACGAGCACACACGCCCTGCACTTTCATCAGTTGGCAGTGCCGGCTCCCGGGGCTGGGGGCTGGTATGCACGCTCCCCGGCATGTCAGCCGAGTAAGTATGCCTCTGACACCTCCACCGGGCCGCGCCTTGTCGGGACTTGCCCGTTTGAAAGGCGGCCTCAGGTTAATAATCTTCTAACGGCTGCATAATCTAAGATAAATACACACAGTATCATTATCCTTATCGGTAACAAAACTTTAGTATCTATTCCCTTTGGAAAGATGGATTTAATGTCCTTTTTACTTTTAAAATCAGCAAAGTCTCCAAGTCCGTTCAGTTAGGTTACCTGTCAGTAGGACACTTTCCACGAAAGCAATGTGGCAAATCGAGACAGCATCACCTTTTCGGCTCAAGAAGTGATTTAAAAAGGCAAAGGTAGCAATTTGGGTGGTATAAAAGCAACACATCTTTTAACTGTTAGGTACAATATCTATATGGCTGTAAATAAAGTCATAGAAGTACCCACAGCTTGCAAAAACTAAAAAATATTAGACATCCACCAAGGTGAAAGAGAAATACATTTCAAAGTTTTCCTAACGTGATGTTTTTGGAAAATGTGAAAAAAAAGTGAAGCTTGCACTCATCGATTATCCATACAATTGAATAAATACTTTAATAAATACAAAGCAGCCCTTGTGAACTGGTTTGTTATTTGTGGGGTTGCTGCTACCACCCACCCATCGATCCATCTTCTAACTGTGTATCTTGGGTGGGGGTCTTTTCAACCAAGAACAAAAAGCTTTGCTTTTTATATTAATATGCATGTCAAAAATGATCATTAATATTATTCAGATTGGGAAATCGTGTTTTCAAATGAAATAATCAGTACGGAAATGGATCCAGCATAAGAAAAAGCCGTCCTCCATATTTCTTCTCTAATGAAAATTAAACAAACCGCATAATTAGCTGGGATCCTGGTAATTCCGGCAGTCTGGACTGAGGTTACCAGCTGCATGTTTTTGATTTATTCCCTCACTGCCTTGGACAAAGCAGAGCTGCTTTATAAATGAAACTCTGTATTGCGCTATAATTTATTATAATATACTTATATATAACTTATTATATTATCCTGATTTTGCTTTTCTTATTTACTACTAACTTGAAGAACTTTGTAGGAAATCTCCCTAGGCACCTATACTGTCTCTGTGCGAACAAATGGCAAAAAAAGCTTGACTCTAATGCCTTTAGCCCCATATGGTTATTAAACCGTGTAGAAGTTTCACTGTCATTCACCCTCTTCACTTATGTTCTTATCACCCCTTCAGAAGGATGAACAGTGACTAATATATCTACAATTAAACTGAGCCATCTCTAACAAGCCATATCACTTATTATCACAAGGCTGCCAAAATATTAGGGACTTGTGCAAATGACATACATTTTGTTGTGTCTTTCACTATAGTTTTCAGGAAGCAGTAGATCTGCATTGTTATTCTATATTTATATTCTTTGAAATAAGAACTATACAGAAGCCTCATTTCAATTCTGATATTCATTATTTTTAATATGCATTTTACTGTTAAAACCGAGAATCAGTGGCTTATTTTTTATTTTATGATTATTTTGCTTATATTGAATCTGTACAATGATGAGGAAAAAATACTGCATTTAGATTTTTCTGTATCAGCCTCGTTTTTACCTGTTTATCACACATATGGATGTTTGCAGAGGAATGTGTTTTTCCCAAAGAAATCTGGGGTTGTGTTTTGTCTAATCCTCCCTTTAGGGTGAACCAGCAGAAGGGTGAGGGGCAGACACTGCTGTGACAAGTCAAATTAAATGAGTCTGTCTGTCACCTGCAGACTCTGCAATAATCCCGTGCAGGACATTCGCACAAAGGCTTCTTCTGCGCCCTGTAGAGCATCTTTAGCAGAAGGCAGGTAAGCCATAGTCTGTTGTGCAGAACTGCAGATGTTTACAGTGATACAACTTGTGCAATAATGCCCAAGATGCAGTGCAAAACAATCAGAGTCTGCATGGGAATTTTCCTATTAGTGCTGGTGGTTAATGGCAGCTGCCACGGTGTGCTCACCAAGGTCAACGAAGCTGGTCGCTTTGATTTCCTGAATATCATTTGGTGGTTTCAACCACAGTGCTCAATCAGGGCCACCAGCAGGGAGCGGTGGCTGGCCAGCGCTCGACATGGGGGCCGGTGTCCAATCAGGAAAATCAGAAGGTCAGCATGCCTTATAGCTTTGTTCCTCATGAGCTCCGTAACATCATCCTGATTTGATCGGGCTCTCACCGAACCACAAGTGGGCCGTCTCTGGGGAACTCTGGGATATCTGCTAAATTGCACATAGAAGCAGATGTCCATAGACATGCACGCTCCCGGCGTGTGGTGTGTCACCAACGAGCCGTGCCTGAGCTCTGACCGGCTTCACCAACCGTACGTACCACGAGTGCTTCCGCCTGCAGACCTGCGCTGTGAACAGCTGCTTCCTACTACGGCTGGCCCCACATGCTTCAGCATCCAGCGCTGCCTTTTCTAACTGTTCTTTCGTTACTTTTTCGGGAGGAGGCATTTCAAAGTCCCTCAAACCATCAGAAGTGCCTTCCTGGGCCGACCGCCGGGGCCTGCCTCCATTAGCCGAGTCTCGGGGGGCCCCTGCCTCCTTCATCTTCCGATTTTCCTTAATTACAGAGTCACTGTCAGCTTTCCGCTTAAAAGGCAGTCAAAACAAACGTGAGGCGCGGAGCCTCTCCCACTCGCCTCCGCGATTAAGGCCCATGGACGCCCTCCCTGCCTGCTGATCATCAGCCGTGCCCTCAGTCAGCTTGTGTGCCTCTGGTTTTCCCTTTTAAGTCTGTAGCAGGCACAGGACTGCTGATCTCGCATTACCCACCCTGGGGGCTTCCTAAGGGCATCTACGTGGTCTTTGCTGGCCTGGAGCAGATGAAGGCATGGCCTGTGACCCCCCAGCCCTGCTTCTACCTTTATTGTCTTCTAATAAAAGCTGACTGCCCTGCTTACAGAACCTTCACACAGTGTGGCATATAGCATCCTTGTCTCCCAACAGCGCTCAGGGCCTCTCTTAACAGTAACACTGTCTCCAGCACATTACTAATACAATTCTTTAAGTCTATTGGAAAGTAAACAGGAATTGACTCACCAGCTAAGGTTAATCTAATTATATAAATTATAATAATGGAGTATGCATTCCTTATTGCAACCCATAGCGACTCTATAACACAATTTGTAGTTTTAATTTTAAATATTGGAAAACACATGTGTCTGCTTGTGGGTAAAAAAACTGTTACCAGTGTGTCCATTTTCAACTACAAAACAAAACTGAAAAAAAATTATTTGGCCAATATGTTAAATAATTGATGTATCAGTGTGCAGTGTGATATATTCTATGGTGCATTGGCATAATACTTTAGCCTACTAATATGTATAATTATCTGTCTTTCATTTTGAGGCTGCTAACAATTTTTTTCCATTCCAGATATTTTTGAGTTTCGGTATTATCGTGAGTGGTCAGCAATTTAATTTACAAGACATTTAAATGTAATAATTACAATTATAGCGTAATAAAATCTCCCCAGCATGAAAATTGTTTAGAGGGCCCTCCGGCATTTGAATGCACTTGCGGCTAACTGGCATGACTTAAATTTTAAATTAAGCTTGAAGCACCTTAAATAACTAAAAATGAGATGCCAGCACACCTGATACGTTTAGAAAAGCACGCTGTCTCGTCAGATCATTAATCAAGTACTTAAGTATTTTTAGGTGTACAACTACGGTATTTGTATATATTTATGTTATGGTGTATTTTTGTTTTTGAGGCGCACATGAAAAAACGAGTGATTTAGTGTGCTTTCGGTGTCGGTGGCTATAATGTCCACCTTTGAAGCTTTAAAGGCGCACTTGACTTTCTGCAGTTGCTTTAGTCGAGCTGACATGAAAGAGGTCAGTGCGGGAGTCGCTTCGCACCTTGAGCAGCAGTTCAAAGCCAGGGAGACTTCAGAGGGGCGGCATGAAGGCGCATGTCCCGGCTCCGCGCCCGGGGCTCCTGCTCAGCGGCACAAACGGGCCCCATAAAAACAACGGCTGAGCCCGGACCATGCAGGCGCTAAGAGTGCGGCTATGTGAAAATCCGGCTGTTAATGCAGTATAATGGCATCGGCCTCATTAGACATAGGTAGGTGGCACTCTCAGGGTAACGGGATGACCGCCGCTCAAGTGCAACTGCACTGAGTACCCAGCGCTCCTCACCCTGGCCCTCCTTATCAGCAGCACCACCACTACCATCATCATCACCATCAAACATCCTTATCCGCTCAACGGTGGTACTTATACTCACATGAAAACTTATACTGGTAATAAAGACGCTGGCTGCCCTTCCTCTTTATAAGAGTGTTTCTGCAAACAGCCCGGTAACTCCTTAAATTGTACGTCCCTCTTTTGGAATATAACATCTTCGCAGCATTAAACATCCGCGTCTTTCCACATTCCAGAAGCCAGAAACGCCTTACCTGGAGATAAATGCGAGTCTTCCTACAAGATTTCCTTTCACACCGTAAGTGTGTGGGATTGGAAAGTTTCTATTCTTGATTTAACAACGGAGTCAATATCAGTTCAGTGTCTGTGGAGACATCTTCTTGACTCCAGTGACTCTTCAGCAAAAGTATAAGCTAGCAGCCCAGGACAGATCCTCTCAGGAAATCACAGAGGTCCCGTGTGGTGGCTGCATGATTTCTTTACAAGTTATAGCTCCTCCTAAAGAAAAGGGGAAGACGTCCCATCCGCCCTCAATATGATAAGAAAGTAACCTGACTCAGGTAGACAGCCTCAACAACGTTACAGTAACTACGACTCTGTACCGCCATCTCCTGGCAGCGAATATTAAAAAAACGTATCTCAGTTTAATTTCTACTTTTTGTTATACAGACTTCTCTCTACATTTTGTGTAGGGCATTGCCTTGGTTTAGTGGCTTATTGGTTTAGTGTCATTTCTTTATATCGGATTTTGCTCTTTCGAAAACATTTAGTTGTATTTTTAAGCAATTTTCACTGGTACCCCATAATATTTGTTTTACGAGTGAATTTTCATACTTGCAGGCTGGCCATTTAGAACCTCTTTTTGAACTGTGTTTACCAAAGAATCTTTTCGTCATTTATCCCTTATGCTGGGAAAATATATACATTTGATTTATTAATTAAGTACGTAATAAGTACGTAAAATTATCATTTATTAGAGTGTTCATGTAGTTCAGAATAGAATGGAATTGGAAGCTAGATAATGTCTTAATCTTGGCAACTTTATGTTCACGTTTCTGTTACTCAGTTCTCCTGGAGGAATTGATCTTTGATCGTGTGAAAACAAACGAGATTTTGTGTCAGGAGTATACCCTCGGGTTGTCAATCCAACTGACCTTTCAGGTGGGTTTCATGCAGTTCCACTACCGAATGTGACAGGGGTCCGCCGGCGGTGGGGCATGGTGCAGGTGGACAAAGGCAGGGGATGACCCACTTGCGGCTCAGATACAAAAAAGGGGGTTTATTTTGGGCCTAAACAGGAACTACAAAAACAGGCCACGAGGGGTCAAACGAAAACGCTGATAAATTAACATGGAAAACCACAAAAAAACAAACTGAGGGAGCAGAACTAAGAAAACTACACAGAGCATACAATGCACAGCAACCAACTACAATTCAGAATACGCAATACAGATAACTCAGACAGATACAACTCAATGACTCAATGAGCGACAGGTGGAAAAAATTAACAGACCTAGGGAACACTAGGCACTGAAACTAGAAAAGCACCTACCAAAAAACAATACAGTAGGATAACAAATGGAAGAAACAACCAAAAACACAATGAGGGTAAACTTAGAATCAAGAAGTCCAAAAAGGAAAACAGAACACTGAGGGAAAGAAACTCAAAATATACAAAACAAGAGATAAGGCTGGGCTTAGCCAGCCTCAAATCCATGACACAGGGGATAAGAGTGCCACACACTCAGCCCACTGAGCCATGCGGCAGTCTTAGGCATACGGGCAACACACTAGGGACAAACAAGGAAGGGGATCAGGATGGCCGGCAACACCAGCTGGCCAAAAGGGGAAGGACACAAAGGACCGGGTCGGACGGGCACTGACCCTGACATGATCCATTGTAAAAACAGCTGTATTCCTCACATACTGAAAGCTCCTCATAATTCTCTCTCTCTCTCTGACTCTGTGATAAATCTGTTCCTCGATTATTTATGTGTGTTTGCTGCAGGATTGTTCAAGCTTGGAGATTTTTTTCTCTTGTTACATAATTGTTTATTCCTATCAAAATAGGCCAAAATGGTCTGTAATTTGATTTTGATTATAATATTGACATTTCTTAATCCTATTTTGTGAAGTATAATAGGCTAGACAGAATCGGAAATGGAACATGTTTGTTCTTTAAAATATTTAAACCATGTCAAATGCAATTTTAATGTCACATTTAAACTCTTAGATTAATAATTTGCTCTGAGGTTTGGAAAATCTAAGGGACTTAATGGCTGCTGATCTGTAGTATTGCTTAAGGTGCAATAATGATTTGAAGTAACACTTGATTTTTTGATTTGCAGAAATGTAGTTTTAAATGTATTTGTGGCAGCATATTGTAATAAGATATCTAGGGTATTGTTTTATAATAGTCCCATCAATCCTTATTAATTAAAAGGTTGCCTGGGAGAATCCAGAAGGCAGATGTGGGCAAAGCATGAAGGAGGGAGAGAGGAGTGGCCGGACATAAAAGAAAACATTGCTTTCCATCATTGCTTTTTAATGTACCCCAGTGTACTGACTGGGTGTTGTTTGAAAGAAAAAGGACTGGGAGACTAGTATGCTTGGATGACTTCAGTGATCTGCAGAAACGTGTGATTCAGGCTGTCGTTTGGCCTCAGAGGCCTGGACTTCCTCTTGAGTGGCGAGGTAACCCTTTGGGCTGAAGCTGACGAGCTGATCCTTCTGTCTCCTGCCTGAGGCTCTTTCGTCCCCGTCGGCAGGAAAGACACTTTGAAGAGGATGAAAGAGAGTCTTTGAACAAGTCTTTTTTAAAGATCCCCACAAAAAACACGAGTTCTGTAACCAGTCATAAAAAGATGCAAAAACTCATCTTATGTGAGGTGATGGTCTTTTGTCATTATTCGAAGGCATGGTTTTGTGTAGTGAGCTGCTATTGGCCAGTCTCCTCCAGAGAAGTGACATTGGCCCCACCCCTTTCCCCTGAATGCAGGCACAACAGGTGAGCTCTGCTGCTGTTGATTTCTTCTCCCCTGGAGGCGGGAAGGCAGTAGCCATAGAAACTGCACAGTTGGTTGTCAGATCCAGATAAAAGAAATTACTAATCTGGATGATGTGAGACGGTCATTATAAGGCACCTCCTGGTTGTTTAGAATTTGGATGAGCGTTCTTCTAAAGCCTTTGTTTATTTCATTTCAGTTCTTCTCAGAGAAATGACTCTATGATCAGGGTTCACTGTTAGTGTGATGTATTTGTCAGATTTGTGGAATTAATAAATCAGGAAAGGAAGCGCCAGTATTCCCCCCAACCTCCCCCCCGTCGTCATCGAGCACGTCTCTAATCACTGAGCACACAGAATACTGATATCTTCTCAACATTTTCCATGTTTTTTTTTTCCGATCTGTTCATTGAAAGCAACACATTGTACAGTGGAACGAACAAATATGGAATTAGAAATGTTAATATGACTCAGCAGGGCATATGTTCTCCATTTACGTATTTATATTAATTTATTAAAATGACGTGGCAGTGCATGGAAGATGTAAAGGTTGCATTTGATGTATCTGCATCTGCCAGGAGTTTCTAAGCACCTCTCAGATGCTGCAGCTGGTGCCCCAAACACAGTATGTGGGCTACTTTCTATATTAGGCTAGGTTAGGGGACAGAAGCTGCCTGACAGATACATATCAGCACATGATGTCTTTCCATGATAGTTTGGAATTCTGATACTGCCCAATAAGACTGTTTGGATGTCAGGCTGCATTTATTTGAGTTCCTTCGGAATCCAAAGGGATTGGCTTATGAGGGATATTTTCAGGGTTTCTTTCAGTGCAGGGAGTACCACTAAATATATATACCATTAGCTGTGGTCTGTACCGCTAAATATATATACTATCAGCTGTGGTCTGAACCGCTAAATGTGTAAACTACCAGCCAGCTTCCCTTAAAAACTTACCCTTATAAAATGTCTTCACTGAAAACTGACCTTGTTGTTTAATACATTTTTAACTCCATCCAGCTCCCTGGATGTATGAGATCCAGTGGGCTGTGGGATGTATGCAAGTAAAAAAAGCATCTATGTACACATTATTTTAAAAAAGTCATACGAATTAGTGGAATTACATGTTTTTGGCCTGTGGAGGGACCCACACACCAGAAGGGCAGGATTGAAACCGATGACTGGCGATCTCTGGGCTTTCCATTTCACCCTCATCCCGGTGCTTAAAAGAAACATACGGGGCGATGAATGACAGCTTTACAGGTAGCAGAAGCTTTGGTCTTTTATAACATTTCTTCATGTCATTGTGACTGAGTGGGTAGACTCATCCCATCATGTGCTGCATTGTTTTCTAAGCCAGCAAATGAAATTTCCTTTTGTTTTCAATAAATATTTCCATAATCCTTCAGTAGCCTTTTTGTAGAGTAACAATAATGAAAAACAATAATGAAAAACTGATTTGTAATAACTGAAAAGCCTGATGATATTAAGTTAATTTTACATATGAAGGACCAGAAATCCAAAAATGCTACAATGTGCTAACTACAATCCGTCAGGATTGGTACCAGTCAAGCCATAGTGTAGGTGTCACTTCTCCCAGTTGGCCAGCGGGTGTCACCGGTCATCTCATCTCCTATTATTCCTGTAATAGCCCACACCTATTCCTTGTTGAAGTCCTTGTTATATATGTATATATGTGCCTGCCCTTGCCCCATTTCCTGAGTTGGTCATTGTGTGGTAACAGCTGCTGTTGCCCTGTGTTTACTGCTGGTCTGCTATGGTTGTTCCTGAGCTGCTCCCTGCCTTAGGTTTGTCATTTACTTGCTTTGTTTTTACCCCATGTGGTGCTTTTGTTTTGTGTGTTTTTTGAGTTTAATAAAGTCCTTTGTTTGTTAGAGAATCTTGTGAATCTTCTCATCATTCCCCCTGCCCCACTGTAACAGAATCAAACACCAGGTCTGGGTGCTGTGTGAGGTTAACTCCCAAAGAGACAACACTGACATTATATTAAAAGTCTAATTTAATGTGAAGTGTTTAATGGTTATTGTTGACACACCACAGCACACAGTAACAAAATGTGTCCTCTGCATTTAACAAATATGTAACATAGCAGTGGGCAGCTATTATTTAGTGACTGCGGAGTAATTCATGGGGGTGGTACCTTGCTCAGGGTACCTCAGTGGTACAATGCAGGTTAGGAATTTGAACCCTCAACCTTCCGATCCCAATAACACTTCCTGAACCATTAAGTCACCTCTACAGGGGGCACAGCATAGCACTGGAGGTACCAGGCAGCATGGCAGGTTGGACTGGTGCCAACCCTGTAAACAATGTAAATAGTTCTCTGTCATGCATTATGGTGTAATTGTGCAGTGATGATAATATCATGTGTCATGTTAGATGGAACACATGGAACATGTGTGTTGGGAGTTATCGGGGTGACGAACATCGTGAGCAGTGTGTATGCATTGTAAGTGCGTGGTACTGGTGCAATAAAGCCACCTTGTGGTTGAAACCGTTACCAGACTCAGTGTGATTAACTGTGGTCACAAGATTGCCCATCGGGACATTATGGTAGATACATCTGCCCCTCATAAGATCCACTCTTTTCAGATGCTATTGTAACCATTGCTGGCAGTGCATGCTAGATGAATCTTTCCTCTCTGGTCACTGACAGTTTTAGGAATCCTAACGGATCTTACCTTTGTCAGAAACACAGCCAACAGCAGTACACTGGAATATGACAAACATGTTAAAAGAACACAGACAGTACACACTTGTATCACAGCAGGCGAGAAACTATGTACCAATATGGCAGATGACTGGCCCATGGCTCTGTGATCATACCAGTCAGATAAGAATGTCCCCTTGACTGGAGCTAGTGAACAGTGGCTCTTTGAACGGAGCCAGATCTTATGGCTCCCTTCCTTTCCAAGAGGGATTCAAAAGAATGACTCATCATTCTTTTTTTTCTTAGGGGGCAGGGCTACTAGGTTTTCTGTGAAATAATCACCAGGATCTCTTTAGGGTAAGATATGGATCAGGTTCAGATTTAGAAATCCCACTATTATAATTTAAATGCGACCGCAATATGTCTGACTATTTGGTAAGACGGATGAGAATTGTAATGGAAGAATTTAACACTTTTTTCTCGGAAGTCTGTTAAAAATTCACTTCCTTTACAGAATACAAATTTGAATCATCCATTAAAAATGTATTTGTACTGAGAGAGAAAAATGTTATGAAAGTATGGCTATCGTCTAGACTATCTGTTGCAGTGAATACACAAAACTCAAAATGTGTAGGTTAGAATGCAGCTGGCTTTATTTTTTATTTATTTAGACCTATTTGCTTACAAATTACAGAATTGTCAAAGGGGGGTTTAAAAAGTAGGGATAACAGACAAAAAAACGACCTTAAAGTCACTGGTTGGAGTATTGTTGTGTGTTTGGTGATTTTCAAGGTTGTCTGGATAAAGCAGAAAGTCCATCTTAACCCTTCGTGTAGCAGCCTCTTTAT
Organism: Petrocephalus sullivani; assembly: GCA_026780845.1. Classification (NCBI taxonomy): domain Eukaryota; kingdom Metazoa; phylum Chordata; class Actinopteri; order Osteoglossiformes; family Mormyridae; genus Petrocephalus; species Petrocephalus sullivani. Next base: position 35,699,345 of record JAODKM010000001.1, read on the forward strand.
ACTTTTGTTTGTATAGTTCTTATGTTCTTATGTTCTTACTTGTCCTGTTCATACACTCACAGGAATTTTTATTGTGGAACAGCTACCAAATAAGTGCCAAATGCTTCCAATGTATGTATGTATGTGTTTGTATAGGCCCATCTATCTATCTATCTATCTGTCTATCTAATGTATACAGCATCGATAGATAGATTTTGGTGCGTTTGGTTCCTTCAAGTTCTAAAGTCTGTAAATCTATGGCATGTCGTTTTAGCTTTCATTCTTTTTTAGAGGATATCACAAATTCAATTCTAACTAGTTAGAATGCACATTCCTGATATCAGAAATTAAATTGT
>JAODKM010000001.1:35738118-35757431 GCA_026780845.1 Petrocephalus sullivani
TACTGCTTCTCTCTTTTATAGATATTTCAAAATGTTTATATTATTAAATGTATTACTAGTTATGAATGTAATCGCACATAAATGTCTTTCCATGAGCTTTCATGTTCAGATCACAACAATAACAGCGTGTTCGTGGAGGCAGCCATGTTTGTTCCAAGTTGTGTAGCTCAAACGGGAAATTGGGTCGGTTGTGACGTGTCGTATCTCGGACTTCGTCGGGATAATCGAACACACCGTAACGCAGGTAATCCGTTGCATGCATGTTCAGCGGTGTACCAGAAATGGTTCCCCCTTAAACAGTTTCTGCTGCGCCATGTTCCGGACGTTGTTTAGGCTATTTAAACTGGTATTACGGTATAAGAAAAATCCATATCATAACAAAAATAAATATTGATTTTTGAACCGGTATACCGCCCAGCATTACCAGCAACCCTGGAATCAACCCCCCAGTGTAGTAACCTGGTGAAAAGCCTAAGCAATTAATTAAGCTAGTTAAGTCCAGTAATCAAGTGAAACATTTTGCACTCATCTGGTGTTAGCAGCAGGGGACTCCATGCTCTTTGAGGCTGCGTGCTTTTCGCACCCAGTAAAAGTCATGGCCCGAGGGTTTGACTATTGTACTAGTGTCCCATCATCTGCCACTGCTTCTTTGACGAAACAAAATTTTTTTACTAATTTAGACATTGTAGTCTGAATTAGAGACCTGAATGATCATATATTTATTTTTGCAATAAAATAAACATTCAGTAGTCCAGATTCTTTAGCCATGCAAAAAATAAGTATGCTGTCCCAGCTTGCTGCCCTGTGATGGACAGGCATCCCGTCCAGGGCGTCCCCTGCCTGCTACCCTGTGATGGACAGGCATTCCGTCCAGGGCGTCCCCTGCCTGCTGCCCTGTGATGGACAGGCATCCCATCCAGGGCGTCCCCTGCCTGCTGCCCTGTGATGGACAGGCATTCCGTCCAGGGCGTCCCCTGCCTGCTGCCCTGTGATGGACAGGCATCCCGTCCAGGGCGTCCCCTGCCTGCTGCCCTGTGATGGAAAGACATCCCGTCCAGGGTGTCCCCTGCCTTTTACCCTGTGCTGCCTGAGATGGGCTCCGCCCCCCATAACCCTGACCTTGGTATCTGGTTAGAAGATAGATGGATCATCATTATGTCGTATATCATACAAAAACAGGAGCTCAGCCCATCTCTTTGAAAATGTGATTAAGGGATCAGTTGCACACTTGTATGATGTATTTGTTTTATCTGAACTGGACAAACAACACTGTGAACCTTAATTTATTTGTTACTGTTTCCTGGTGGCCAGTGGAGTGGTCCTTCAAATGCACCCAATCAAGAGAGGGCTGCTGACCAGCTCAACCCCCTACTCAGCTGCAGAGACCAGTGTTTCCGGACAGTCCGCGTGTTTGCTCCCTAACAGCTCCCAGCCAATCAGGAACACCGAATACCTGGTACAGGTGTGCTGGGAGCTGAGAGGAAGCAAAAACGTGGGCTGTCCGTTGTTCCCTGATGACTGGGTTGGGAAACACTGCTGAGACTTCCGTTATGTTTCTGATATTTCTCATCCCTGTTTTCCCCCTGATTCTTATCCCTTTTTGATGTATTAAATGTATTTACACGCATTAATAACAATGCACCTGCCCCACCAAACGACAAACGACAACTAAATACCTACCTTTTCCAGGAGTACTTAGATTAGCACTTTATCATTATTATTTAAGAAAAGAAAAAAAAATGGTATTCTTAGCCAGGGTTCTATTGAACCGATTTCAGAATGTATTCACTGATGGAGACTTCTAAGCCCTTATGTAAGTCTCTCTTGCTAATGGAATGTTAAATACTATACATGTAAATGTAAAAAAATATTTAAGTTCCTGCACTGATTTAAAATCACTCTTGACCCTCAAGCTTACTCTGGTATCTGGGTGATTTGGACCTGCAGGATGAAGTCCTGACTGTGATCCGAAGAGTGGACGACAACTGGGCCGAGGGAATGCTGGGAGATAAGATTGGGATTTTCCCCATCCTGTACGTGGAGGTGAGTGTCGGCCCCGCCCTCACGTAGCACATTCCTGCGGGGACCATCGCGGTGGCCTTGTGGCTGTTCCCATGAGTCTGTTCACCTCGGCTTATTGAGTTCATCAAGCGTGAAGCACGGAGGAAATGATGTCGTAAATCAGAAGTGTGGAGGCCTAGTGTGCACTGAGCTGCACTGAAGGTCGCTGCCCATTTGAAGCCCATAAACCTGTGGGGGGGGGGGGGGGGTAACTGCAGCTGAGGCCTCCTAGAGGCGGGCGTTGGTGTTGGGTAATGGGGAGGAACGGGGCATGTGAGGCCAGGCGTGTTGGGGCCTCTGTGGACGGCTCCTTTATTGAAGGAGAAGCAGAGCACTGCGCTCAGCTGTGTGGCCGCTGAAGGAGTGTCAGTCACACACATACAGTGTGATGGGCCCCTGGCAAGGCGCGAAACCCCCCAACCCCCGCCTGCCCAACAATGACACCTGGGGTTAGCGGGCGAAACGCCCGAGGAAGCGGTTCCAGCAGGTTGTGTCTCATTAGCCATGCAGTGCGGCCTGCCCGCGGGGTGTCCGGCGCAGCCGGGAAGGTAGCAGCCATTTCTGAGTGTTATCTGTAACTGATGAAAAGGGCTGCGCATAATGTGATATTAAACGCGTGTCAGGATGAGGTTGGGGGGATTTTAGGCCAGCCCCCACCCCACTGTGCCTGTTTCTCCCAGTGTTGCCAGCTATTTCCTACAAGAAGTAGCTAAACTGTACCCGGAAAGTCGCCACACATCGTTAGATGACATCACGCGCTAATTTGCATGTTGAAGACGTCATCGTGTAGCATTCACATTCATTCAAGTGCTACCGCGCTGTTCGCTTTTCTCCTACCCTGTACTCTAATACTCATATAGGCTACTTTATTTTAACACAACTCAAAGTATTTCATATATTATCTATTCCATTTATGTTCATTTATATTATTTGCCACTGCACTGGAAAAGTCACAGGCTATTAACATACACACAAAACCATTTAAAATTGCAGTTACCTTTTAAACTATGTGCATGTTTTCTAGAAAAATGTGTATTTGCAAAATTACAAAGCTTGGCCGATGTAGCAAAGGCTTAGGATATGATATTAACTGATAATAATAAGTGGACAGGAATAAATGGGAAGAGAGGTTTCTGACTAGTCAGTGCGCAGATCATTTATTATCACATCTGTCTGTCAGAGTGATTAGCTCAGCAGCTGGACTGTCCGGGGATCGCTCCCTCTGGACGGCGCGGCCAGTGTTCTGACGAACCACGCTACCTACCGAAACCGGTCAGGGTGAGCGAGGGCAGTCATATGGTAGCTTTGTTCCATAAGGTAGCACTGACCGGTTCGTGCTGCGGTAGCATGGTTCAACAAGGCAGCACAACTCGGCAGGACACCGGACGTAGTAGCAGGGAGTTCAGCTCACGTCTATATATTAACGACAACGTTGTACAGAAAGTAGTTAAAGTTTGTCAGAAATGTCACTAGATTTGTTGCTAGCTTTTTGAAAAATAAGTCGCTAAAGGGGTCTGAAAAGTCGCTAAGTTGGCAACACCGGTTCCCCCTGTACCTGTCCGGTTCCTCCGGCTGCAGAAGGGGCTCCCGCACCCGCTCAGTGTCAGTAATTAAGGCTCCGTCATTAAGCCCTTATTCCACATCGGCCGTCCCCGAGCTGCTTCGTTGGGGTCGGCGCATAGTGCGGATGCTGTAATGCAGCGTTTCTCAAAGCAGCCCTCAGGGCCCCCGAGACAGGGAACTGGGAGGGGGGGATGGGGGGGACAGTGGGGGGGGCGATGGGGGGAAGGTAAAAAAAGGTGGGGGGAGGTGTAGGGTGGGTGGGGGGGGGGGGGGGGTAATGGAAGGGGCGTGGCCTGACGCCGAGATGAGGGAGGATCGTACCGGCCCACTCCAGCTGGCTGGGGCAGGTGCTGCATTCGGAGTGCAGCTTTCATAACCATAACCTAATTAGGGGGCCCCCTCTCTCCGACTCAACCTTTTTAGGGCAGGTAATGGTTTTTTTGGGACGTAAAAAGTGCGTTAATGGCAGCTGGGGTGTGCTTTGGGGCTCTGAGCACAGGGCTGGGATGCTGCATTTAGAGTTTGTGCAGTTTTATATTTTTTGTAATTATTTTAGGTTTAATCTGGTATTTATTTATATATTTATATAGGATAATGACATCCCGTCCACGGTGACCCTGAAACATCCCATATGACACCAGGATGTGCTGCCATCTCCTCCTGAGCCTGTAGTAGATAAACGAATGGATGGTTGGATGATGGATGGATGGATTGATGGATGAATGCATGGATAGAGAGTAATGTCAAAATGTCAGCCAGTGAATCATAAATCATAGGTTTCAAACACACAGGGAGACACTTTGCTGTTAATATCCAATGTCATACTGTTGCAGTAGAGGGTCTGATGCCAGTGTAGCACAGATTATTGTACTAAGAAATAATTTCAAATATGAATGTATTTCCAAAGAGTCCATTCTGTTGTTATGTAAGTACAGTCAGAAACACATTTCTTCTTTTAAATGTCATTTAAAGTGCTGCTCAGCTCAGTCAGGCAGATGTTTAAGGGGCTGGGTAATGAGCAGGCACCATGCGCGGACGGGGCTGACAGCAAGTAGCTGTCCTTTGTGCGACGTTACGCGGCCGGCAGGAGGCCACGCCCACTGGCAGATGGCGGCACTCTGACATTTGACCCGCGTCACGTGGCTCTCTGTGCTTACCGCTGACTGCCAGGTCCCAGGGGGTAGCAGCTAGACGTTGAGACGATTGGCTCGATCGATGTTTTATCTTTCCGCAACATTCTAGATCATACCGAGAAGCGGCTACAATTTTCCATTTTTCATTTATGTAATTTTATTATTTTTTTTATCACTGTACCCCTGTGTAGAGCTTGATTGACAGGGTACAGTACACTGCAAGAGCTGTTTATTTAAAAATAGAGCATATGTAAATGAACAGTAATGGCAGAATTTCTTCTATTCTCCAAAAAGTTACAGATTTCTTGCTTGATAGCTAGAAGAACACCACTCCCAAACCTCTCCTCAAGGGCACCTCAGCCAATCCATCCATTCAATAAATCTCACCACCAGCTCAATCAATTAATTAATTAGTTAATTAAATTACTTGATGAGGTATTGATTAGCCAAACAAGTTGGAGTAGTGGTACACTGGGTGTACATGGTTGCATTGGATGTTTGCTGCAATTACTGGGTAATTTTACGAGAGGTTTTCAAATGGTTAAGGTTACACACTTAGACATTGTACCATAGTTTTTTACCTACATAATGATCATTGAAACATCACTTACTTCGAGGTTTGCTCAGTACTGCAACGCAAAACACTGTGTAGGAGCTGAGGCTGGTGGCTGGGTGTTCTCCCCAGGTCATCGTGGGGTTTCCTTTGGGTACTGCGGTTTCCCCCAACAGTCCAAGAACATGCTGGGGCAAACTGGAGCTGCCAAACTACCTGTAGGGTGCGTGGGTGAATGAGTGGTGTGTGAGTGTGCCTCAGTAATCCCCCACATTGGTGATCAGAACTTTTGCAGCCTTTATAAAGGAATTGGCCTTTTTCAGACCTCTATTTGTATTATTCATTTTTGATAATAATTAGAAATGTGTATGTTATGTGTATGTGTGTGTATAGGAATAGGTATATAAAATTATATACTGCCTCAACTCCTATGTTGGTTAATCACTCTAGGCCAGCAATTAATATGGCTGTAAATCATCCCAATTACTGTAACTACAGCATGATTACATGTAGTTAGTATCTTAATAACCAGTGGTTAATAAATATTAATGTGCCTGTAGTTTGAGTGTTGAGTGAATTTGCTCTTTACGGTGTCTGGCCTTCCTGTGGCTGTCGGTCTGAGCAGAGGATGTCTCTCCCTGTTTACTGCAAACGGTAACCATGTCCTTAATGTAAATATGCTAATTCTGACCTTCAGAGGAGATGCGAGCCCTCTACACTCACCCTTGGGAGGGGCGCAGCTATCTGTAGGGGTTAATCAATCACCTCTGATTTGCATTTTATTTGAATTGTATCTAGATACTAATTAATATGTAAATTTGCCATCACGGGAATCCATGCATTGCACCAGGGGTCTGGCCATCTTTTAATTCTCTATCCAAACAGTCTGTTTACAATCCCCCTGGGGACCCCCCAATAAAGAAAAAGCCTAATGAGAGAATTCCTGTTCTCTGAACGTCGGGATTATTGGCACCATTCCAGAAGAGAGGCACAGATTGAAAGAGAAGAGATTGTGATATGGCACCTGCTGCAGCCTAGTGGATGGAAAGGGTCCTTGGATTGACTTTGATTCAGAGATGGAGACGGGGCTGCTTGGTGCAGACCCTGAGACGGGCGTTTTCACAGAGGATGTTAGCGGTGATGGATCTCTGCTGGGCCCAGGGCCCGCGCTTCGCCGGATTGCCTGTCAGCGCTTCCCGGCGAGTCTGGGTGGGGGGGTGGGGTGCGGGCCGGGAGAAAGCTTCTTCAAAGGCGTTTTGGCGTGGGCCTGTCAGCGCGGAACCGGATGGAAATTGGTAAGTTTCATGTCTGTGACTGAAAGCAGCCAGTTGCAATTAGTGAGCAGCTACTTTGATAACGAGAGGAGAGCAGAGGGTGGGATGATCAGAGCGTAAGCGTGTAAATGGGGGGGCTCCTTCAGGGCGGGCGGGCGGCCCCTCCCCTCCGCTCAAACGGCAGTGCGTGATGGAAGGCACTGTGATTTACGGGACGAGCTGGTCGCCTTGGTAACACCCCCCCCACCCCTACTGTGCCAGGTGCCCTTTAACACCTGCCAGTTTTGCTCATGTATGATTCCTAGTGTCTGTGGGGGGTGTGCATTGTGTTTTTAATGAACCTCCCCCCCGCCATCCGTCACAGTCTCTGTCAGGCTGGGTCAGGTGCTGAGTTACCGTCAGACTGTCATGTACCCGTCCTGCCCGTCACCAGCGCTGTCATTGGTTCCGGTTTGACGTGCCGATGGGGGTCTTGCTGCAGCCTCATTCAAGGGGCTGGGGGCTGCTGGCCTGAAGTCATTTTTGGGGCCCCACCTACAGCATACAATGCTGCTTTAAGATCAAGAGAGGAAAAATTTGGGGCCCCTACAACTTGGGGCCACTGGGCTACACGAACATGATCAGGGGCCCCTGGGATATATAAACATGATTTGGGGCCCCTGAGCTATTTGAGTTGTCGGGAGGGGGTTCTAGACAACAACATTTAAAAATTTGTTAGCCACGGGTGGGAAACCCAGATTTAATATTTAACGAGGTTAATTTAGGCCCCTTTTAGCAGTGGCCCCTGGTCTTCAGGCCGGGAAAGCCTGTGCATAAATGCCACCTTGGTCCCAGCAGACCCACTGTGCAGGGTCTCTATGTCTGTCTCTGTGCCTGCTGTTTTATTGATGGCAGCAGTTGAGATGAAGTGGCTGTGTGCTGCTCTGCCTTTAACAGCCCGGTCGCTCCTGTAGTCAGAATGAGAGGGTGACTCCCAATTAACAAAAGCTGTCAAGGGTCTCGTGCCGTAATTTGTCTGGTCGGCGGCTGCTGGATTCATAGCCTTCCCCAAGGTGCTTTTGCTGGATGATGATGTGCGGTTACAGAGTGAGATCTGCAAGGGGCACTTGTTAACTAACTCCCCGGAATGGCGGTGAAAGCCGCGGCGCTAACAGATTAATGACCCCTCCCAGGGAGAGTTCACCCCGTGGTTTTTAAAGCGCAGATATTCATCACCGCGCCAATTACACTAATAAGAGTTTGATTGCGGGATGCATCTCCCTCACGTCTCCTCTGATCATCAGCCATGCCCTCCCCCCACCACGACCCCATGCCTGCCCCCCCTCTGGCCCCACACGGATGTCTCTTATACCTGTGTGCCCACCAGCCCAAGCAAGGAGGCTGGGTTTACACACTTATGCAGTGATGACGAAGTTTTACCGAGATAAAAAACCAAATATCGGCGTCATTCTGATGTGGTACTCTCGGCCAATACTACTTACCGATATTTAAACTTTATCGTTATTCTAGGTTAGCAGCATTAGAGCTAAAGATGGCTACTAAAATAATCACGGTGACTGCACTGGACGATCAGCCCTTTTCCTTAGTGGAGGATAAGGGATTTCGTTGGCTAATTCACAACTTACAAGAAGTCTCATAGTACCAGCCATGTTTATAGTTCATTATTAAATCTGGACTGCATATCAATCTCAATATTGATATTAAATTTTTGCCTGAAAAGAAATAACTTCAATAAAAAAAATGTAAAGGAATTCCGCTACCCCAGCCTCCCGATTCGGCTGGTTTGCCGTAGATTTACATAAAGAAACGCATTTTAAGACTCCAGAGCCCAAAATTATCCATGTTAAAATAGCGCCAGTTTCTTTGCTTTTCAGTGCAATTTTCATGTAATGTCTGTAATTTGTTTTCAGTATAGGTAAAGTTTTATTTAAATACACTTGTCAGTCATTGTTAGCTACTAAACCAATTTAGTATTACAACATAGTGGTATCGGTAATGTTAGGTATTTTTGACCATTTGACCAGTAGACCACTGCTATCTTCTGCACCCCCAGCTGAACGAGACGGCCAAGCAGTTGATGGAGATGGACAAGTGGAACGGCGTCTCCGGGCTGAGTGCTGATCCCAGCCTGCCGGCGGGACCGTGCCCAGGCCTCGCCCCCACGCCCAATGGCGGCGGGCCGGCCAGCGCCATCAGCCGGCGCATCGACGGCAAGAAGAACGCCAAGAAGAGGCACTCGTTCACGGCGCTGAGCATCACGCAGCGCACGGCCCAGGCGCTCTGCAGCCGGCACTCCATGGAGATCAGCGCGCCGGTGCTGATCAGCGCCTCCGACCCCCGCGCAGCTGCCCGCATCGCCGACTGCCCTCACCTCTCCTCCAGCGCCCCCTCGCAGGTAGCGGCCGGACTCCAGTCCCTTATATGCACGTGCCGGGGCCCCTGTGTGAGCGATTCGGCTCGTGGCGACTGAGGGACATAGGGGGACATCTTCCATCATCATATTCCTCCTGTCGGCACGCTCTGCCATGCGGACATTTATTTTGTCTTGTCTCAGAGGAAACAAAATGAAGAGGCTGTAATGATGTAAATTTGTTTGTATGTACCTGCCAGGACCTGTGAGTGACCTGCAGGCACACACACACACATTTACAGCAGATGACGGTGTGTGGACTCGGTTATCGGTCGACCATGCATCCATTATCAGAACCTAAGCCACAGCGAGCAGGGTTCACCGTAACGAGGCTCTTAACTGTCCCTTAGTGCTGGGTCTGCATCTGGAATTCCCTCCCCACCCCCCCATGTTGAGGTGTCGTGGATGACGACAGATGATTAATGGTGTCACGTGCTGTCAGTTTTAATGAGGGCAAATCTCATCTTTAATTGGCAAGAAATTGAATCCTAACTAGTTAGGACACAATAACCAATATTAATTATTTCTCAGCCAAGGATTTGCATAATCGTAATTTAACGTAACAACAAGGCCGTGATTGTAAATGTCAATTAGAGCTGGAGCTCTGTACACCACGCAAATGGGATGTTCGCTGTGCGCAGGCTAGGAAATGGCAGGCCTTGCCGTTCATTGGCAGAACCTTCTGGGGTTTGTCTCTGCCGGGATCTCTCCATCCCCCCCCCTGCCCCCCCGCCCCTCCTGCCTGTGCTTTATGAACTCCTGCATTTAATGATTGGCTGAGCAGTCCGGATTCTCCGGGCCGTACGGCGGAGGCCCCGCCGTTCGCTCTGTGTGTTCCCGGCGGCTCGCAAATGTGGCCAATGGTGCGCGGAGAGACAAGCATTCCTCGAAATCAGGCTCACTGGAATGATCCTGTCCTAAATGGTAGGAGAAATTAGAGCCAGATAACTGAGCTGGTGGCATGCGGTGCTGCCACACACGGGGCTTTAGTCGAGCTGCAGGCAGGGCCTGCTGGGGCTTTACTTGGGTGCCCCCCCCTACCAAGAGCATTGATCATTTCACTTCCTCCACAAGGCAGGAGATCTGGGGGCCCTTGGCAGCAGCCTGTTCTGCCCACTGCCTGAGCCAGCCTTCAGCCCAGGCGGCATCTTGCACTGTGATCTGATTGGCCAGTTCTCTTTGTCCCGCAGGACTCCTCTGGCTCCTCCTTTATTGGCACCCCGGTGACAGCGGCAGTGGCGCCCTCTAGAGGCTCTCCTTCTTCGGGGGACCTGCTGGCCGCCGCGAAGGTGCAGCTGCCCCTGAACATGTGAGTGTGGCAGCGTCATTGTCACCGTTGCATCCCCTCTGTCCCTTAGACAGCCAGTAAACCCCCCTGGTGTTTAATGTATTTTCATTTACTTTCCGCTGGAGATGGGGGGAAGCTGGGATTCCTGAGGGGGGGGATATCAGCGGACAGGCTTGTGGTGGAGGCAGGGTCTTCGAGTAATAAACCACCTGTCTCTCTTCATCACGAAACCCTAAAACCCCCCAAACCCCTGGGCGTCCTCCCAGTGCTACCAGACACACTCCGACCCCCTGCAGTCCCGTTGCCATGGCCTCAGACCATTCCTTTGTTCCTTCTGAAGCGCTCCATTTCCGTTCGAGTCACATGACATCTGTGCTGTGGGAGGAGCCTTAGCATAAACCCTGGCTGAGAGCTGTCCTGACCCATAGAGGGCACTCGCCTCTCAGGCCCCCGGGCTGTCGAGCGGAGCTGCCCTTTGCTTTGCCTATGATTGCAGTGTGTGTGTTTCTCCTGATCCCTCCTCAGCTGGCAAAGCAAAGCTTTGGGTGCCCCGCGTGATCTGCTGATATCCCCTTCCTGCCCGCAGATACCTGGCCCTGTATGCTTACAGGCCACAGAAGGCCGACGAGCTGGAGCTGCGCAAGGGAGAGATGTACCGTGTGACAGAGAAGTGCCAGGACGGCTGGTTCAAGGGCACGTCGCTGCGCAGCGGCGCCTCCGGAGTCTTCCCAGGGAACTACGTCACCCCCGTGTCCAGGTGCGGGGGGGGTTGCAGGAACCTGGAGGTCAAACTGCAGGGCCCATTCCGGATGAGTTGAAGGGGGGCGGTGGCTAGCGTGACTTAAAGGGTGGAGCATTAAATCCAGGACCTTAATGAGAGCGTCCAAGACGTGTCACATGGTGATGAGAATGTATGCTGAGGCAGTGAGGGCCTCGCTGCCTGGAATTAGCACAGGGACCTGAACTGGGAGGGGGCAGTCAGAAACACCGGGGTGCACCGTGGCCAACAGGGGGCAGTCAGACACAGAGGGGTGCACCGTGGCCAGCAGGGGGTCAGACACAGCGGGGTACACTGTGGCCAGCAGGGGGCAGTCAGGAACAGCGGGATGCACCGTGGCTAGCAGAGGGTCAGACACAGCCGGGTGCACCGTGGCCAGCAGGGGGCAGTCAGACACAGCAGGGTGCATCGTGGCCAGCAGGGACAGTCAGACACAGCGGGGTGCACCATGGCCAGCAGGGGGCAGTCAGGAACAGCGGGATGCAACCGTGGCCAGCAGGGGGTCAGACACAGCGGGGTGCACCGTGGCCAGCAGGGGGCAGTCAGACACAGCAGGGTGCACCGTGGCCAGCAGGGGGCAGGCAAACACAGCGGGGTGCACCGTGGCCAGCAGGGGGTCAGACACAGCAGGGTGCACTGTGGCCAGCAGGGGGCAGTCAGACACAGCGGGGTGCACCGTGGCCAAGCACCCGGGCCTGCGCTGGGGGGCCCCACTAACCTGGCCCCTGTCCTCCCACCCGCAGGGCCTCGTTTGCGGTGGGCCAGCCCCGCACCTGCCTTTCCGGCTCCCCGGGGCCCTCGTCGCGCTCCCCTGCCGGCCCCTTGCCCTCCTCCTCCTGCCCTTCCTCGGCTGCCTCCTCCCCGCAGCTGCCCCCCGCTGCTGTTCACCTGAAGAACTGCCTGCGGGGGGCGGGGGGCGGCCAGCCGGGCTCCGGGCAGACACGGCCGGGCCTGCAGCTGGGTGAGTGCAGCTTCTCCTCGACATTCAAGCCACAGCAGTATAAATTATTATTCTGTAATCTTTGTTATTTATGCTAAAATAAGCTGTTAGCGTGCCTGCGCTCAGGTGCGTCAGATACTCAGCCCTGAACTGCATCAGCCACTCAGCCCTCAGGTGTGTCAGACACTCTCAGGTGCGCCAGCCACTCAGTGCTCGGGTGCGTCAGCCCCTCGGTGCCCAGGTGCATCAGCCACTCAGCCCTCAGGTGCATCAGCCACTCAGTGCTCAGGTGCGTCAGACACTCAGCGCTCAGGTGTGTCAGACACTCAGCCCTCAGGTGCGTCAGCCACTCAGCGCTCAGGTGCGTCAGACACTCAGCGCTCAGGTGCGTCAGGCACTCAGCGCTCGGGTGCGTCAGCCACTCGGCACTCAGGTGCATCAGTCACTCAGCGCTCAGGTGCGTCAGCCACTCAGTCCTCAGGTTCATCAGCCACTCAGCGCTCAGGTGCGTCAGACACTCTCAGGTGCGTCAGACAGTCAGCGCCCGGGTGCGTCAGCTGCTCGGCGCTCAGGTGCATCATCCACTCGGCACTCAGGTGCGTCGGCCGCTCACAGGTGCGTCGGCCGCTCACAGGTGCGTCGGCCACTCAGTGCTCAGGTGTGTCAGTCACTCAGCGCTCAGGTGCATCGGCCACTCAGCCCTCAGGTGCATCAGTCACTAAGCGCTCAGGTGCGTTGGCCACTCAGCGCTCAGTTGCCTCAGTCACCCAGCGCTCAGGTGCGTCGGCCGCTCACAGGTGCGTCGGCCACTCAGCCCTCAGGTGCGTCAGTCACTCAGCGCTCAGGTGCGTCGGCCACTCAGCACTCAGGTGCGTCGGCCACTCAGCGCTCAGGTGCCTCAGTCACTCAGCGCTCAGGTGCGTCAGTCACTCAGCGCTCAGGTGCGTCGACCATTCAGCGCTCAGGTGCCTCAGTCACTCAGCGCTCAGGTGCGTCGGCCACTCAGCCCTCAGGTGCCTCAGTCACTCAGCGCTCAGGTGTGTCGGCTGCTCAGCCCTCAGGTGCGTCAGCCACCAGCCAGCTTGCTCACTACGCAGAAGAAGGAGCCTTTCTCCACTGTGGCTTTCTGTTTGAGCCCCTTTAGAAAGGCCCCCCCATGTGTTCAGTTCCGCAATCATCTCCTCATGTTCTTTAATAATGGGCTTATTATTATACCCAGCATTTCATACTAAGGGCACTTGTATTTCACTCTGATGACATTGTAATAAGGGGGGTAATCACTGGCTGCCATTGTGCTGTAAGGAGGGTCGCTCCCAGTACAGATGTTTTTCCTGCTCGGCTCGTGCCAGTGTCTTTGGGACAGTGGCAGTGTCTTCGGGACAGTGCCTGTGTTATGGGAGCTGCCCCGAGCTTGACCTCGGCCCACTGGGTCCAGTTCCAGCTAAACATTAATTTCTTAATGACGCTGCTGCTTGTTCACTGCTGGCAGAGTCCCCCAGGATTTCCTGGCTGGCAGGCGGTCGGCCCAGATGGGCCCGCTGGTGTCCGGCCCGGTGAATCGGGTGCAGTGTTGCGAGCCCAGCAGAATGGAAGCCCCCCCGTCCCCTGCCCTGGCCCTCTGCCAGCGATACCGTCAAGCGCGCCAGTTGGAGGCGGGCCAGCGCGGGTCAGATGCTATAAAGCGGTGCCCCCCTCCACCCCCGTCTGTCTGGCCCCCATTGCAGCTGGCGATCTCCGGCAGGCTGTCTGTCCGTTGCATTGCGCCCTCTGCTGGACGCCCTTGAGGCTGGTGCTGGCGTAGACCAGCGTGAGTAGGGGAGAGGCAGACAGGCAAGTGTGCACCTGAAGACTCCTGTGACCCTCAGGTGCAGGAATTGCAAGTCTAGTATTCAAAAAGCTATCTACAAAACTCCAGACAACTCAAATAAAAATACATCATTACAACTTCTAATGCTGCTGTCAGGAACATTAGTGCACCTCCTTAATTATGAGCGTATTTTTAGCAGCAGGTGATTTGTGTATGTCGTCCTTTATAAATATAGTCAGGCCCAGCCACATTTAGACTGTAACATAGCCGGACACTGCCTGTACCCTTCCTCAGTGGTGTTACGATCAGGTCCTGGAACCCACACTGTGCATGATAAACGCAGTTTGTGCCCCGGGCTCCCAGCTCGATGCCCACAGCCCAAAAGGTTAATGTGGAAGAATATTAACAGCAAGTGGTCTGCAGAGCCCACTGAGATGTCGAGAGTCTTGTTAAAACGTTTTACAGCCCAGAGAATTGGCCCCAGAGTAATGAAAGGCCTGTCAGGGTAGGGGGCAGTAATTATGGCCAGCGTGCTTCTCGGTACCAGGCTGTGCCTGACCACAGCAGCTCCCACCCCCTGCCCATGATCTGTCGGACAGAGCCGCCTGGGGGGTGCAGGTCGGGTGAACAGATTAGCTGGTAGGAAGCCGGTTAAATCGCCTAGTTAAAGGACAGGGGAAAATGGTCTACCCGGCCCTGGTGTTAGACACGTTTTTCTCCCAGGGTGTTCTTTGGGGGTGGGGTGGAGTGGGCATGCTGTCAGGTGGCTTTGATTTTTCGGCACGTAGCAGATCTGGAGGAAGAAAAGGACAAGGTGTGGTTAAGAGAAGCAGAAAGTGAGGCGGAGAGGCTGCGTGTCTGATCGGGGGGCGTGATGGCCTGGTGGCTGCTGTACTCGGGGCTTGTCCACACCCAGGCCACATGCCTCCCTCCTGCAGCTTGGGGGCCCCTTCCACACACCAGCCTGCGGACTCCTTTCTTAATGCCCCCTGGCATGGAGCGGCTCTGCGCAGCCGATTGCATAAACGTGTGTTTTTCAGCAGCCTGGCATCTCAGCTCGATGGTCCTTAAAGGTCTCTTAAAGGTGAAGTCACAGCCCTGTCTGCCCGTAGCACTCTCAGGCTGCCATGGCCAGCCACGGGCCACCAAACGGGGCTCCCTTTGATGTCTCTTAAAGGCACGGTGACGGCCTGACGCCCCTCTCTCCTCTCCCGCAGTACGCAGTCCCCCGGCTGGCAGCCCTGAGCGCCCCCTGGCGGCCGTGGCCCCACTGCGCGTGCAGGGCTCCCCTTCGCGCTCCCCGGGCCCGTCGCCCCGCCCCCTCTCCATGCTCTCCCCTGCTCGCCCTGCCATCCCGCTGACCTCCGCCGCGGCCGCCATCACACCGCCCAATGTCAGCGCGGCCCAGCTCGCCAGCCCCCTGCAGCCCCCCTCCCCCGCGCACGCCCAGGGTGCAGTGGCTGGCGCGGCCAAGCTAGAGGAGAAGAAGGCTGAGAAGGTGAGTCTGCGCCGGTGTCCTGCCCTCCCCCTCATCCTCTGCCTCAGTGCCCCCCCATCCAGTGTCCTTCCTGTCTTGGCTTCAAGACGTCAGCATCTGATTGGTCGAAATGCAGGGCAAAACTGGTGTTCTGCATTGAAATGGATGGATTACTGTCTCTGAAGGGATAAGGGGGCATATTCGATATATGGTTCAGTATTAGTAATGTCGCACATCGCGATGTATTAATGCGATATTCCTGATAACTCAGAACTTGAAAATTGCAAACCTCCTTCATAAAAGAGCACTGTACAACAGCTGAATGGTACAGTTTTGTAATAAAAATTTACGCAAAGAAATGCCTTTTGCATAACATAAAACAATGATTCTAGCCGACAGACCAGCAGAAATTAGCACATTGTAAATCATGATATTCCCTTTGTGAATTGAAATTAAGCATCTCTTCGATTTTATGTCACTGTGATTCTGCAGTGTAAAACCGAAATGAGCTGGAACCGCACTGTAATTAGTCTCTCTTTGCAGTTTGGATGGGCTATGGCTCAGTTCCTGTATGCCAGTGGAAAAGCACCCCTGTATGTTCACCCCCTGTAGTGTGGGTTTTCCCTGGTGAATTGGCATCACTAAGTTGCTCATAGAGTATGAATCTTACCAGTACAGGGTGGCAGTGAGTCTGTCCCAACAAGGACAGGGGACACCCTGGCTAGTCCATGCACTCAGGGGACACCCTGGCTAGTCCATGCACTCAGGGGAGACCCTGGCTAATCCATGCACCCAGGAGAGACCCTGGCTAGTCCATGCACCCAGGGGAGACCCTGGCTAGTCCATGCACTCAGGGGAGACCCTGGCTAATCCATGCACCCAGGGGAGACCCTGGCTAGTCCATGCACCCAGGGGAGACCCTGGCTAGTCCATGCACTCAGGGGAGACCCAGGCTAATCCATGCACTCAGGGGAGACCCAGGCTAATCCATGCACTCAGGGGACACCCTGGCTAGTCCATGCACTCAGGGGAGACCCAGGCTAATCCATGCACTCAGGGGACACCCTGGCTAGTCCATGCACTCAGGGGACACCCTGGCTAGTCCATGCACTCAGGGGACACCCTGGCTAGTCCATGCACGCTGGGGACACCCTGGCTAGTCCATGCACCCTGGGGACACCCTGGCTAGTTCATGCACCCTGGGGACACCCTGGCTAGTCCATGCACCCAGGGGATGCCCTGGCTAGTATCTAGCGGCATCCCACACAAGTCCACTCTCGCAGAGCCAGGGTCTGGTTTTGGAGGCACAGCTCTGCAGGACGGCAGCCGCAGTGCCAGCTGGGAAGCTGCTCAGGTGACATCTGGCTATTAGATCGTCAGCTAAACAATAAGAACATGAAATGCTTAAATGTCACCTGTGGTGACACCAATTTCCCTCATGAAAATTCAGATAAAACATTGACGTGTAACGTGACATCCAGCTTCGTCCCGCAGCGCTCTTGGCCTTTGTTCCTCCTTTGTCCCGGAACCCCCTTACCCCTACCAGGCCGCTCAGCAGAGGCGGAGCCCGAGCCCCCCTCATGGAAAGCGTTTCTTTTCACGCTACATAGCATGTGCCACCACCGTTTCACCCGCGGTGCTCGGCCTTTGATGCCGTCTCCTCCAGCATCGCAGAGCCTGCCACTTTCCGTCGCTGTGTTTGGCGGTCCCTGATGTGCCCCTATGCCGTTCCTTTGCCTCTTCCTTTTGTCTCCAAGTGACAGCTTTAGTCTTTCTGGTGTGAAATTTCACCTGGGCAGCTGGTAGATAGAGGCGTTTACTCCTTAACAAAAACGGAAAGCGTAATGGGCTGAGGGGTATCATGTGGCCAGATGAGGATCTGCTCCGGGTTGATGCAGTAATCTTTGGATAGTTTCGTAATTAAGATCATTGTCAATAAATAAGCCTCTTCGTGAATGTGTGTAGTAATAAATGCAGAACAGCAAGTGAGTTTGACAGTTCATTTGTAAAGATGTCTGTAAAAAATAAAACCCACACAGTGAAAGATCTTGTAAAAATTAAGACAGCACAGTCATTTGAAATAAATTTGTATTAGATTTGTTCTAATATTTGAAGCATAATCTCTCCGTGTATGTGTGCGTGCCATTACGTGTTTCTTGGGACGTCAGACATGCTTCGATGTGCCTCATGAGCCTTGTTCTTTCCGGAATGTTCTGTAGCAGGGGGTCCTGTCCAGCGTGTGTTTGACTTGTCCTGGTGAGCAGGGGTCCTGTGACACTCACAGCTATGACAGAAATTAAAGCCACGAGCCACAGTACTATGGGCCAGATATGCAACCCGCTGTTCACTGATTGGTGCTCATCTAGGATTTTACTCTCTTTTTAGTGACTTCAGCCAAATGTACCATAATCAGTATCAGAAAGATCTTTACAGGCCAAGTAATATTTCGTGGGAGATGTTCTCTGATATAACATACAATATGTATGAGAACTTCAAGGCTATTTACAGTCAAGTCAAGGCTGGGCTTATGCACAGACTAACCTGGGCTAAACCCCCAGTTTGTAGGGGAAACCATTTTTTTTCTGTTTCTTACAGCAGCATTTTGTGCTGTAGATAGGGCCCCAACAGCGACTTTAGCCCAGGGGCCCCCACCCCCCTAAATTCAGGACTGACCCCAATGTATAACCTAATCAGTCAGTACCCAGAGCCTCTCATTTTTTGTGTCATGTTTTCCTGTGTTCCCCTCTCTGTGTGCTTGGCTGGGTTCTTCCTTCACATGCTATCTGTTGCCGTGTCCATGCGCATGCATGTGCACGTATGTATCCCGTGTCAGCCCGTCTCCTCCATCCCCAGAAGGAGAAGAAGGCCGGGGGTCTCCTGAAGCTCCTCTCCGGGGCGGCGGCCAAGAAGAAGTTGCGGTCCCCTCCCTCGGTGTCCCCGACGCATGAGCTGCTCCCCCAGGCTGTGGGGGAGGTATTGCCCCCACAAGGTGCTGTGGGCCCAGGCCTGCACACCAGCCACTCCCCTGGCCATGCCCCTGGACACTCCCCTGGACATGGGCGTGCCGGCTCCTGCCCCATTGAGAGCGAGATGCAGGGCGCCATGGGCATGGAACCACTGCACAGGAAGTCAGGCTCCCTGGACCTCAACTTCTCAGTGTCGCCTCCCAGTCGGCAGCCCTGCACCGCCCTGCTGGCTCTGCGGCCCGAGCCCAAGCCTCTGTCCCGAGAGAGGTGGGCCCCCGGCACCGCTGACTGCACACCACGTGCTGCTAACCATGCACCACACACCACTAACCGCACACCACACACCAAACTGCATGCCACACGCCGCAGACCACTCACTACTGACTGCACGCCACACGCAGCTGACTGCATGCCAGATGCCGCTGACCACACACTACTGACTGCACGCCACACGCAGCTGACCGCAAACCACACACCACTGACTGCACGCCACACACCACTGACTGCACTCCAGACGCCGCTGACTGCACACCAAACACCACTGACTGGACGCCACACACCGCTGACCGCACACCACACACCATTGACTGGACGCCACTCACCGCTGACTGCACACCACACACCACTGACTGCACGCCACACTCCACTGACTGCACGCCAGACGCTGCTGACCGCACACCAAACACCGCTGACTGCACACCAGATGCCGCTGACCGCACACCAAACACCGCTGACTGCACGCCACACGCCGTTGAGTACAAACGACACGCCACTGACCGCACACCACACGCCACTGACTGCACGCCACACGCCGCTGACCGCACACCACAAACCACTGACTACACACCACGCACCACTGACTAGACGCCACACACCACACGCCGCTGACCACACACCCCACATGCTGCTGAAGTCACGCCGGATGCCGCTGACCACACGCCACACGCTGCTGACCTCATGCCACATGCCGCTTGGCATCACTCTACATCAGGGGTCATCAACTATATTTGTCAGAGGGCCAGAGTTTTACCAGACAGTCTCCTTGGGGGCCGGACAACCAAGA
>JAODKM010000001.1:35761413-35781421 GCA_026780845.1 Petrocephalus sullivani
GGTGACCAGGTCAAATCCCATGGTCAGCAGAGTGATTTCATGTGATCAGAAGGTGACCAGGTCAAATCCCATGGTCAACAGAGTGATTTCATAGTTGGGTCTCTAAGCAAGACCCTTAACCGCAGTTGTTTCAGGGACTGTCTGCCCCTGCTATCTCAAAAAATGTATGTCGCTTTGGATAAAAGCGTCTGATACATAGATAAATAAGATGTAAAAATGTTGGGGCAGAATCACAGGTGTTTCCTGAAGGCTCAGAGGGGATTCCAGGTCTCCAGGGTGCCTCACCCCCCAGCCACTTCCCCCGCTCCCGACAGCAGGGACGGCACACATCACGTGGACGGCATAGGACACATATAAAGCACAAGACGTTCTGGAGGCTAGGGCTCCTTTAAGGCTTCTCTTCAGACGTGTTCACGCACCAGCACACAGCGATGAGAGTGCAGGATTTTAAGGTAAAGCACAAGGTCACCTCCGACGTGACGGATACAGAGAAGGCATTGCAGCTGTTCGTCTTATCGCTCTTGACATTCCCATGGTTATCTTCAGCCTGGTCGATGCTGGCCACAGGAAGCACTGTCTGCCAATGAGAACCATTTCAAAATCTGATGTTCAGCCATCGCAGCCTTTTACAGTACATTGCTGAAGAGGAACCATTTTGGATAAAGGTGGAGGTTGCCAAAGGTGTGTGGGGATGTACCCTCCATGTCCGTGATTGTTGGGCTGCCTCATTGTCATGTCAACACCGTCTTGTGGATATGAGCTGTGACGTGTCTTTGTTTTTTTCAGTCAAGTGCATTTGAGAAATAAATGCCGTTGTTTAAAAGTGCCGTTTATGTCATTATGTGCCTGTGGGTGTGTGTGGCACCTCAGCTGATGAGGTTCGGTCACTGTGCACACTGCAACATGAGACTCAACATCTAATCAGCCCAAAGGTCTCTTCTGTATGAAAGCTGCCCTTTAATGACCCATTTATATGTCACATGGCAGACTGCCACCATGGCAATACGGCCAGACTAGATCATGTCAAGATAAATTAATTGATCTTGGTTAGTGATCGATAAAGGGATTTGGCTAGTAACAATAAATATAAAGGACAGTGTAAGTAAAAACAGACAATATAAAGGAATAAAACATGAACATAAATGTAATGACAAATCTGTGCCAATGATGCACTACTATGGTAAGTACAGTGCAAATGGTCTATGGATATTAACGTCAGTCCAGAATACTATAGTGTGAGTAGCATTGCGGTGGGTAAAAGGAGCATCTGAAGTGTCTGGTTTCGCATGGGGTTTGCATGAAAGTGCTCCTCTATTCTATGTTCTCGGTGCTGAGAGGGTGACTGCCCATTATGCAGAGAAGTCCAGATATCACTATCTCTCCTCTACCGCCTCAGTGGTATGCAGCTCCAGCCTCACTGCAGAGCTGCTCGGCATTACTTACACCCCTAACGGGCAGAAGCAGCGAGACACTGGCAGTAATAGACCCAACGGATGTAAGGCACCTCAGAATGGAAAGCCAGCTCTTTTCTGTAGGGCCTCTGTGTTGCCACTTTAGTTCAGTTGCTGCAGATTCCAAGGTACTTGTCACTCTAAGGTGAGTTTGGTGGCAAAAATTAAGATTTCTGTAATTCACATACTAAGAGTAGAGCTTAAAAGTGTTCATTCATAGTCGCAATAGAGTCATATCTTTCAACAGGAATTCGGCCTTCGACTCGAAGAGTAGTCTTGGTACTGTAATGGTTCCTAAAAATGCAAGCAGCAAAAGCAATTACCTCAGAACATTCCACACACAGCCTATGAAGAGTCAGCTCCAAAATATACTGCCATTACAATACAGTTCATTCAGTCAGTACAATTCCAATGCTCCAAAAATTACTGTATCGCCCTTCTACACAAGTATATTCCCTCTTTCAATACTCCAGGAAGTTCAGCTTCTCTTGAGATAAAGCAAGAAAGTTACTATCAAACTACTCTCAGGACATTACATTTGTCTGACACTTTTACCGAATGCACCTTACAGGAGAGGGAAGGGTTACAAGTTATTTGTCTGCCGTGGGCTTCAATCCCACAACCTTTGTATTGATAACACAATGCAGAACTCATCAAGCTACAGGAGCTCATAATTACAATGTCTATGATTTGCACTGATATCTTTAAGGAGACTGACTTTCTCCAGTCTCTATCAAATGCTTCAGATTGCCATTTCTGCCCAGCTTCCAGGTAAGCTGTAACAGAAAGGGACACTCGGGCACGGCGCCTGGTCTCACATCACCCTAGGTGAAATTTCACTCCCTCACCGCAGTTCAATGAATCCACTGCCATCAGCACTAAAGGTGCCTGGGCCCACTGCCACAGAACACACTGAGAAGGGCCCATTTCGAGGAAACTGCAGGTGATCCAGCGTCACAAGGAACAAAACACTTTAGGGATACAGATTAACTTTGTTGCTCCCTGGGGGAAAATTGTTTGCACACAGCAAAAATGGAACAAAGTGCAAAACGAAGAGCCAACATGTTACTTGCCATTATTCAAAGCAAGTCTTCTAATTAAAAAAAAAAAAAGGGTTTCTTCCTGGAATAACTCTGGCCCTACCTGCAAAAGCATACATCATCATTCACGTTAAGCCACCACAACACAAACTGCACTCACAGCTGAAGTTTATGCCAGTGATGAGCAAATCAGACCCAACAGACACAACCAGTGATTTCTTATCTTAGGACAGGCTGCTCTGGGCTGGACCAGCACTTATAAGCTTGACCACAGGATATCGAAGGGCTCAGGATCACAGGAATAGAACTGCTGTCTCCAGCTCAAAGCCAAAGATGTCCTGGCCTCTCAGTTCTACCCCACTGTCTGAAGCTGATGAAGAGCAGGACCTGCCAGCTATCGCACAGCTAAAACTGCCCCAGGACAAATCAATACACGCAGCTTCTGGAGACTTTACACATTGAGGAACCACCATGGTCTGAAATTAAGCCATTGCTGATCACTGGAGGAAACTGGCTTAGGTACCTGCAGCATTGGATGACTATAGCTGCTCATGTCAGATATCTGAACAACATGTTTAGAGAGGTATCTGGCTGCAAGAGGGGCCCTGAGAGTGCATGTGCTCTGTCAGCACCCAGGGCAATCACAAGCCCCAATACGTCCTGCCGATACGCCTTTCCTTATTTTCCGTTGCACTATTATTCTGAGACCGCACGATGAAATAATAACGTATTGTCACTGTTCTCAAAGACATTAAAAACTAAACAGAATGAACACTGTAAGCGGACTACTTTATTTAAACGGTATTTGTACAGGAATAATTCTGTCCCGAGCTTTTTGATCCATATAAATGGTAGATCGTTAAAACCGTGATCATTATAAGTGGTTTCCACTGTACAACGTTACTGTATGCGCCATTATTATGAGGCATCAGACTTTTGCTTATGTGTATTTTTAAAAAATTGTTTTCTTGTCCCGTATTCATAAAATATTGCAGTTCAATAATAAAAGTATTTAAATGTTTTAATGAACACTGTGAATAGTCAGAATATAATAAAAAATATTTTGAATAAATTTTGTATTTTACCTGGTTATTAATACAATGTGTTTGTTTCGTCCAAGATAAAATGTGCCAAGTAATAATTCCAATATGAGATCTTATTATGCGACCTACAACTATTCACACATATTCTTTAAGGTACAGACGTGTTGTTTGTAGTAAGGAGAGCTGTTCAACCCATGTACATTACGACGTAATAATTATTAATTATTACACCAGACATCTCACACATTTTTAGGGAATTACATTCAAAAGGACACAGTAGCAAATTGCAGACAACGGATCCGATCAATATGTCTTACTGAATGATGTACTGGGGCTTGAGAGTGCATTGGGTGCAGACAGAGCACATGCACTGTCAGGCATCTCCTGCAGCCAGGTACTCGTGCATGTTTAGGCACTTAGTCACACTCACCAACTCACACACACACACACACACACACACACACAAACGTTTGTATTCCTATCTTAATGACGACCGTTCATACATTCCTACGGGAAAAACTCTAATCCCGGTTATGTCAAGTTTTTTGAGGATTTGCTATACTTGTGAGGTCCTTTGGTCCACAGCTTTTTCCACTCAGCACACAGCAAGCAGGAATGTGCAGAACATCCACTCGTGTTAGAGCTCCATTCAATGACAAGCAAACAGCCTTTTAAGACCAGTGTGATCTAGCACGGTGGTGGGAAATGTAACCAACAGTTCCTGAAAGGCTTCAAATGGTCTGTCATTTGAACTAGTACTGAGTACTATGAAAGAGTTACTAGTATGTTTGCTAAAAAAAACCATGGAGTTATAAGAGTAACACTTACTAACAGGACATAGGGAAACATTTAAGAAAAATAAGTAAATATCAATAAATACTGTTAGTTAAAATCGGGGTTCGTAACAGGATCAGTGCAAGAACAGTAACAAGTGTAGTCATCAATGACAATTCAGAAACCTTTTCATAGTGGGGAAGAAACTATTTCTGAGGTGTGTGTCGCCATCAAAGTCACCCGATTATTGGTATACCAGGATCCTCCAATGCTGGAAGGCTTCAGCTGTGCAAAAAAACACAGGCTGCTGAGAAGCCACACCTCCCCGATTCCCACCTGGACCAGAGATGACCAGAATAGTGACTGGACAGCACTGTGCTCCAACAGCAGACAAAGCACTGAAATGATCAAAGGTAAACAGACGCGATGCCCGCATGTGTACTGCAGATGTGCCACCAAGGGAAAGCTCATGCAAGCCCATCTACCACTCGAAAAATGATAGCAGCATTAGGATACAGGATTATGAAGACTCACAGATGGCTGCTAACTAAAGTACTTTGAACTGCAATGCCATGTACCCCTCTATGTCTCTTAGTACTGCAAGTACATAGTGCATTATTAGTTATAATAAAATTAATAGGCCTATAAGATCCATACCACATACCACCATAATAATCAACTTAAGTGCAGCTCTGCTCTACAGTGCCACTACAGGTATGAATGGTCCAGCTCATGTGCCGTGTCCACAGAGAGTATGAACCAGGCTACATGGCAACATTAACGCTGTTGGTAGTGACATCATACACAAATTACACAGCAATCTACAAACATGAAAATGCAACCAATCTATGACAAACTGTCGTCAATTATATTTCATTACCAATCATTATGGACGCTGCTGATTAGCTGTTGCGGCCCTACGTAAATTTATAAACAGCAGAAACTCTTAGGGATGGAAGCTGAGCACAGCCACTTAGCAGCGATTCATTTGACAAAGACCTGGAGGTTGGGTGATTCATGGCTGCGGTCACCATTGACATGGCACATCAGAAGACGGAGCCTGACGTACATGCATCCAGAAGAAAAAAAGCACACTTGTGACATCAGGAAGTGACTAGCGGGGGCAATGGCAGATGTAGATGCACAAGTCATCGTAGGCTTGAGCTTGAGCTCCTCCTGCAGGAAGGACTGAGCCTGGTTGTCTATGTAGTGTACCACATGCAGGCAGCTGCACAGAAAACCAGAGCTCTAAGATCACTCAAGCTACAGGGACCACTTACCTTGTCAAGTGGCATTATTACGATCAAGGCTAAGGCTAGGACTGGTTTCTTAAAGCCATTTCAAATCCCCCTGTTCATACCAACACAAGTCTGAAAGAGACTAAAAGAATTTCACAAAGACCTTGAGCATAGCCGCTTGTGTGGTCCGGTCCTCTGCCTGACCTTCCTTGAACAGACACCAGGTTATAATTGACCAACGAGGACAAAGTTTTAATACAGGTTGCATTTTTAGCAAATAGGATTCAAAATGAACAGCCAAATGGGGTAAATCAATTTAAACAAACAAATTTAGATTAACATTTACAGCATTTGGCAGACACCGTTAGCCAGAGCAACTTATAAAATAAAATTAAAATGGAAGCAATATACAAGAAATACTAAAACAAACAAAAAAAATCCCAGACAGCAGGCCTGCAGGTCATAATACCAAACCAAAGCTGAAAAAGATGTTGACCAGAAAGAGGTTATATCTTTCAGATGAGTGATTATACATTAGGATCAGCCAGAGGTGAGTGATTATACATTAGGGTCAGCTGGAGGTGAGTGATTATACATTAGGGTGTGCCATAGGTCAGTGATTATAAATTAGGGTCACCCGGAGGTGAATGATTATACATTAGGGTCAGCCGGAGGTGAGTGATTATAAATTAGGGTCACCAGGAGGTGAATGATTATACATTAGGGTCAGCTTGGAGGTGAGTGATTATAAAATTGGGTCAGCCGGAGGTAAATGATTATACATTAGGATCAGCCGGAGGTGAGTGATTATACATTAGGATCAGCCAGAAGTGAGTGATTATATGTTTGGGTCACCAGGAGGTGAGTAATTATACAATAGGGTCAGCCAGAGGTGAGAAATTATAAATTAGGGTCTGCCAGAGGTGAGTGATTGTACATTAGGATCAGCCAGAGGTGAGAAATTATTAATTAGGGTCACCTGGAGGTAACTGATTATACATTAGGGTCTGCCAGAGGTGAGTAATTGTACATTAGGGTTAGCTGAGGGTGACTGATTATACATTAGGATCAGCCGGAGATGAGTGATTATACATTAGGGTTAGCTAGAGGTGAGTGATTATACGTTAGGATCAGCCAAAGGTGAGCGATTATAAATTAGGGTCAGCTGGAGGTGACTGATTATACATTAGGATCAGCTGGAGGTGAGTGATTATAAATTATACATTATTGTACATTATTATACATGATTATAAATGTACATTAGGGTCAGCCAGAGGTAAGCAATTATACATTAGGGTCACCCGGAGGTGAGTGATTATACATTAGGGTCTGCCAGAGGTGAGTGATTGTACATTAGGGTTAGCTGAAGGTGACTGATTATACATTAGGATCAGCTGGAGGTGAGTGATTATAAATTAGGGTCAGCTGGAGGTGACTGATTATACATTAGGATCAGCTGGAGGTGAGTGATTGTACATTAGGGTTAGCTGAAAGTGACTGATTATACAGTAGGATCAGCCGGGGGTGAGTGATTATACATTAGGGTCAGCTGGAGGTGAGTGATTATACGTTAGGATCAGCCAGAGGTGAGCGATTATAAATTAGGGTCAGCTGAAGGTGAGTGATTATACATTAGGGTCTGCCAGAGGTGAGTGATTGTACATTAGGGTTAGCTGGAGGTGACTGAATATACATTAGGGTTAGCTGGAGATGCGCATAACCATGGAAAAAAATACCTGCTGCATGGAAGTACTGAACTGAATGTGACACATGCCTGTTCACCAGCTAATTACAGTAATTAACAGAATAAGACTTTGCAGGAACTGTTTGAAAATACTACCTGTCATCACATAACAGCAATAAGGTTACAAACAAATTCTGGCTCACTCATAGGGTACTCTGCTATCCTTGCCTGGTTATTAATTTGCTCGTGGTTCTTTCTTGCAGGTCATACCATCAAAGCACAGGGCTTCACCTTTGAGCCAAAATGAGAGGATATCCCATTCAGCCTGTATCCAGTGTTGACATGCCAATACCACTCAAACACACACACCACCATTACGTGACAGCCACTATCTTTAACATGATTAGATAAGACCACGTCTATGTCTTTTGATCATTCCAGACAATCTACTTGTTACATTTCCTGATTGTAAATGTCATCCTTCAAGAAGGCACTTTTGGAAACATCACATAGCTCTCCTATGGTGCTCGCAGACAAAGCATCATATTCTGGGTATTCGGCGGCTGAACGTGGCCAGAGCCTATGGCAAGCTGTTTTAACATTTAATCGCTAGACTGGGTATGTATTGCAGATATCTCTAATTCAATTCTTCCTAGTCAAAAAGAGCATTTCAGATATCCTCAATGAGATTCTTCCTATCCACAATTGTCATTTCAGACATCCACATCGTCAATCTACCTAGGAGAAACTACATCACTTTTGTCATTCATGTCTATTGGAATTTTAATTTCAGACATCCACAATTATATTTCAGATATCCAGAATGTTCATTCTGGATATCTGCAATTGAATTCTTACTAGGAAAAACTCTCATTTCAGATATCCAAATATCTGAAATTGTGACTAGCAAAAATGTCTTTACAAATATCCACAATTCATATTATGACTAAGAAAAATGCAATTTCAATTAATTACAATTAGAATTATGAATAGGAACAATGCAATTGCAGATATCTACAAATGTATTGTGGATATCTGTTGAAGAGTTGATAAGATGCTGTTTTAACATAAAAACGATCCATTGACTATCCACAATTACGTTTTAGATATACATAATATAATTTCTCCTAATCAAAATTATGTTCTTATTAGTCAGAATGGCTATTACAGATATCCACAAAACATCTGTAGATATCTGCAATTGCATTGTTCCTAGTCATAATTCTAGTAATAATTCTAAATTACAGTATATATATATCTGGGATGTTTTTTTTCCTTTTGGATATCTGACATTAAAATTATGACTAGTAACAATTAGATTGTAGATATCTGAAATGGGAGTTTTTCCTGGTAAGAATTTAATTGCAGATATCCAGAATGAACAGCCCAATAGACATGAATGGCAAAGTGTGGATATCTGAAATGACAATTGTGGATAGGAAGAATGTCATTGTGGATAAATGCTATTTTTGACTAGGAAGAATTAAATTACGGATATCTGCAATACATATCCAGTCTAACGTTTAAACCGCCACTTATACTTTGTAAAAATTTAAAGATATCTTAAATGGAATTGTGACTAGGAGAAATAAAGTTTTAGATATCTTGAAATACATTTTCTACTAGTAAGAATGTAATTGTGGATGTCTGTAATTGCCATTCTGACTAGTAAGAATATAATTTTGACTAGGAGAAATGATATTATGTATATCTAAAATGTCATTACGGATATGAGTGTGACTTGATTAAATGTTAAAACGGCTTGCCATAAGAGCCTGCCTGACCAGACAAGGCCGGTAGGACGTACGATTGTCTGGCTCAGAAGAAAAAGCTCGCTGAAATGCTGCATATCAGACACCGTTTTGAATAACGCCTTAATCTACGAGTTATTAAATGATTCAGGCTCATTGCATCAACGCAGCATCTTAGCCTACATGTTACATTCACACTACTATGCGGCGCTTTAGCTAGGAATTTTAAGCTTTGCGGTTTAATAAAACCCAATAGAAGTGACCGCACAGATACTGCCATTAACAGGGATGGGAATACCGAAAATGCTTTTCCAGTCAGTCAGTTGAAAAGCACTCTGTTAATTACTCTGTAATACTGCTTATCGGGCACGAGTTATTTCTGTGCCAGCGACAGCCCATCGGCTTTTTATACTGTGGTGATACTACCACGGAAGATCACCATGGCTGCCTATTTCACTGCTGATTGAAAAACTATCAATACACAATAAAGTATCGTGATCATTAGAATTAAATAGTATTTTAATGCCATTTTCAATTATGTTAAGAGTAGTTTTAGTTATAGCACGCTAAAGATCTACGTTTTTTTTATTTCGAATCACCCCCACTATTTCGATGGTATTACCCCAATGTTAGCAATTCGGACGTACCGCGTAATTGATTTAATTCATCGGTAAAAAGATAAATGAGTCTTAATACAATTATACTAATAATAACGGATACTATTAATTTGATACTGCTGACGATGGCATTAATACAGTATGAGTCCTGCGTGGGGTGCAATCTTAATCATTCTGAGTGTCACACATAGGTTTCAGCGCAGTTGCTAGGGCCAGACTGTTGTTTTGGTGCCGCGGCGCCCCCTATCGGCCGGACACGCATTATACATCAGCTGTTGAGCTGGGTACCATTCGATCGGCTGGATGGAGGCGTCATGACATTATCCGCCTGCGTCAGGGAAAGTCTGCATTGGGGATAATGAGACAACTGAGAAAAAGAGACGATTCTGATCGTTTCGACTGAATTACGCATGTAGGCTGCAAGAGGGACTAGAGCGCGGTCCTTTTAAAATCATATGGCGTCTGGATGCAGCAGAGAAGCTGCATGGAGGTTTCTAACAGGGGCGGGAGGGAGCGTGGAGACGGAGGACCGGCGTGATCATTTTCGGCCCGGCCAGCCGGCTGATGCTCCGGACACGGCGCTGGTCAGCGAGCTGTTTCACATGAACCTGGACAACGCGGCCCTGGTAAACCGGGACGATGGGCCCGGATCCGCATGCCTAGGAACGGGAAGCGCTCACCCTGTGCGCCATGGCACCGCGATCGCTGCTCGGGACCGGGATCGCGCCCGCCTGTCTGCGGAGCATCACCCGGAGCGCGGCGACTCCGCTCCGGAGGAGGACCTCCGCCCTCGGTGCGCGTTTCGTGCAGAAAGGAGCGCGAGCGATGCTGCAGAACTGGAAGTGTCAGCTGTCCCGGGCTGCGGGGCCGGCGCGGGCGGAGGGGAGGGAGCGGCTCCGCACGCGTCCTCGCCGGGAAGCCGGGATGGGGACGGCGCCCGCACAAGCCCTCTGCGCGGCGTCGGAATGGGGAACAAGAGCTCCAAGAGAGCGGCCAGCGTTAAAAGGAAAAGTTCGGATAGGCGTGACGCCGGCGGGGTCTCCGCTCCGCGGATCGCCGGGATCCACGCGTCTCCTCCCCCCCCGGAGATCGGCGCGTCGGTCTCCGGCGTCCCCGAAGGTCGGAGCCCCCCGAGAGCCTCCAGTGACACGACGTGCCGGGACCTCCATGGCAGTGAACCCCAGCGCGGCCAGAGTGCGCCGGGAGCTGGCTGGAGGCGGTGCGGGGAAGCGAAAGCGGCCGCGGAGCCCGGAGAGCCCTGCCCGGCCCAGGGGGCGCCGCTGCGGCTCAACCAGCTGCGGCGCTCCAAGCGGTCGCGGCGCGGCTCTCTGAGCGGCGGCGCCGACGAAGCGCAGTGTGACTCCCGCAGCACGGGCGGCGGCGAAAGCAGCACGCCGCGGAGCGGCCGCAAGAACTTCCTCCAGCTGATGATCGACAGCTCGCCGCAGGTTCGCCGCAGCCTGTCGCACAGGGACTCTCCCCACCTTTGGGCCAGGGGCCCGGTGCGGGGCCACGGTGACCCCGGAGACGACGAGAGCGGCTCGGTGGCCCTGGACCCCTTGGAGCACCAGTGGATGATGTGCGCCTCCGATGGAGAGTGGGACAGCCTCCACCTGCTGCTCTTACAGGACCCCAACCTCGTCAACAAGAGGGACTTCGTCACTGGGTTCACTTGTTTCCACTGGGCGGCCAAGCTGGGCCGGCACGAGCTCCTGGCCGAGCTGGTGGACTTCGGCAAACAGAATGCCGTCTCGGTGAACATCAACGCCCGCTCCAGCGCCGGCTACACGCCTTTACACCTGGCCGCCATACACAACCACCCAGAGGTTATCAAATTCCTGGTGGGTGCGTGTGAGGCTAACGTGGAGACTAGAGACTACAGTGGTAGGGCGGCATGGCAGTACCTACCGCACACTGCATCCAGGGCCATGCGCGATATCCTGGAGGGGGCACGGGGCTCCTGGCCCGAGCGAGGAGAGGGCAGAGCCGGCCACAAGGCCGCGCCGAAAGGTCTCCCCTACAGCCTGGTGGCTTTCGGGCCGTTCGGGTGCCCAGATGAGCAGGCGTGCGACGGCGATGCTTTCGTGAAACTTAAATTAGTAAGCAGGAAGCCTTCTTTGAAATCGAGGTTGCCTAAGATCCGGGTCAGGTCCAGGATCGTCCACAGCACTTCATTCAGGGACCCGGAGGAAGTGAGAGCGTCAGCCCGGAGCATTGTGAGGTCAAGACCCAAATCGAACATCTTTGGGTGAAGCTTCAAAGTTATAGCCTTTCCATAAAAAAAAAAAAACAAGCAAACAGGTACAGATATACAAGCAGACAGGACCACCTCTCAAAACATGAAGGGGGGAAAGAACTGTGAATACATATATGCTAATTTTGAATTAGTGCCAAGATAGACAAATTTGTAATTTTTATATGAATGTTTTTTCTAAGCCTAGAGCCAAGTTCTTGCATTGGGAGAATTCTTTTTCCAAAGTTGTAATGCAATAATTGCACCAGCTGTGAAATTTGTACTCAAAGTAAATGAATAGTGAAGCTATTTCAGGAGTTAAGCATTGTTAGACCTTTTTTCTACTGGTTTCTGTAACGTCCTGGACTGTCCCTTTTCAAGGAAATATATTAATTGACATAACTTGCAGTTTTGGTGCTAGTTACATGGCTAACCTGCTAAGTTAGCCGTAACTAGCTTCTTGGATACAGCTGAGACCTTCTGCATTCAGGTTCGACATGTCCCGTTTAGGACAGCAGGGGACCAGTGTGAACTGTGTACTTTGATAAAATGATGCTGTCATGTGATTAGTTTGTCATGCCAGGCATTTATATCCTATCAGCAGGACTCCTGGGGCTTTCCGCATTAAGTCTCATTTTAATGTTTTGCTTAGTAATGCTTCATAATGTACTCGTACTTCACTGGCTTTGTAGATAGTGTTGGTGGCAATGTGGTAAATGTAGTTTTGAGGTCATGGATTGACACCCGGTAGAGAAATTCCCTGTGCTTGCCTTTATTCTCTGTAAAATGATAAAAGTAACAAGCATTCCTTAAGTGAGTTTAGTTATGAACAGACTATTGATTACAGCGGAATCGCAGCCCTCATTTCCAGGGTGCCTGTGTGACTGCATTGCTGCCTTAACCCTTAAACGATTGTAGTGCTGAACAGCGCATAGCTTTTTCCTCCACAAGTAGTTTGCGCGCATACCTGTGCTAAAAGCATGTGCTACCGCCACGCCCGAGGTACATGACTGCGGCCAACTGGGACAAGATGCAGGGTGCAGGAATTCTCGGCCAGAATGGGACTGCGCAGTGTCATAAACACAGAGTGATCTGTCAGCAGTGCTTTTCTAATATCTGTCACACTTTGAAACGCCAGAGTTCCCACGATGCCAGTCTGATGTGCACCCAGACACGCCAGGCAGGTGGCCTGATGGAAACAGGTTTAGACTTGCAGCTGTCTAAAATCCTTAGATTGAAGGTGGACAGACAGAGAGCAAGGTGCCACCCATGCCTGCATGCACCATCACATCACACTTGGTGGGGGTGCTTCTCTTTATGTTGAGCATGCTCTTAACCTGATCTCCTGTGCCTTCTGCTACTCTGCCATGTCTCAGGCAGTGAAAATGAAAGGTGATTGTCATTGTTGACACACCACAGCAAAATATGTGCTGCATTTAACCCATGTGACACCGTGACGCAGCAGTGGGCAGCTAATTCAGTGCCTGGGGAGCAGTGCTTGGGGGCGATACCTTGTTCTGGGACTCAAACTTGTTCTGGGACTCAAACTGGCAACCTTACACAGTCGGTTCCCTAAGCATTACGCCGCCACTGCCCCTGATACCCCTGGATTTCCTTATTCTGTAAACTGAATGTTTAGCAGGCGGACGCGTGTGGCTGGTTTACAGTGTGGTCCACCTGTGCAAATAAGAAGTGCATTAGAGCAATGTACTACTCTGGGAAATAGGTTTCCCTATTACACACTGTGCCATATTTGGCTATGGTGATGCTCGTATTGCTAATCATTGCCTGTTTCAAAAATCTCAATAGTTAACAGAGTAATTGTGTTTAATTTTGTCTGCTTTATGTAATACTAGTGACTGTAAATAAGACTTGGGCTACATTTTACTGTATGTATGCAGGTTTTTATATAATTGGTCACTTTCAAGGGTTAATGCTTATGAGCTGGTCAAAGTCTTTTCTCTGATTGTGTCTGCTCCAAAAGATAAAGTTTTAAACCTCAACAAGAAGTTGTACCTACTTGTAACTGGCAGAGTGCCATTTGACTGCTTTAATTGGAGTACCTGCTTTGTATTAAATGTATCATCCCATGTACCAGTAGCAGTCTACTGCTCTTAGATTGACTGGAGCCTTTCTTACTTTTTTGTTCAGATTATGAGGATCTGTAACCCTACTGGAACATCTTGCTTGTCCTGTTTCAGGTTTTGATTACACGATTGACCTTTAATTAAAACACTGTTGCTTTGTCAGCATGACACGCTGGCCGTGTTCAGCTTGATTCATTTCATGTATGCATGAATAATAATTCCCATGGCGAAGCTGCTGTACACGCTCTTATTATCAGGTACCTTCGAGTCAGCTTCTGGAGACCATAGTGATGGGATTCCTGTAGAACTCCTTTCGCTGATCACCTGCCGGATTTATGATGAGAACACAAAAGGGGCTCATAAATCTCACGTGCCGATGTGGCTGCTTCGCGATGGACGTTGACTGGGATAGGGAGAGCATGCCTGCATCGTCCTCCAAGGAGCCATAACAGTTTTATTAGCGGAGTATCTAGTAGATGCAGATTCAGCTTTCTGATCTGAAGATCTATGAGCATTTGTTAGGGACTGACTACAGTAATCCAGTTTAAAGGAAAACTGCTTCCCTGGGTATAACATCTCCTACTGTAGTGTCTCAAAGGCTTGTATCAGCTTATAACTGGCTATTTCATCGCCTTTGGACATGGCGTCCCAGTGATATTCACACCTGAGCTAATACTGACTATAGTAATGAAGATCAGTTTGTACTCTTGGTGAATGATGACCACCTGATTAACTCTGCTAGTATTTATTACAACTGATTATTTAATCTCTTAGATTTCTGAATTTTCTACAGCTGAAATTAATTAGGAAAAACTCCCATATCTGGCTGACCTATTAATCCTCATTAAACCGCCATCTGATTTCTAGCATGACTTGCGGTGCCAGAAACCGAACGCGCATTAATCTTACACAATTTCGCTGTTATTCACAAAAACATGCCAGCGGTGATTTTCCGCGCGGATCTACACACCCGGATCGTTTTGTTGCAGGCTAATAAACCTGCCTTACAGGCTGGTTCAGAACTAAACGGATGCAGCACTTCAGCGTCGGGCTTCAAAGTTTGTGTCGGACCACCAAAAAGTGCCGGGGGAGAGAGAGAACAGTGTGGCAGTGTCGGGCAGTGTCGGGCTTTCCCATTGGATGGAAGCCAAGATGGAGAATAAACAAGCAGGGGAGGGGGGGTGTTGTGTGGTGCGGGCACATTGCCAACGTGGCTTTCAATGAAGAGAAGCCCCACTTTGCACTGCTTGGCACGGTGGGGCTGGCCTCACTGGCCTCCGCTGTATCTCACAATGCATTATCCACGATGACATTATTCTGTCAGAAAAAGGAAATATGGCGTGGCGTGTAGCTCGGCAGGTTAGGAATCTTTTACCGTGGCTGCAAGGCTGTTGGGTCCTTAATCCTAACTTCTACAGGAGAGCTGGATGCATGCTGGCCTCCGGCTTTCCCGATTTGTACATCGCTTTGGACAAATGCGTATGCTAAATGAATGTGTTCTCTTCCTCGAAATTGTCTCCATTTTACTCATCTTTGATCCCACCCAGGGTGTGCCCTGCCTTACGGCCTGTGTTTACCAGGATAAGGTTTTGGATGAATAATTTCTACATGACATTCTATAGTTATATTATTTATTTCCTGGAGTGCCTCATTCTTATTGCTTGAATCATCACATTTTGTACCCTGGAACATGGCATAATTTTGCATTGAACATGGAATGAGGCAGCAATATGTTCAGGAGCTTAATGTCGGTACACATTCAAAGCGTGGCTTAAGGCAAACATTCAAGTGGCTCCCACATGGGGCCCCTTGAAACAGAGGACTGATTAAGGTAAGTGCCAAGCGCTTAATGAGCGAGAGACACTAGCTGGAGGTCTTCATGCTCTCCGGGGACGACTAATGTGTGCACATATTACATCCAAAGAGGTCTACAGCAAATAATATGCACGCTATAAAAACTATACACCATACTCTATAATTCAGAAGCATGGTAAAGTGTACAATTACTTTTATCAAATGCAAAATCCAAGACTGTCATAATAAAAGATATAGCCTTTGTCACTTGTTGTTGTGCAAAATGTTTTTTTTTTTTACTAAAACAGGGGCTAAAGATTGCAATAGAGATCTTAGTTTGGACATGCCCCAGCCTTCAGACTAAGTACAACAGCCTCCAGTGCATGCTTTGACTTGCTGTAACCTCTGTACCTTCAACCTGGTGCATGTCAAAGTCAACAGCCGGCCGACTTCATGTGAAACGCTGTGGGGTAGGAGTGGCGTGAGTTTGGGGAAAGAATGAAGGAT
The DNA here is from genome assembly GCA_026780845.1 of Petrocephalus sullivani. NCBI lineage: Eukaryota > Metazoa > Chordata > Actinopteri > Osteoglossiformes > Mormyridae > Petrocephalus > Petrocephalus sullivani. The sequence goes on from JAODKM010000001.1 coordinate 35,777,633, forward strand.
TAATTATTTCCTTCTTGGCTTTTCACAAGACAACTAGCTGTGAGCAAAAACACTGGGCCCCACCCAGTGTTTCCTAAAACAGCCCGGTTTGTGATGTCACATTGACTTTAACGACAACAGAAAAAAGAGGGCTGATCAGTCCTGTCCTTCAGGTCAGGCTGGGGGTGCTTCAATGCACGGAGTTACCTGAGGCCCAGGGGGCTCTGCTACAGTGGGGCCTCATCCAACCTTGTTTATCCATCCATCCATTCATTCCTCCATCTATCCATTTTCTGTACCTGCTTGTCCTATGCAAGGTCACGGGGGTCCGGAGCTTATCCCAGATGCTCAAGGTGAAAGGCAGGGAATGACCCAGCACAGGGCAATATACATATTTAAAAGTATTTAAACACAAATATTACAATAGAAATGTACATGAAGCAGAATATTCAAGTGAGAATTAGTATTTCTTTAAATACAGGATACATCAAAATACAAGCTGAAGACACTTTCAGTGACATAAGCCACAATAAACATTGCTGAAAATATACTGCAATTAAGATCTGGTCACTGTCACTGTTTTTTTTCTCTGACCAATGTTATGATGTTGCCTAATAATTCAGCCTCCGGCTAGATTTGTTTTGATAGTGCAGTAAGTCTCTCGTAAGGGTCTGGTTTCCAACAGTCACCACCAAGCTTGTGGTATTTCATCTTCTTGTCTGAAAATACAACATTGCAATATGGCATTTGATCACAGTTCTATTATTCTGTTACTTACCATTGCCTTACCTTGTTTGTTTTAATATCCAATGCTGATTTTGTCACTAGTTTCCAAATCCCAGAGACAGTTTCACCATTTAACATAATTGAAAAATATTTAGATGCATTTAAACTGTATATCGTTTACATATATTCTGTATATTTCAAGGGAAAAAAACTATTTGCACATAATTATTATTGTTATCTTGAAATGCTTATTTTTAATATCACATTCTATTTTCTAGAATATGTCACTTACTTGTGTATTGTGTACGTTTTAGATGTTTAACTTCACTGTGTTTGCACTGTGTGTACTGTCTGTGTAACTTGTCTGTTTGACAGTACCGGCCTATGTATTTGTCTATGCACTGGTTTCTTGCTGCGTTATGTATAAGAAAAAATGGATATTTGCGCAGTATGAAACAGCCCAACTGCAAGCTTGTCGACAGTACACGATTTCACCCCAAGATGGCGCAAGAGTAGCAGCAAAAACTACATATCATCGATGGCGTTTCTGTAGCATACATACGTCACCGGAAGGTCAGTTTTGGAGGACTTCCGGGTCCGTCCTGTTCGGTAGCAGCGAAGAAACTAGGCTGCTAGCTAGCTTTATGTTTTTAGCCGCCACACATCATTCAAAGTACAGCATAACTGGACAGCTGAACAGACAGGTTCGTGTTTATCGCATGCGGCTAATCGGCAATGGCACTACAAGTTAGTCGATTATCCATGCAGATAAACTGGCTAGTTAGCCGATGGGACAGTTAGCATGGGTCCTGTGTGGTAATTGGGCCGGACGGCTCGCCCATGGGTATTTGTTTCCTTACAACATAAAGGAACCCGCCGGACACATGTTCTTCGGTTTCGGGTTATAATTATAACAAAAATGTAAAGTTATGTAATTCATTTATGTAAAGACCACGATTTATTTCAAACGAATACTGTTTACTGTCAAGAAAAGTTATTTCTCGAATTTACGTAAACTACACGAAGGACACTTTAGACGCATGAAATATCGCGAGATGATATTTTTATGCGCTACCTCAGGTATCTTTTACTTTAATACAAATACGTTTCCAGTGAAAAGCATTTGTAGAGACCGCTGCAGTAAAGCTGCGTTTTTGCACGTTCATGCCACTCAGCTTTGAGACTGACCTCAGACTTGTTTTTACCCCCCCGCCCCCAGATTGCACCTTCATGCTGTAGTCATGACAACCACCATCGTACACGACACAACAGAGGCGGTAAAACTGTGCCCTCTGCATGGCCTTTACCTAAAACCTATCGCTAAAATGATGGTCAGCGTGGCCCTCCCACAGCTGAAGCAACCGGGCAAATCCATCTCCAACTGGGAGGTGATGGAACGCTTGAAAGCTATGGTGCATCCGGACCAGTTCTCAGCTCTGCGCATCTCCAAGAGCACCATGGAGTTCATCCGCTTTGAAGGCGAGGTGGAGAACAAGGGCATGGTTAAGACCTTCTTGTCCAAGCTTGATGGCAAGAGCATCAAACTGAGCGGCTTCACAGACATCCTGAAGATCCGAGCTGGCGAGAACAAGGTGGACTTTCCCACCCGACACGACTGGGATGCCTTCTTCCGGGACGCCAAGGACATGAACGAGACGCTACCCGGGGAGCGGCCGGACACCATCCACTTGGAAGGGATGCCCTGCAAGTGGTTTGCCCAAAAGGATGCGGGAGCCGACAAACCATCTGAGAGCATCCTCCGTGCCGTGTTTGAAGGCTTTGGAAAGATACGCAACGTGGACATCCCCATGCTGGACCCCTACCGGGAGGAGATGATGGACAAGAACTTCCACACCTTCACCTTTGGGGGGCACTTGAACTTTGAGGCTTACGTGCAGTATCAGGAGTATGCGGGTTTTGTAAAGGCCATGGATACCCTGAGGGGCATGAAGCTGATGTACAAGGGCGAGGACGGCAAGGCTGTGGCCTGTAACATCAAGGTCAGACCCCCTATGACCTTTCCTCCTCTACCAAGGAAAGATTGGGTCAGCTGTGCACTTAGTGGCTTTCCAATAAATACTGAAGGCATTGAAGGCTGTCAGAGATGATAGGGGGCACTGAGTGTGTATGTGCCCGGCCACCAACGGGCAGTAGAGGACTGGGGGTTATTTAGCTCTCTGGGTATTCAGCAACTATTATTAGTCAGTTTATTGGTTGCTCTCAAAAGTAACGAGATTTGTTTCCCTCAGGTGACATTTGACACAACCAAACACCTGAGTGACTTGGCACTAAAGAAGAGGCAGCTGGAGAGGCAGAAGCTGCAGGAGCTGGAGAAGCAGAGGGAGGAGCAGAAGCGAAGGGAGAGGCAGGAGGAGGAGAGACGGAGGGAGGAGGAGCGGTACGTGGGGGGAGTGAGGCGCCTGTTAGGTGCCGTGAGGAGAGGGAGGCTTCGCCTGTGACTGATGGGAGCCCCAATGTCCGCCCACAGGAAGCAGCGGGAGCAGGAGGAGGAGGAGAAGGAGCGCAAGCGGGAGGAGAAACTGCGCAAGCGGGAGCAGAAGAAGAAGAGGGAGACGCAGAAGAAGGTGAAGAAGCAGCAGGTGGAGGAGCAGAAGAAGCTGCACCTGAAGATTGCCATGGAGGAGCGGAAGCTGCTGCTGGCCCAGCGCAACCTGGAGTCCATACGGCTCATCGCCGAGCTGCTAAGCAGGGCCAAGGTGAGAGCAGTGCATTCTGGGTGACGGCAGAGCAGCTGCTCCACCTCTTCCTGTTGGACAGGCCATTCATTAGCTCTTATTCAGTAGCTGCTCACAGTGAGCCCATTACACAGGACACAGGATATTGTACACACTCAGTCAAGTCAAGCCATCTTTATGTATACAGCACATTTAACAGACATCAAGTGCCCACCAAAGTGCTGCACAAGAAACTAGCTAAAGCAAGGCAAAAATTAAAAGTTAAAATGGAAAGAAGGAATTATAAATAATGTAAAACTGAGATCAAACAAATACAGTCGGACCTCGCTAAGTCGAACTCAATGGGACCAAAAAAAAAATTTGACTTAGGGAGTTTTCGAGTTAGGGA